>LNAC01001374.1:0-156550 GCA_002007465.1 Ailurus styani | reverse complement strand
GAAGGTATTATGCTGAGCGAAATAAGTCAATCAGAGAAAGACAATTATCATATGATCTCTCTTTTTTTAAAGATTTTATTTATTCATTTGACACAGAGAGAGAGATTACAAGTAGGCAGAGAGGCAGGCAGAGAGAGAGAGGAGGAAGCAGGCTCCCTGCTGAGCAGAGAGCCGGATGTGGGCCTTGATCCCAGGACCCTGGGATCATTACCTGAGCCGAAGGCAGCGGCTTTAACCCACTGAGCCACCCAGGCGCCCTGTAAGTACCCTATTTTTCAAAGTGATTAATCGTACAGTTTCTTGGATTCCCAGTGCTTTTATTTCCATATGTGCTTCATCTCCAGGCCACCATGATTAAGTAATCTTTATGTTCCTGGTACCATGGTTCATCCATGCCCTATTGCCATCTGGCAGGGAAAGTATCTGTGCTTTCCTCAACCACATATCAATGTATAAATACTTCTATATGTAAATGGTTAACGTAGCTATATATGGCTAATCCTCCCCAAAAGTTATGTAAGGAAGAAACCAATATTATCCATATTTTACAGTTGAAGAAATTGAGCTAGTTTATAACTGGTTTGATGACATAATAGTTGACAGAGCTGGGTTTGAGCACTGGGAGTGTTGTTTATGTGCCTCTAATCTTAAACATTAGGCTATATATCTTCTCTAATTTTCTTGTTCATCTTTGGTAAGACTTGAAATTGAACACATTTGTTGAACAGCTGCTATCACCCAGGGAATCCGTAATGGTTGGAGTTAGAAATATCACAAATCCCTAGTTTTATGGGCTAGGGAACTGGTGGACCTCCCTAAGAACTCTGTAAACTCTTGAGGAATTTAATTACTCAGGAGTCCTTCTACCCTGGCTCTTGTGTCCCAGCACCTAGATCTGTGTCTTCAGATGTGAAACTCAATACATTTTCCTCTTACAGAAGCATTAGTGAAAAATGGAAAACTTCTAGAAAGTACACATTATATAAACTATTGTATGGGAAATAGGGGAGTGTTTTATATCATATACATAATGACAAAATTACTTAATGATGCTATATTGAGCATTTCTATTTTGTACTGTTCCTTCTTAGGCACTGTGTTGGTTAACTATGCCAGAAAAATTCTGCAAAACGACTACTAAATCTCAGTGGCACACATCAATAAGTATCTAACTGCTATGTCTGTGGATTGGCTAAGGGTTGGCTATTATGGAAGACTGGGCTTGGTTTAGTGGCTGTGCTCCACATGCCTCTTAACTTGTTTCCAGTGTGAGAGGACTGATCCTCTGGTTCTTCTCATGGTGATGGTAGAAGCTTAAGAGGGGAAACCAGATCACACAAGTGCGTTTCAACCATCTGCTGTACCATGTCTGCTCACATCCCATTGGCCAAAGGAAGTGACATGGCTGTATATTTCTTAGTATTCTGTTGCACCATTTGGATGCAGTTGCACTATAGTAGATCATATAGTTCCTTTTCTGCCAAGTGAAGAAAGTGAAGGTTTGGAGAAGAGTCACGTTTTTGGTAATGAAGCTGTTTGTTCCAAGCTCATTTTCTGAGAAAGTCCAGCCAGCCCATTATCCTCTTCATTGATTAGCATGACATTTCAACCCTAAAGTGGGAGGTTGAGCCATTCATGGTAATGAATATATAGCTGAGATGTCCCACTGGAGTGAGTTACATGGAATTATTAAAAAAGTATTATCAGGGGCATGACAAAAATTTTAAATATCTTATTCCTCATTTTACAAAGTTATATGGCCACCTTTTCCTTCAACAGTTATCCCATTTTAGTATGGAAATCAGAATCTTATGCCAACAAGATTTACACTGGTTTGCTGCCATGATTTGTTCATATTAAAAAAAATTACTTTCTTTTTCAGGACAGAATGGCATCAGGAGGTATGTTTCTGCTATTGACTCTCTGGGGGACAAGCTCGGGTGGCTTCCTCTGTGCCAGTGCTTGAATATTGTAAACCCAATAGGACACAGCTGAATAGGTATCCAAGCTCTGTTCACATGTACTAAACTGAAGGGTTCTTTGTTAGAACCAAAGATGCATATATCTTCTTTAAAGTATGTAATATTACTATAATCTAATCAAAACATTTCCCCTATGGTTTTAGATATTAACTCACTTTATCTTAACATATTGTGAAGTAGCTGCTTGATAACATTCACCTTTAATCTGTACTAATGTATTTAAGAGCATCAGTGGTGAAAATACTCAGTTCTGAGCTTATTCTATGCACACTGAGGGCAGATGCTATCAGGATCCTCCGTGTTCCTGTGTATTCTAACAGTGAGCACCACTGTGTGCAGACTATCTTGGCTGCAGAAAAGCTGCTCAGCCCATATGCACAAGCACTGGGGGTGACATTCTGGGAGCAGCTCTCAACAGATGACTGAGGGGAGTGAGTAGTGAATAATTCCCTTATGCTTCAGAGTCTACAGTCTTTCATATGCCCCTAGTGGGATCGAGCTTCTGGTGCTCTCATCAGTAACTTAAGCCTAATGTGCTGGTACTGGTCCTGTTCATCTCTATTTCACTTCCTCTACTCATGTACAGTGGTTTCTGGTATTGCCTCTCAAAATAAACCACTTNAATGTCCACAATAGCCAAACTATGGAAAGAACCTAGATGTCCATCAACAGATGAATGGATAAAGAAGATGTGGTATATATATACAATGGAATACTATGCAGCTATCAAAAGAAATGAAATCATGCCATTTACAACGAAGTGGATGGAACTAGAGGGTTTTATGCTGAGCGAAATGAGTCAATCAGAGAAAGATAATTATCATGTGATCTCTCTGATATGAGNAATAATGAAACAAGATGGGATGGGGAAGGAGACAAACCATAAGAGACTCCTAATCTCACAAAACAAACTGAGGGTTACTGGGGGGGTGGGAGGGTAGGGATAGGGTGGATGGGTTATGGACATTGGGAAGGGTTTGTGCTTTGGTGAATGCTGTGAAATTTGTAAGCCTGATGATTCACAGACCTGTATCCCTGGGGCAAATAATAATAAAAAAATAAATAAACCACTTACACCCAACTCTTTGTCTTACAGTAAGTTTGTTTGTTTGTTTGTTTTTGGAAAATTCCAACTAAGCAGCATCAATATATTTATTTATATTTGAAAAAAATTAGATTCAATGGAGGGGTAGCCTTGCCATTTAGGGTTTTCTTCTTTACCAACTTCTCATTTTTTGCCACTCTTAGTATATAAAGTTTTTTTTTTAATGTAAAGTACCCATTTTCATTACAAAAGCAATGTGTAGTCATTATAAAAGTTTAGAAAAACAAGTAAGAAGAAGTATGTTTTCAATGGTGCTACAACCAGAAATAAACACCTTGCAATATTTTTTTCTTTCCATTCTTTGCATGTTATGATTTTTTAAAAAACAATAGCTCCCTTCCTACAGGCCCTTCTTACACTGTGACCTTGAAATTCCACTCATTGAGATGTGGGGTCTCTCAAACCATAAGAGACTCCTAATCTCACAAAACAAACTCAGGGTTACTGGGGGGTGGGAGGGTAGAGATAGGGAGGATGGGTTATGGACACTGGGGAGGGTTTGTGCTTTGGTGAATGCTGCGAAAGGAGTAAGCCTGATGAATCACAGACCTGTACCCCTGGGGCAAATAATAAATAAATAAATAAACAAACAAACAAACAAATAAACAAATAAATAAATAAAAGAGATGTGGGGTCTCTGTCCTTCTCTCTTGAAACTGGGCACATGGATTTGCATCTTGTTTTACTTGGACATTGATTTAGGAAACCCAGCTGCCATACTGTGAGGAAGTTCAAGTTAGTTCACCGAGAGACATACCATATATTTAGTTGTTTTGGCTGTCAGCCCCAGAGGTTCTAACAGATAGCTAGGATCAACTGCCAGACATTGAGATGCTTCTATATTATTCTGGATCCTAGCTGTCAAGGTACTCCCAGACTATTTGTCTTCTCACCTAAGGAGTCAGATGCTGTGGAGCAGAAAAAACCATTTATTGCTGCATCTTTTCCAAATTTATGACCCATCTCATCCATAAGTATAATAAATGTGATTTTATGTCAGTACATGCTGGGTGTTGCTCTGCACCCATAGTGACTTGAATAGTCTTCCTTGCCAACATTCTTACTATTCTCTGGCCTTTGTATTCTCATGTGATTAGCTGAGGTAATTGCTATCAACCCTATCAAGCTGAGTTTCTTGAGCTAGATCATCTCATTGGTCTTTGGCCTATGCACAGATGCCTCTGGGTTATGTGACCACTCTGATACACTCAATAAACAATCTTACACAAGTTAGAAACTGAGCAAGATGTGGTGGGTAACCTTTCCTGTAAAAAAGAACATTGGCAAGCTCACTTACCGTCATGCACAGGTATTTAAAAATAAAGATAAAAACACAATTTAAAATATCCAAAGCAAGAAGAAAATTAAATTTCCCATAAGTGCAGAAGTTAGCTATCATACAAATACTATGCTATGATCATCATTAAAAATACACTTTGTCAAACATAAAAAGAAACCCAAAGCATGATGTCACAGATTTCTTCTGTCTGTTACAGCACAAATCACAGTGTTAGAAACACAAGACCTTTTTGCTTGGTTAGTTATATTTCACCTTCAGAAAATCTGAGGATGGTTTGAGTAACCTACTTAAAATTTGTGGATGGATTTTGTCCTATGTAATTAGGTTATAAACTTACACAAAATGTCATAATTTGTGCTAATTTAAAACTTTTTTTTTAGTATGGCAACAAGGCTTTCTTGCATCATGAAAGAAAATGGGAAAACTAAGTCATAGAGGTATTTTCCCCTTCACCTTTGTACTCTTCCTAATTTCCCAGCTGGAGAAGTTTATATTACCTAAATTTCTTCAGAGAAATGTTATGTCATGGAAGAGAAAGCCCATTTTTCCTGTTTCTTCACTCATCTAGCAATTCCTAGACTTCAGAATCTCAGCCCTCTGCCACCCCTCCAAACTATCATGCCTTTATTCTTGGGGTCCCTGTCCAGCCAGGTGAGCCCCATGCTCTTGCTCCGGCTGAGCCTCAGTAACTCCAGGTGCTGCTGTACATTAGTCATAACAAGTGCCTGTGTCCAGACTTGGGAGGGCACTGGGCTTTCCAACCACAACCTGAAAAGATGCCGTGGAGACAAGGTGGTGGGAAAAGTGAGTTCATATGCCTTCTGCCTCTGAAGAGGTAGGTTGTAAATGAAACCAGGACTCAGAGCGAAATGAATTGGGTGTCTTCGTCCAAGTAAATACTGGACTTTTATCCACAACACGAAGCCACTATACAATTCAAAAACATTGGCAGGCACTAGTGAGGGAGAGACCCAGGAGGTGGCCTCCAAGCCAGAAATGAGATGGTACAGACAGAGCTGTGCTAGAACACTTCTCCCACATGATGCCTGGCACACAGAGTCACTCTTGGTCTTGTTTTCATGCATCCCACATTTGCAAAAACAAAACTGAATAAGGGGGACACTGTATCTCATTCTGCCAGCTAAGATCTGCTCATTAATCACTGGCTAGACCTATTACTAAGCTAAAGTATCATAACCAGTTCCACATTAGCTGACCTTCTCCCCTGCCTCTGAAGAGTGACACATTAATTTTGATTATGAACTCTGTGTTTCAAAACCCTTTGGGGACTGGGAAACTCAGCAGGCAAATCTCAGGCCCTAGAAAGCAGTTAAACTGAATTGCAAATAAAAGGCTTAGAAATTTCTTAAAATCACAACCTTGGCAAGTATTTCTAATAGGAAAAAATTAACTTTGTTCTCTTGTCTGAGTTACCAGAGCTGAGGGAAACAAGTCTTTTTGTTGGGTACTACCAAATGCTACCATTTCCTTAGGCAAGCTGCATTCCCAAGTTGGAAAAATTTTTTCTTCTTGGCTCCAACTAATCTTTTTAACCTGATTCGGATGACCAAATATCTTGGACTTTTGCCTCTTTGTATCTAAAATTAACCCTATTCCTGAGAGAAGGTTATCAATCATTTATACATTAGTGAGAATTTCAGTCAGCATCTGTCTAATACATTTACCTAGATAAATATTTATTCAGCACCTGTCTGGTGCTAGACACAAAGAGGAATAGGGTATGACCACCCACTGCCCCGACCTTTAAGTACAGACAGTTAAGAAGCAGAAACTTACACAGAGATGATAGTAAACATGGTGTAAGGCAGGGTAGAACCAAAATTCTATGGAGTCAAAAAGAAGATGTGTATTATAGGGAGGCTTGGAGGCTAGAATAGATTTGAATAGGCTAGAATTCATTTGATTTGAGCTTCTAACAAGGAGAAGGCTTTCCACAAGCATGAGTGGTGCAGGTGAGGAAAGTTGGAGAGCACTGAGACGTGGCAGGGGGACCTGCAGGATGCGCATGGGGTTGTAGCATGGCTGACTGTGGCACTGTGGTGGGCAATGGACAGGAGGGGATTTGAAGCCAAGTCAAGAAGGCCTCCAAATATCATGATAAGACAATAGGATGCAGGCAATGGGGAACCATTGCAGATTTGGGATGACTGACATAATGAGGTATCTTCTTAAGAAAAATACAGCAATGGTGGCCTTGGGGCAGAGACAGAGACAGATCTTGAGCTAATGCCAACAGTTGAAGTGTGAGCTAGGCTGAGGCAATGGAAAATAAAGCAAGAGAAGAAAATTGAGAGGAATTTTGCACTGAGGTTCTACTGAAACAAACAGTGTCGATGCACAGAACAATGTGGGCAGAAGAGCTGAAGATGACGGAAAGGTTTCTTACCCAGATGATTCTATTTTTAAAAGAAAACAAACTAATCAATCTCTTCACTTTCTTTTTTCCTGATATTCTTCATTCTTTACTCCTAAACTGGAAATTGTTTGGAGTTTTAGTTTTATATGAAAATGGTTAATAGAAAGCACCTAGAGATGTCTACTAATTCTAAGTTGTCTGAAAATAGGTAATTAAAAATTTGGTAACAGAATAACTTTATGATGCCCAACATCCTATCTTTACACACTCAAACAAGCAGTGACCTACCACACTCAAGGCAAGCCCAACATGCATTTCTATCTGAAGAAGATTTTGCGGTTTTCCTCAGAAAATAAAAAAGGCTGCCATCTCCCTTTCCATGTGAGTATCCTCGGTGTTGACTCTGGAACTCTTGGTGGCTGCGCTTTGGTTCTCCCACCAAGGCTGCCAGGAAAGGGGGTGGAGTGGACACTGGCAACCGAGGCCAGAAACTAGCAACTACTCAGCTTAATTTTTCAACAGCCCCAAGACCTAAAAAAATAAGTCAAAAGGTTTTAGTGATGAGAAGAAATTGGGACTCAGTCCCTCTTTGTTGTAAAACAAACAAAACAAAGGCAGCCATTGGCAAGTGAAGTTGTCCAGTCATTATTTGATTGTGGCTCTGTGTAACGCTTTATGTGGGCCCTAGTGGAAGGAACTGGGATTTGGAAATGGACAGTCTAGATTTGCATCTGTGCTTTACCACTCATGCCCTGTGTGACTTTCTACAAATGGGGCTTCTCTGAACCTCAATCTCTTCATCAGGGCTATGGTCTGAATTTTTGTTTCCCCCCAATTCATAGGTGAAAAGCCTAATGCACAAGATGACAGTAGTAGGAGTTGGGACCTTTGGGAGTTTATTAGGTCATGAGGGTAGAGCACTTATGCATGGGATTAGTGCTCTTTTAAAAGGGACTTCACAAAGCTAGCTCAGTCCCTTCTCCCATGTGAAGGAAGGAAAAGTCTATGAATTGGAATGCCCTCACTTAACCATGCAGATACCCTAATCTCAGACCTCCAGCTTCCAGAACTGCGAGGAATAAATTTCTGTTGTTTATAAACCACCCAATCTCTGGTATTTTTATTAATAGCAGCCTAAATGGACTAAGACAATCAGTCAATTGTGGATGCATATGTTGATCTTCAGGGCTTATTGTGAGGACCAGCTGAACTAGTGAGGACCAGCTGAACTAGCTAGCACACAGAGTGGGAAGTCACCTGGCCCTTTAGTCAACCACCAGTCATGGAATGTGTGCTACGCAGTCCCTCTCCTCGGTACAGAATATTTGTGAGCATGATCTCCTCACAGTCCCAGTTTTAACAGGGGGACAACCATTAAAAAGAGAGGCAACACATGGATTCTTACAGCAGAATATAGTTACTGCTCTTGGACCAGGGCCAGGTCCCTGGTGGGCTCTGTGCTTTAGAAGCCCTGCCTTGGGCCTCCTCCAGGAAGCCCCATCCCCCAGGGTGAGGTGTCTGCTTGGCCAAAAGCACAAAAGTTACCTGTTCAGAGCCATGCTCCAATTCTGGACATGCTCAGGGTACCGGGATCCTGCAATTCTCTGCCCCCAAACCCCAACCTTCCCTCCCAGGCTTACATGGCTCTTTCCTTCTGAGTATGAACTGTATCTTGGGGTACACAGTATACACTTGGGTTGCTGGTGGTATTTGCAGTTTTTATGGATGGAATTGGTTAAGTGTGACCTGGGATGTTTGTATGCATGGGTACAAGGCCCCTTATGGTCCAGGACAAAATCAGTGGTGAAAAGAGACGAGGTGAGGGGGGGCTGCTGTGGTCCAAGGTCTGGCTTTTCCTGCCTGGCTCTTTTCATTTTGGAACTCTGAAGAGTCAAGCAACTTTAAATTCAATCCTGCCTTCCAGATCTTTAAGAGGGAGAGAGGTCCTTTCAACAGCTTCTTTCCTTGATTGACATTGTCCCTGGAATATTTAGAGGTTTAGTAGGTGGGTCTGCATTTGCACTCCTGCCCTAGGCTGCACATGTGTTAGGAATGAGCTTGGTACACTGTCTCTTATGGGCACTTCTGCCTGATAATGCATGCATCTTATTTCCTGAGCCAGACCCTGGGTTTTTCCTCTCCCTCTGCCTTTTGAAGAGGGTGCACCCTTTACCTGAATATGCTTTCCCTCCACTTCTACAAAGATTTCTGCAATTTGTCCCCCAGCACAGTAGTTGCTTCTCTATGAATCCTTCCATAATTCTTGACTGGCAGAGTTTCCCATGGCACCCCACAGACCCTGCAGTAGAGGACATGTGTTGGCAATGAAACCCAGCAGCACATTGCTCCTCTGGAGAGTGTGAGATTCAGTAGAAGGAGGACTGAAGAGAAGCCCTCAAGGTTGGAATGGTGGCTCTGATTCCTGAGTTCTTAGTCAAGAAGAAGAGGCAAAGGTTGTGCTCCAGATAATGTTCTAGCGGTGTGCCAACCCCAGGGATAGAGCTTACTCATTTGCCTGCAGTTAGCTGCATGGAATCTTGGAAAATCCAATCTTTATTGTGAGTGTCCATGTATTCTACTGAAACCTAGGGGTCCTATGGAAGGAGGAGAGAACTAATTGGGGGAATGATTAAGAGTCTCTAAGAGGTTACAAATTCATTATTTAACTATAAAATAATGGACATATAACTATAAAATACAATGACATGCTATATTGAATGATGTATATGAATGACACATATGAATTACATATTATCAACATATAATAAATGTATAATTTTTAAACACTCAGAAAATAGTACTGTGTTTATCTATTGCAAGTTCTTCTATTATTCCATGGTTACTTTCTCAGGCAGGCACTGGATCTGCTTTTCTAAAACCGCCCTATACTTCCAGTTCCCTTTGCCTTTGCCCACATATACAAATGCCTGGAAAGTTCTTTTCCACTTCCCCCATCTGGTAAAATCCTCCTAGACATAGCTCATAAATACCCATAAGCCCTCACATCCCTGGGAAGCCCTCCATTTGCCCTCTTTCTTCCCCCTCACAGAGATTTCCTGTGGTCCCAGCATCCTAGTGGTTTATGGTCCTACCTGTTCCCTTGCCAGACTGTAAGACCTTTGAAAACAGGTCTTTTTTTTTGTCCTCCCCCCACAGCCCCGTACACATGAGTAGATGACTTGGTAGTCCCAAGAATGAAGACTGGTAACTCTGGGTCTTGGAGGGCTGTGCAGTCACTGACTCCCATGCCTGATGTTTCCAAATGCAAATCCATGTAGTTAGTGCTCTTCTAGGTTCTAGGGCTGGTCCCCACTTTTAAGGGGTCACCTCTGTTTTGTTTGAAGCCTCCAGTCTGGCTGGATCTTCCTTGGGTCCAGCATCAAGCTATCCTGAGGGTTTCCTCACTGTGGTTACACATGCGTCCACAGGTGTTGCCCATTCCATGGAAGTAATGTGTGGGTAATGGAAGTTGGACTTCATAACTTCCAGATCAAGATAGATGCTGGCCGCCTTGGTGTGAGCCCTGTTGTGGAGCCAGCTGGAGCTCCCCAGTTAAGTCCAACACAACAATCTTCCTTGAATGGAGCCAAGTCTTTTGGTGGGGAGGGGTCTCTCTCCCCTATCCTTGCTTACTTAACTGGTGTGTGTGTGTCTCTGTCAGAGTCTTACTCTGGGTTTAATAACATGGGATTACATGGCTCCATAGGTGTCCTGAAATGGAATGAGAAATTCAGGTCTGTGTGACCACTCACAATTCTCTCTCAAGAGTGGGTTGCTGTCACATTTCAATGTGATACAGTGACACAATGTCACAGAGAGAAAAGAAAGGTAATTTAGTAGAAAATGACATCTAAAGAATGTAGCTAAGTCAAGGTGAGCCAGTAAACACAGACCAAATGTTGGGTGATGAATCAATGCCTTGCACCTATTTCCTTAGGCCACCCTGAAGGGTGTAGGCACAATGGAATCCCTCATCTCTTTTTCCCTGAGGAGGTCTGCTGGCTGAATGAGGAAGCACACTCAGCCCCCAAACTGGGCAGGCCAGAAATGTTTAGGAGTTCAAGCTCCCAGGGCATTGCTCAACTACTGGGCATTGTTGGCACACACCCAGTTTGTCTGCTCAGGGTCAGTTCTGAGGCATGTTCTCCACAGTCTGGTAGAGGGTGCTTGGTGGGACTGAACCTCGGATGCCCATGTTGGTCACCTGCTCACTTTCACACCTTGACTGCTTCTTTCCTTTCTTACTTCTCTTCCTATGGCCCTGGCCCCACCATCCCTCCTGGGATCATGGCCTGAATGAACATTGGCATCTAACACCTTGTCCTGGGGTCTGCTCTGGGGAGGAACCCGACAAAGACAAAGGACTTACATTCAAGACACCAATACAAACACCAGCCTTGACTTTCTGAAAGTAAATTGAAGCAATATAATAGAAATAGACTAAAAGCCATATGCCTTACTTAACTTCACCTGGCTTATTCCAGACTGCTGGGTTTTGGGTTAATTTCCTGCAAAGTGCTTATTGCTCTTTAAATTCTTGGTTTTCCGGATGTGGAATATTAACACTCATCTAATAAGCTGAACTACTTGTTATTTATTAAGAGAACTAGAGAAACCTGGCCCATATGTTTGATGGCAACTTGACAAAGCTCAGTTAAGAGCTCACACCTATGAATACTGTGTGGTTTGCCAGAAAGCAGGCATTCAGTTTTCTAGCCAAATATAGTACATTGAAGCACTAAGATGTACGAAGTGAATCTCGACCTGCTGGTATGCAAACTTTTCAAAGTTCCTAAATTTGAAGACAGGTTGGACATTTTTCTTGCAGAGTTTCTGGACCCAAAGTTATTTTTCATGAAGCAGTTCTGTAAAATTTATGATGTGAGGCTACAATATGCCTTTTTCCTTGAGATTCATCCTGCTTACAGGCATTTCTGTACCAAGTTGGCAAAGGATATTCGTGAGGCCTTCTGGGGATGGTCCTGTCATCTGCTGTGGTCTTGTCATGAATCATGGAGAGAATGATTTCCCTACCCCCTTAGTCTGGCTGGAGAGAAGCACCCTTTTAGAGGTGAACTTACCCCACAAACCTGAGGGATTAAAACCAAGATCTTTGAATGAAGATATCATTTGAAATTTACTCCTTAAAAAGTAGTCATCTTCCAATTCCAGGTTATATAACCTAACCCCTTACCCTATGGATGCAGAAGATGCAGAAAAACGAAAGGATTTGTCCAAGGTAACTAACCCAAACAACCTGACTCTTTCAGAGTCCCTTTCCCCCTGCGTGTGTGTGCTGGGAACTTAACTTTCTGAATCTCCATGTCTTCATTTGCAAAAAAATGATAATAGCATACTTGCAGGTTTGTCATGCAAAAGTAAACTGTTACTTTAAAAAGTGCTTTATTAAGTTATAATTGACATGAAATAAATTGCATCTATTTAAAGGGAAAAATTTGATAAGATTTGACATATGTCTATACCCATGAACCCTACCACCATCAAGGTAAACTCGTGCATCACTCTAGAAAGGCTCCTTGTGCTCTTCTGCAAATCTTTTCTGCCTTTCCCAGCAGGCACTCATAACTGGTCTGTTAAGTCCGCATTTTCTAGAGTTTTATATAAATGGAATCCCACAGATTACATTCTTTTTTGTATGGCTTCTTTTACTCAGCAGTATTATTTGGAGGTTCAACCATAACGTTGAATGTATTCTCCTTCTCCTTCTTCTCCTTCTCTTCCCCCTCTCTCTCTCCCTCTCCTTTTCCTTCTCCTTCTTCTCTTCTCTTCTTTCTCCTCCTCCTCCCCCCTCCTCCCCCTCCTCCCTTTCCTCCTCCTCCTCGTCCTTCTTTCTTCTTCTTTTTCCTGAGTAGGATTTCAAGGCATGGATATACCACGATTTGCTGATCCATTCATCTGTTGATGGGTATTTGGGTTGTTTAAGTTTTGGGCTATTACAAATAAAGCTGTATGAACATTTATGTGCAAGACTTTGTGTGGTCATGTGCTTGCATTTCTCTCTCATAAAAATCTAGGAATGAAATGACTGCATCATATGGTGAATGTATTTTTAATTTTGTAAGAAACTGATGAACTGTTTTCCAAAGTGGTTATATCTTTTTACATTCTTACCAGCAGTATGAGACTTCTAGTTCTTCTCCATCCTCCCAGTACTTGATATAGTCTTTTCAGTGTTACCCATTCTAACTGGTACACACTGACATCTTGTAGTTTTAATTTCATTTTCTTAATAATGAATGATTTTAAGCATTTTGTGTTTATTCACCATCAATATATATGCATTTTGTGAAGCATCTGTTCAAATCTTTTGCTCACTTTTAACCTGCGTAGTTCATTTTCTTATTATTGAACTTTGAGAGTTCTTTACATATTCTGGATAAAACTTCTTTATGAAATATATGAGCTATAAATATTTTCTCCCAGTCTATGTCTCTTCCTTTTTCTTAACAGTATATTTTGAAGTCCAATTTATTAATATTTTCTTTTATGAGTCATATTTCTGGTATATATAGTAAATCTTTGCCTAGTTCAATGCCAAAAAATTTTCTCTTATGTTTTTTTCTAGGAGTTTTGTAGTTATCAATTTTATATTATGTTTATGATCCATTTTCATTAATTTTTTAGTATGATGTAAGTATGAAAAGAAGTTAAATATCTTTTCCATCTGGATATCCATATTTTTATAGCACATTTATTGAAAAGACTGCACTTCTCTCACTGAATTACCTTTTATCTTTGTTGAAACTCAACTGTCCATATACATGTGGTTCTCCTTCTTGATTCTCAACTCTTTTCCAAAGATCTATATTTCTACGTTTCCAACAATATCACACTTTCTTGATTATTGCAGCTTAATAAGTCTTGAAATTATGAAATATGAGTCCTACAACTGTAAATTAGTAATGTGTGTCAATAATCTGTGAAGTGTTTAGCACATACTGGACCCTTAGTGAATGTTATGCCTGTTACCTTTTTTTTTTTTTTTTTTTTTTAATTTATTCATTTGACACAGAGAGAGAGATTACAAGTAGGCAGAGAGGCAGGCAGAGAGGAGAGAGGAGGAAGCAGGCTCCCTGCTGAGCAGAGAGCCCGATGTGGGCCTCGATCCCAGGACCCTGGGATCATGACCTGAGCCGAAGGCAGCGGCTTTAACCCACTGAGCCACCCAGGCGCCCGCCTGTTACCTTTTTTTAACTGGGTATTTCTCCTGAAACTCTGGAAGAATTTCCTCCAGCTCCTTTAAAGAACTTTGAAGTCAACAATTATTAAACAAGACTCATTATGGTCTACCATCCTTGCCCTTTTACAAAGAATTAATACAGAAGAAATATTCTCTGCCCTCAAGAATGTTATAGCTTAAATGAGATGCAGAAAAAATACTTTTTTAAAGTGGATGTTCCCTTTCTTGTGTTTTATCTCTAGTTCATATAAATAAGATACAGAACATGCTCAAAGATGGAATTTCACACAGTGACTGCTCCTAAATATGCCTGGTTGTCTATTTCAAGTTAAAAATACAAAATACAGAACAAAAAATACAAAATACAAACAGAAATATAGAACAAAATACAGAACAAAAGATACAGAAGAAAATACAGAACAAACAGTACAGAACAGGTATATGAATGCTGTGGGAGTCATACAATTCATTTTAGGAAGAATAACCTAGTTGAGAGGAGTTAAATAGATTTACTCAGCCCCTTGGCACCATTCAAACGCATTCATCCCAAATTATGTGTATCTGCACATATATATTATATGGCTATACAATGGGTTAATCTACTCATCACTGTCAATATTATTATTACTATTTTTAACATAGGCAGCTAAAGACCCAATCGTGGCAATGCCTTCATTTTTGGGCCATCAAGGAATCATCTCAATTTGGACAGACATTGGCACAGAGGATCCAGGGACTCCAGCTGATGCCAGGATTCTGGCATTTCTTGCATCTTGGCTCTGCTTTCTCCTGTGTTGTCTCCATTCCCCAGCTTCAGTGGGAAAGATTGCCCCAGAAGCTCCAACTTAATGTAGTCTTCAGTAAGAGATATAGCTTTGTCTACCAGCACCCTTGAGCAAGGCTTTTGCCTGATTTGTTTTGGGGGGTGGGTGTCACACATCCAGCTGTGGACTAATCACTGTGTCTTGGGTGATGTGCTTGGATTGGATAGGCCAAGAAAGACACCTACCTGCTTACCTGGAGTGAGAGTAATCACTCCCCTGAAAAAACATGGGATGAAGGAGGGACAGAAAGTTAATGGAGTTTCAATGCACTACCTCTGTGAGGGCACAGCAACATGATGATGATGATCACAATTTAAAAAATGTTTCTGCATGTTTATTTTTGAATTGTAAGTAAGAGGACTACTGCCTTAGTTCTTCACACACATCCTCCCCCTCCTCTATTTTATTGATATCTTCTGTCAGGTGACTCACTGTCCCCTCACATCTATGGGAAGAGTTTATGTCTTTTTGTCTTGATGTTGGGCATGGTCCTGTGATTTGCTTTGGCCACTGATACCAGTGACAATGTCCCAGTTCTGACATTAGGACTTAATAAGAATTACATGTTTCTGTTGTTGCTCTTGAACCTCTGCCATCTTGTGGAAAAAAAAAAAAAAAACGCTCTGCTGGCCTCCTGGTCCTGGTGGGAGTGAAGGGTAGGAAAATCAGAGATCATGAAGTAAAGCTGGCTCACTGCTGAAGCCTGAAGAGAGCGGCCCCCCAAACCTCCAGACTCATGAGCAAAATAAATGATCATGGTTGTATGCTACTAAGAGTTCGAGGTTGTTTATTATGCCACAAAAATGAACTCATGCAAGGACCAATAGAGATGAATAAGGTATCTAAGCACCTGTGACTGAAATGTAACCTCCACGAGAGCTGAATTTATATTGTTCATTGCTTTATTGCTGCTGGCTGGAGAATTGCCTGATGTATTGTAGATCCTCAATAAATATACCCCAGATGCATGGTTTCACTACAAAGTTTTGGTCCCTGTGCAGGGTACTGAGGGAGAAAAAGGTGTGTGTGGGGTCTACCTCAAAGGAACTTGCCTTATGTTTGAAGAGACCAAATGGGTGTGTTAAGTCTGGAGGACAGGGTGAGAAAAGTACCACATTGGAAGTAGCTATGACAGTAGAAACAACATGTGTGTTGAAGTTCCTATCAGAGATGTGGTCTGGCTCCACCTTTATCCCTGGCCTTGCACCTTTCAATACGTACTGACTGATTTCTGTTGGCCATCACCTGCATTTCCTTACCTGAGAATTTCTCTGGTCATTAAAGCCTGCTTTGCTCTCCTGCACAGGCCAGGAGGATTAGAAAATTAATGCCCCCCCCCCCCCGGGAGCAGTCCTCTGATAATAATTGAGGAGACCTGGTGCATAAATACCCCAGCTCCCCTTCCTCTCATCTCGAGTGGGATACCACTGAGCTATGTTCTACACTGGCTCTCAGAATTCCCCAGTAAAATCAAGCTCCTGTTACCCTCAGGATAACTTGCTTGATAATGCACTATGATGGGACTTTCTTCCCTCTCTGTCTCTCTCACTGCCAGTATATCTTAGAACTTGCAAATGAACAACTTGCATATAAATCCGAGTCTCATTGTCTGTCTCTGGAGGAAACCAAACAAAGATATGTGAGAACTACACTTTTGGTTTCATTCTTATTTTATTTTTTTAACATACACCACTATCTGTAAATCAATTTTGAGTGTGTACCCTAGCATATTTTATTTATCAGTGATATAAGTTCTACAGCTTTAAGAGTCTATGGACATTAAATATACAGAAAAATGGGAATTAAAAAAAGATGAGGAAAGTAAATACATTTTTAAGAAAGTTTTCCAACTGTGATGGCTCAGCATCGACATGTGAGTCAAGGGACACTTTCTATTGAGTGAGAACAGATCTCTCCATAATTAAACACCAGGGGCCTGTGACTCTTTGTGAATTATTGATGTTATTGGGAAGAAGAAGAGAATGCTAGCTTTGCTTTACTCTTTGGTGTGCCTTTGTTACTAATGTTAACTTTGTTCCATAGATGCTTTTCAGGGATTTTTTTTTTTTTTTTAGCCACCTAGCTATTTTGCAAGGGTTAGTGTAGTTAAAACCAGATAATATAATCCATAAATACACCAAATTGGGTACATGTGAAATGTAGAAAACCAACCCTTGAGTGAGGGCACCACCCCTGCTTCTGCCCTCTGCATCCACCCACGGGGACCATGAAGGGTGCAGCTCTATTTGCATATCAAAAAAGATTAGAGCCAGGTTTCTTATTCATGTAGGGAAAACAAACAGTTCTTGTGGTTTCTTCCTCTCCCAGGATTGATTGTCTCCTGCCCCACCTGGGGTGGTGCTGCCGCCTCCGGAAGATGGGAAGATGGGGGGGGGGGGTTGGCAGAGAGGATGTGGGGCCTTTTGAGGTGTAGATGAGTGGAGAGCTACAGATGGAGGCAGAAAGCCAAGGCACTTTGGGGAAACCATGCTGGAAGCGGGGGGTCACTCCCTTTTCAGTTTATGAATCCAAGGAATATTGGGGTTGTTGCAAAGATCACAGTGAGATGCATCCTTTGCTTATCAGGCTCTCGTGTGATCTTATCTAGCACATCAGTGCAGACTTTATACCACCTCCCTTTAGCACAGCTGTTGGAAGAAAGTGTACCCCCTTCAACTTTGATCCTTTCAGCGCTAAAAATAAAATCAAAGTGGTCGTGAGTGAGATTTCAGGCTGGAGAACCAGGGATTTGTTGGTTCTTAATATGTAGATTCTGTTTTCAGCAGGAATAATTTCATTCTGAAATTTCATGGCATATTGCTATTTTCATCACAAAATAAACTTCAGGATGTTTAATACTTTATTTATAGCAGTGATAACTGTTAGTTTATAACCTTAGAGGGTGATTTCCTTCCAAAACTGAGAGCATTGAGAGTTTACTTAGACACCATCACAGAAATAATGGAAACATGATTTTTATTAAACTTTAAATGGAAAAAAAAATTAAGCTTTTCTTTTCTTTTTTCAGTCTCAGACCAGTTGAGGTCAAACTCACCATCTGAAGTTAGTTTGTGTGTTTTTTTTTTTCTTTCTTTTTCATTTTTTTTAAAAGATCTCATTTAAAAAATGTGTAGGTCATTAGATCCCACTCAATAAAATTGGCTTTATTGATTCTAAAGAATGGCATATTGAGAAGCAGGAGCTGTGTGATGTTGTACATATCTCTTGGCCTTCTGTGGGTTGTTCTTGCAAATAAAAGCTCCATGGATGGACTGGACAATCTTGAGGTGACTCTCCCTCAGAAATAGTCTGCCTTGCTTGTGCACCAACAGTATTCTCTAAAGTTGTCAGCCATGAGGACTTATTACAGAAAAGATGGAATAACAGTTACTGGAATTCCTTCCCCTGTAAATCATACTTTTCCATGGATGTTTCTATGTTCATTAGGGGAGTACAAGGCAGTGGTTGAAGCATGTTCACGGAGGTTTTTTATAGGCTTCTTGATGAACTGGAGCTGAAGGGTTAGTACACTGGCAAGCATGCCAAAGCCTTCTTTCTAGATATTGAGCTTCCACTTTGCTGTCTTAGAAACTTATAACAAAATCAAAGAGTTAATAATAATTTATAGACTCTGCCCCGCTTTCCCACATCAGCTCTAGTTAGTGACCTCAGGAAGGGCATGGGGGCAAGTTACAATATTTCAAGTTTGGCCGTGCAGTTACGGTCTAATTTACAAGCTGTTTAAAACTGAACTCAGTATTTCGTATTCCTTTTGTGCCTTGTGAAGAGGCTCTTCAGCCTTCTAAGTCATCGGGGAGGCTTTCAGATACACAACAGTCGGGGTAAAGACTCCAAGTCCATGTTTAAAGCTGTTAAGTGCTTGGAGTGCTGAAACAAATTCATTCTTATCATAAACAGTGTATTAAATGGATGTATGGAGACATTCTCTTTCTAACAAAGATAAGGAGATGGCTAGAAGATTGAGAGAGGATGGATGTGCCAGTTTGGAAGTTGGCACTAAAACGGACGATATTTTTTCCTTTTTGGGAAGCCAATGTATTTGGACAGCAGCAGGTCTCAGAGCCCAGGCCACCCATTCTGCCGCTGGCAGCCATGCTGATGTGCCCTTGGCCCTGTGCCGCTCGCCCCTACCTGGCATCCTTGGTTTTTCTAAACTCATGGGTAAGTGAGAGGGGAATGACGTCAGGCGCTCAAACCTTTGGATGCTGATCTAAAAACATAAACCAAAATCCAACACCCAAGCTCTGCAAGTTTCCATCTGAGGAAGAATCATTTTTACAGTGTTTTTACAGCAATAGGACAAAGGGTTGTTCTGTCTTTGTCAGATCTGTTCCAGAGCTAAGCACAGAAGAAAGCACAGAGTGGGAAAGTCTGTCATCAGGGTTTCTGTCTCTTGTCCTACCCCCTTCACTCTTCGAAAGAGATGCTCAGGGTTCTATAATGATCAAGCCTGGCTGGTGTAAGGGATAGTCACTAACATGGCTTGGTGCTCAGGGTTAGCCTTGGATGAGCTTGGTCCCACTTAATTTTCATAGTACCTTTAGCAATGTGTGACCGATGTTACCCCATTTTAGATGTAGGGAAATGGAGGCCTTGAGAAGTTTACATCTGCCTGAGGCCACACAACTTAGTGAAAAGCTGAGTCAGGATTTGAGCTCTGAACTGCATTTACTTTGTAGCTGGAGCTCTGTTGCAATGGCACACAGCACTCAGATGAATTTTTGTCCTAGAGAGTTCTCTGTCCCTCCTGTCCATAATTTTCATGTTCTGTGTACTGTGTAGTCATCAATAGTTTGGGCCCTATAGTCAGAGCCCATGATTTTAAGCTGCAACCTTATTGGTTTTGGAAGAACTTGGGTAAGTAATTTGTCCTCCATGGGCTTTTGTTGCTGCATATGAAAATTGGGCTAATAATAATACCTGCTTATAAGGTTTTTGTTAATTATGTGAGTTAAATGATGTCAAAGGCTGAGAGCAGTGCCTGGGCACCCAGTAAGAGTTTAATGAATGTGAACTAGACTGTTTTAATAACCCTATTGTTAACCCTAATGTGCTCCATATGGGAGGGTAGATGGTGGTAACAGCTGGGACTGCTCTCTACTTGGGTCAGTCTCATAAGAGGCCAAGTCCAACCATAAAGCCCTGGTGTATGTCACTTCTGCCTGTTTCCCACTAGCCAAAACTAGTCACTTGGCTAACCCCACCACTGATGGACAGGCCACCAAGTCATATGGCAGAAGGAGGAGTGAAAGACTGTAAACCATAGTCCCACCTACCACAAATGGTACCATTTTCTTCAAGCCTCGCCACGGCACCTGCAAAAGGAATGCTAGGGAGACATTGTCATCCTCATTTGGGGATAATTTCCCCAGTGAGAAATATGAGGTACAGGGACATGCCCTGCTTCCCGAGATGGTGGATACTGGGATCAGTCCTTGAATTCATTTTTCTTACTTTATCCAGATATTATGGTGAATAGCACATTATAGAGGAGCTGGTTCAGACTTGAATCTCTATAGCTTTATGATTGTGACTCATGTACTGTGTTCTGGCCCTGTATCAGGCACACAAGCTATTTCATTTACTCCTCTCATGGACATATACACAGTTGGTCTTATTGTTATCTTGCCTATTTTATAGATGTGAAGACTGAGGCCTCTTGCTCCCATGCAGCAATGAGCCTTTGTGAAAGCCACATCCCACGGTGGTCCTGGGTTTTCTAGGTATGACAGGAGGGAAACATGTTTTCCCCCCTTTTCCTTCACGTGGGGATTTCCTTGCATTTGAAATCCCGTGATGATAGAAATAGTTTATTTAGAAGAGCTTTGGCTTCCTTGGAAGAAAGTTCCTGCATAAATTTGGAGTGTTCTGGTGAGGTGGTATCCTGGAGACGTATGTGTGAATAATAAAAATGTCAGCACCTGCCGCCAAGAACCATGGAATGAAAAGAAAGGAAAATACCATACATCAAAGACAGTTAGAGGTTTATTTAGATTTTAAGTCCTCTGGGCTAGGACCACACCTAGTATGTTGTCACATCCAATAAATGTTAAAAAGTAATTGTCCAGCACATGATACACAGTTGTGGTGACATCCCAGACCGCCTCTACCATAGCAGACACATGTGGTCCAGTCACAATGGAAATCCACTCTTTGCTTATGTGCTCTGTTTCCTGAGCTCTTCCTTATTAGCATAAGGCTCTGTGGATGAACCAGGGTGGGGGTTGCTATCTAGAGCAGAGAAAAGGCTCTGTGAGGAACAGCTAATGTGGACTAAGAAGTTCCATTATTTCAAATCGAATGGGGAAGAACTTGATGCATGTTTTCAGGCCAGGAATTAGTTCAGGCAGAAGTTCATCATACCCAGGTTTTAGGACCTCTAGTCTTTGTGGTAGACCTTGCTGGTTCCCTGTTCACACACTCAAGGGATTCTGACTGAAAACACCCATGGCTCATTGTTAGAAAGTTTTCTTGAGCCACAGGAGCATACCTTGCTTGCAGGGCGTTGGATGCAGGCTGGCCTTTTGCGGATGAGGAAAGCCCCTACGATGAACTCACAACCAATTTCAGGTAGGAATTGGTGGATCAAAGGTGCAGCTCCCTTGCTGCTTAGTGGTACAGCACAGAAGCATGTTCTATACCCTCTCCCAGAGGATTCCAAAGGGACTGAGCACCAGTTGCCCACAGAGGTTGTCTGCTTATTTACCATCCCCACCTATTGGCTTCCATCTCTGTCCTGTCACCCTTCCCTAATCCCCCATTCCAACCAGTACTGCTTGGGATTATCTCCCAAAGAAAGCCTTTTGTCTCAAGGTCTGCTTCTTGGGGAATGTAATTTAAGACAGCCTTTAAAAATCTAGCATAAACTTTTCTCCCAAGTTCTGTGGAAAAGGGTTACAAACCATGTGAAGTCATATAACACTCTTGATTACCAGTGCCACAGAGAAGGGATAGGGAAGACTAACTCCTCAAAGCAAGGTGAAGGATGGGTTCCTGGCAGGTCAAGAGGGTGAGCAGGTGGGAAGGTGGGAAAGGGTCAAGCAGGAGGCACAGAAACCCTCAAAGGTTTAGGGGAATGGACTGTTGACACATGGAAATAGGTACTGTGACACTTAAATTTATTTTCAGGCAAACTGTTCACCACAAACCCAAAGTTCCCCTAAACAATTCCTAAGAAAAGCTTCCAGAAGTTTTGAGAATCTGGTGACCATATTTTCTGAATCAAAAATTGGGAACTGATCTGCCAAAGAATGTTTTATTTATGATTTATGAGTATCTCTGCCCAGAAAAAGATAATAGGGGGAATATTGAGAATTGATCCTGCTCCAGAAATTCTGAGATTTGTGGTCACCATACTCAGGGGTCCTGTGATTTAGTGTGTTTCGGCAGACTGTATAATGTTATCATGGGAGGGGGGATAAGATCAAAAGTGGAAATTAGAATATTCAAAATTATTGAGATTTTATAACAAAGCTTACTCATGACATTGAGACCATAATTTTATTTTTTGAAATTTTACCATAAATGAAATGATTAAATGCTTATAGATATACAAATGTTTATAACACACCAAAAAAACCTAGTTATTTTACTTCTAGGGTGATGGGAATCAGATTTTCTGGGTAGCTGACAAGGAGTAGGCTATGAAATGTTTATTCGCTAATTTAACTCATATTTATTTACGACTTATGGATAGGCACTGTGCAAGCACTAGAGATATCCTGATAAACAAAACACAAATTTTTCACTCTCATTAGATTTATGGTGAGGGAGACAGACATCACAGACAAATAAGTGAAGATATAATTACAAATTGCAAAGGAACTGAAAAGCATGCAATAAGAATCTCTGAGATTTTTTAAAAAGACATTTATTTGATGGGGAAGGAGACAAACCATAAGAGACTTCTAATCTCATAAAACAAACTGAGGGTTACTGGGGGGTGGGAGGGTAGGGATAGGCTGGATGGGTTATGGACATTGGGGAGGGTTTGTGCTTTGGTGAATGCTGTGAAAGATGTAAGCCTGATGATTCACAGACCTGTACCCCTTGGGCAAATAATAAAAATAAAATTAAAAAAAAATACAGATTTGAAGGGGGCACATGCAATGGAAAGAGTCCAAGTATACAATGACTGATGAATGGATAAAGATGTGGGGTATATATATATATGTATACAATGGAATATTGTTCAGCCATCAAAAAGAATGAAATCTTGCCACTTGCAATGAAAAAAAAAAGACATTTATTTGAGAGAGAGCAAGCAGGGGAAGGGACAGAGGGAGAGGGAGAGAAAATCTCAAGCAGACCCCTGCTGAGCGTGGAGCCCTGATGTAGGGTTCAAGCCCACGACCCTGAGATCATGACCTGAGTCAAAATCAAGAGTCTGTTGCTTAACCAACTGAGTCACCCTGGCACCCCTCTGAGATATTTTTTTAACAGAGATCTAGAGGTACCTAGGATATGTCCGAGATGAAACAATAAATTAATGGTAAGATTGATGCTTTAACCAATATTTCTTGACCCTCACAATAAAAGGGGACAGATAAAGTACCCAGCACGGTGCCTGGCACATATAAGTTCATTAGAATTGTTAACTCCTTTTCCTCCATTCCTAGTTAACAATTTGTCAGTATGTAAGGTACTTAAAAAAGTGTCTGGTGTAAGATAAGTACTTAAAATGCTAGTAACTAGTATGATTATTATTGCTACATTCTTCCACTATCATTACAAAACAGAATGTGTGTCAGCCATGGGCAGACACCACTGAGTTCTTTGTTGGAAGGATTCTGCTCTAGAGAGCATAGTTGATTGACAGTTCTGGGTGCCACACCTTCAGATCCACTCTCACTTTGATGCTCTCCCCACACTTGTCCCAGCTGATGAATGAGCACCTCAGGGCTGCTAGAACCAGTTCATTGTTGCCAGTGTGGGACTCTGTACTGGCAACCTCTGCTTAGGGACTCCTGGTTACCCCAGCTAAGACTTTCTCAGAATTGCAGCCTGAAGCTTTTCCTCCCCACCACCCCAAGACCTGTTGCTCTGACTGTCTCCCATCTAATTTCAGAAGAAATTCTTCAACACATTTCCCTCATGTCCAATCTCATATTCTTTCTTAGAGGACCCAAGGTGCAAAAAATACCATGAGCCCACAAAACACAATTCAGTCTAACACAGTTCTATCTGAATGCCACTAAAAGCAGTTTCTCAAAATCTCAGAATCACTTTATTATGCAGGATCTTGTCTCTTTTTGTGGAACCAGTAACACAGTAATGGAGCACCACAAAAGATAGCTTCTAAATAGAAGAATCCTCTGATAGGGATCTGACTTCTTAGATGACTGCCTGCTCTTTAAAGGCCAATCAGATGGTGAATGCTGTGAAAGATGTAAGCCTGATGATTCACAGACCTGTACCCCTGGGGCAAAGAATAAAAAATAAAAATAAAAAAACAACAAAAAACCCCCACAAAACAAAACAAAACAAAAACAAAACAAAAACCTAAAAAATAAAAAAATAAAGGCCAATCAGAAATTTCAACTCTATAACCACTGTATTGCATCCACCCTCTTCTCCTTTTATGCCTTGATGAAATACCAATCTTGTCATTTCTGTGCATTATCAAGAGGGTTGAAGATGAGATAGGAGGCGAGCAGTTGGTTCTTCTAGCATAGGAATGGATGAGAGTCATTCATATCATGGAGACATTATAGATTTTAGCACGACTCACTACATGTTTATTTTCTGGGACCTGATAATTATTGTATCCACATTTCCAAAATAAACTTGTTTCTATCTGGTGGGAGGTCAGAGAGTAGCCATTTAAACTCTTTTTTGGGGTCATAAATGAGCCATTATTTTCTAAGTGGTGGTTCTCTACATAGAGAGCTCTTGAAAGAATATTTGTGTTCTATGTGCTCCTCATACTTGCCAATATTAAGTTGGTCTGTCTTTTTCATTTTAGTCATTCAAACCATTCTGGTTGATATCTATTGCTATCATGTTATGGTTTTAATTTGCATTTACCTGATGGACCTTGAGAATCTGTTTGGAGAGTGAAGCTACGCATATACCCTTGACTGAAGAACCATTCTCCTCTATCAGGGAAGGTTGTTTTCTTCTACTTAGCATGCAGCTTCAGGAGGGATGCACATGGAGTGGTGAGGGAAGAAGGGAACACTTGCCTAACCAGCCAGATCAGCTGAATCAACCATGATGATCAGTGGGGTGATAGATGTTGTAGCCAGATTGCCCTCGCATCCTGCATTTACCTGTTGAATAATGATACTGAGATTTTTCCATGTGCTTATTGGCCATTTGGGAGTTCTCTTTTGTGAAGTGTCAGTTCAAGTTTCTTGATCATTTTCCTATTGGGTTTTTTGGCTTTTTATTATTGATGTGTAGGCATTCTTTATATATTCCTGCAAGTCCTCTGTCAGTTATATGTACCATAATTGCCTCTTCCACTTTGTGGCTTGCCTTTTCAATCTCATAGTGATGCATTCCAGTGAAGAGAAGTTCTTAATTTTGATGTAGTCCAGTTTACACAAGTTTTCCTTCATGCTTATTGCTCTTTGTGTCCTGTTAAGAAATTTTTGCCTTTCTCAAGGTTATAACTCTGCACTTATAAATTGTGTACTCTTCTGTCCCATCCCATATATTTCATATGTTTTTCTCTATTTCTCTCTCTCTGTATATATGTACACATACACACACATATATGTGTATATATATATATACATGGCTTATAGAATATATATTTTATATAGTTACATATAACTATATAGTTTATATAATAGTTCAATAAACATTTTACATAGGCTGACATAGTTTCAAGTTTTGGCTCCTTCCAGTAGGACTATGAGGTAGGAACTATCCCCATTTTACGGCTTGAAAAAACTGAGGCCATAAGAGATTAAGTAACATGTCCATGATCCAACTACTGGGTGGGAGATGGGGTGAATCCAGTCTGGCTGCAGAGTCCATGTTTCTGGCCCCTACCTTAGCCTGAACCTCCCAAATTCTGCTTGTGCTTTTGTTTCTCCTCAGCAAAATGAGATCAATAGAATCCATTACTCAAGTTATTATAAGGATTAGAGGAATTACTAAAATTGTCTGGCATGGTTCTGAGGACATAGTAGGCACACATAAATACCATTCCTTTCTATTACTAGTAATTCTTTCTAGATAAAATAAAAATTGCAAGAGGCCAAAGGCTGATATCACTTTTTTTTCTTTTTATGTGGAGCAAACTGTAATTGAGTTCTGAAATGGCTGAACTAAACTTCAACACTGAGAACACTAGATCCTACAGTCATTGAAACTTTAGGGCATTTTCTCATTATAGTAAGGACAGGAAGGGTTCTGGATCTAGAGCATGGATCCATGTATAAAGATCAGTGAGTTGTCAGATGGTGGCTAGAGCAGAGATGAAGACTGGGGTCAGACATATCAAAGCTTACAGTGGTATTCTTGACACACTCAGCCCTCAATGGGCTTGACACACTGAGCCCTGCTCAGTGACCCAACTACTTCATGGGGAATGAATGGTCACATCACAAACCTGAGGGCTTTGAAGGGCAAAAAGTTCTGAAATAGTTCAAAAGTTCAGGGTAAAACTCTAGATAACTTTTAGTTACAACTGGAACCCACGTGGAAAGTTGTTTTTTTTTTTCCTTCTGAAACATAATTTTGGAAAACTGCTAATTTTGAGTTTAGTGGATTGAAGACAATTTCTGTTATTTTCTCTTATAATTCTTTTGTATTAATACAACAACAAAACTCAGGGTAGTTGCAGAATACTGGAATTCTTTGTGATAATAGCACTGATTTTTCCAAGGAGAAAGCAGTGGTGGTGGTGGTGGGAGAGGGGGTGGGGAGGGAAGGGTGGGGGAGAGAGAACCAGAGAATTCCAGAAGTTTGAAGTCAGACACCCAGGAGTTGAATTGCTAGTTCCACCACTTTTGAGAGCTGATTGCTCCTGGTAAGATATTTACATTTTCTAAGTTCTGATCTCTCCACCCGTGAAATGGGTATAGCAGTGCTCCATCACTTCTTCTTGGTGAAGAAAGATTTATTTAGGTGAGACACACGCGAAATCCACTACATTTTGCTTCCGGCACTCCATAAACAATGCTTCCCTAGCTTTCCTCATGTCCCACTTCTTTTTCTTTGTTTATGATCATAGCTCCTGGCAAACACATCCACTGGCTGGGGCCAGCAGGCACAGATTTTAATATGGATAATTGTGTCCTACAAATGCACATCTGCAGTCTTTGATTTATTAGGAGAACTTGAAATGAGGGACTGCTCTGTAATTTTTGGGTGGGGTGGTCCTTGATAAGTCACTCCATTGCCTGGAGGGAGACATCTAATCTGTAAGATCAAGTTGTTCTTTCCTGTTTTCGAACCCAATAAGCTGCTGCAAGACTAAAATGCAATGAAACACATGAGCCCTTTGCACATTGGAAGTCAACGGGAGGCATTAGAGCTACGTCACTCCTTCCTCATGAACATTCACAAGGTGTTCTTATTGACTGAATGCTTCTTTGTAGGAGAATAGCTACTGATAAGTTTTTCTCACAACAATATCTTGAAAAAAGTCTATTTTACTGCACATTTGGCAAATCATCATACACTAGTAATTGATACATCTTCCAAAGAAGACAGTTGCACTCACCGGAGAGTATGTGGTATGTGCATACAAAAAACAGCCCAAGGAAAAGAAAAAGTGGAAAAAAAAAAGACCGAAAATTGGGTCACATTTCTTTAAAGGATTCCTGAAAGTAGAATGGAGAAAAGCAGTTAATTCAGTATGCCATTTTGTCCATTCGCTGAGGCAGATTTACAACATGGAACATGAGTACAACCAAAAAAACCACATCAGAAATTAAAACAACAACAAAATCAAGCCTCAGACTTGACTGCCCTCTAGGGTGATAATATACAGTGGTTTCTAGATCTACCTAGAAGAGTGGGCATTTGGTTAAATGTATTGAATTTTAGCCCAAAATATGACTTCATTAACTAACTATTCAGAAAATTGCTGTTCTGTGCTTACGCCTCCACTGAGATGCCTACAAGACTTATCCTTGCCACACGCAACAGACACATTGAAGTGCTGCCCAGAATCCCCTTTAAGGACTTGTTTCTAGCTGTGGAAGTGTGCATATCAGGGCTGCCAGCGCCTACAGGGTCTGCCTCAGCTACAGAGGGCAGCCTTGCTGGAACTCATGTCCTTCTCAGTGTGAAAAAAGAGAATAAAAGCCTGGCAATTTCTACCTCAAGCATGATGACTGAAGGTCAAGCTTTGTCACGCCTGTATCACACTTGGTTTTTCCTCCGCCCCACCTTGCTTTCTCTCCCTTACTTTCACAGGTGTTGACCCTGATAACATTTTACATTAAAAATTCTGTCTTGCTACCTGCTTTCAGGAATCCAACCTGCCTCGCTTGCTGATTCTGACTTAGGTGGTAGCAATGAAAACCATTGTTAGACCCACAGGTTTCCCTAGGGGAGTGCTCGTCCTCATCCCTGATTGGCATCACTGCCAAAAATGGTCACACATGCCCATAGCAGGGATGGGTGATCCTGATAGGCAAGAACAGAAGATGAGGCCAACATCTATTAAACCATCAGCGCTTCACACATGTAAGGATTCCATAGAGCTGCTCAGTGGAGTAACGGTCATTTCTTATTCCTTGTTGTGGCTGTAGTTATTTTTTTAAAGACAACTTTATTGAGACAAATTTCCCTTTTAAAAACTTGACCATCATCCAACCAGTTAACTCTCTTATCTTGTCAGCACTCTGTTTAGAAAAGATAAGTAGGAAGAAATAAGCTTAGAAAAAATGTGACATTAACTTCTCATTTCAGGAAGCATGATGAGGCTATCTTATTGTTTGCTGGCAAACTTGAGTGCTAATGTGACTTTTTAAAGGGACATTTTCATGGGGTTTAAAAATCTTGGAAGGAAAGATAAGTTGTGTCCATCACACTTAGGATCTTCTTTTAGCAATGGTCTCAAAATAACTGAGACAAGTTCCCACCCCAAGTCATATAGCACGTTCATCTCTCTCATTCTGCCTTAAACTTCCTCTTTAAGAACTGACAGAAGATCAATGTAAATACCTTCAGAAATTTCCGAGTTTTGGCCACGTTTATTTTTTAAAAATTCTTTTTACATAAAATCAAGAGAGCTTATTCCACTTTTAGGCCTTGGTTGGCTGCCCAAATATATCCTTCAAAATTAGACCCATTTCTTAAATATGTCTGGAGTCGCGTCAAAAAGGCATCTGAAGCCAAGGCTAGTGTGTTTTTGAAGCTTTACACAGAAAAGATCTCTAAGGATTTCAGCTATGTTGAGGCAATATTTCTGTGGAGGAAACTTGTATCCAGGCTGACATTTTCCACCCTGGGCTTTCTACCTGCTGTGATGTGGAATGGCCAAGATATGAAACCTCTAATGTTGGGGTTATAACACAACTTTACAAGCCTCCAAGGGCTTGTTCCTCACAGCCATTGTTCACGAATGCCAGATGATCTAAGAAGATCATGGAAACCTGGCACCTCACTGTTTTTTTGGCTAACACCACCAAAGAAAATTAATTGTTATTGTTTTTGGAAACTCTCATCCAGTGCACAAAATAGTAATATTAGCAATTATGTTCTTTTTTTTTCTTTTTGGCGGAGGTGGGGGTTAGGATGGTGATAAACACTGTGATTTTATTGTAGCTGCCCTAAATAGCCAGCTTCAGGGCAATGAAAGTATGTTACATTTCTATGGCTGAAAATCCTATAAAGTTATAAAGTAAAAGGGCTCCACTAATTTGCCTTGGTTGATGAGATGCAATGACCTTGAACTTCCCGTCTGATTCAGCAGGGGCTTGAATTTCTGGTAACTCCTTGCCCCATGGTCGATTTTCCCAGTAGCCTGTTGACAGCACAGGATTGAGTCAACCTAAGTCCTAAATCTTGCCAAGCCACTCTTCTTGCAGCCGTGATATACCCCAGTGTCATATTCTTACCTTTGATTTTAGCCCCAAGCCATGGTATATTCTCCCTTCATTGTGGCCTGTCATAGACTTGAACCTCTTTCTTGCCTAAAATTTGTAGCACTAATTCCGTATCCTCCAATATGTCATTTTGGATCACCCCACCATTCCTCACATGGGCAGTCTAATTCCTGCCCTGAATTTGCCTCTTCATGCTCTTTGTCTCTGTTTCTTTTTTAAACATGTCTCTTCCATTCAGAGTATAAACACAGTTCCAGATTTTGTCTCCCAATATGCTGGCCAAATGGCCAGTGCAGTATTCATTACCCAGAGGATACAAAACAAGTGTCTTCAGACAGCCTTAGCAGAAAGAGTAAGACTCCTTTTTCCCTCAGGCTCTAGCAACTAGATGCTAATGCTTTATAAATTAGAGTCAACTCTCCATATAACCTATGTGCTAGGGCATCTGGATAGCCTAGTGTCCAGTGTTGGTGGACATATGATAACTCTTATCATGATTGCCCATGTTTCCCCTTCTTAACACCATGACTGAATTACATCTGGGGAATTAGTCTTCTTCCATGGTATGTCTTCTTGGAATGTGGGAAATTCCAAGCCCTTTCCTCCTGCTCTGTGTTAGCAGGTGGGGTCCCTGTACTCCCTTTGTCCAGCTCTTCTCCTTGTTCATTGTTCTCCTCAGAACAAATCAAAGAGCTGACCAAGAACCTGACGTGAGCCAGACTCTTACTTCTAGCCTGCTGACTCTAACAGAGATGTACCCAGGAAAAACAATGCTGGAATTTATTCATTCCAAAGGCATACAGATGAGGGGATCAATTAATTCCTGCTGTTCCCCCAAGTCCTATTCTGGGTTTTGTTTTGTTTCCATTTAATTCTGTAGTCTTCCACTCAGGCGGTGAGCTACATGATACCCCACCAATAAATTCCTGCTCTCCTCTGAGACATAAATTAGATGTGATGGCCTTTGGTTACTCGCAACCAAATATATAACCAAACCCTTATATATACTTTGCTCTATCAACTGATTTGCTAAGTAACAGTTAGAAATCTCAAAATTGGCTAAGCTCTGCCCCCTCCAAAGAAATTTTGCACAGCAGTGTGTCAGAGTGGAAGTATAAATGTGATGAAGGTTAATTTTTTTTCGAATTCCTTCTGAGATTCCACATGGCATTTGAGGACCTGAATACTTTGGGAAAACCATTGGGTTTTTAAATCAAATTCGAGAGTCATGTTTTGGTGTGCCTTCCTTTTACAGTGCAGGCCTAAAAGCAAGGGAACATCTGATGATCACTCTCTCATTTGATTTCCTGGATGAATGGATGTGGGACAAAGGGAACACTATGTTTAATCTGCAAGGGTCCAGACATGATTGGAATTGCTGTCTCAGGGAGAGGGCCAGTTGGAGGGACATGTGGGCATGGGGAATGGACTGTGAGGGACGGGGAAGAAGGTAGGGTGTGTCAGTCTTATAGAACAAACAAACCAAAGAAATCCTCCCAGAAGTCCTTTCTTACTAGACAGGAGACCTCCATGGTGCCAAGTCTACTTCAGCTTCAGAATCAAGACAGGTATCTTTGTGAGGCTGGTTGTGGAGCAGAGACCCTGTTTCTCCTCTAGTCCTCTTGGCAGAGTGCCCAAAATATACTGAGGAAACTGCAAAGCCGCACAGACCTCTGTAACTAAAAAGGTACCTGCTCACATAGTTTCTGAAAATCCCACATTGGAATGAGAACCAGGACTGCTGTAACCACAGAGGCTCTGCCAGGGAAAACACTAGAGTCTTCACGGCAAACAGGACCTGACTGGCCCGCCTGGTAGAGGCCATGTAGCAGTCAGCAGGGTGGCAATGAACAAACGATCTGGTGCTGAGACAAATAACAAAACTGCTTCGCTCCATTGTCTGCCACAAATCAACCAGGAAAGGCATTGTACTCCATGGATTCAGCTGGTAATTTATAGGGGAGTCGGACAGAGAAAGAGAAGTTGAACTTGATGGTCTGGCCAATTCAGTTAAGATTTAAAATAAGAAAAAAAATAGCCACAGTGAAATTAAACAATTGGTTATTTCCCTTCCAAAACCCATTTTATACTGTTAATCTCCTATGTGAAAATTGGAGACAAGTCTTCATTGATGAACTGGCTGGGTTCCTTCTCCAATTCATGTTTTAAAAATTTTCTTCCTCAGTATTTTGAACAGGGAGAAAATCACATATCTTGAACTGTGCAAAAAACTGATCAAAACTGGAGATAAACCAAAAAATTGAGAGTAGACAAATAAAGACAGTGGAGGTGCCTTGATAACAGTTTGATCTAATGCTTGGAGAGCCCAAGCCACCACTATAGCACAGAGCGGGTCATCTTTGTCAACACTCCTGAGTTTCTTATAGGAAAGGAGGGAAAGGAAGTGTTTGGAAACATGGCTTTTCCAGGCACTGGCTTATTCAGGGGGTGGGTATGGAAAAAGTGAGACTCAGGAGTGGGTTCTATTAATTCATCCAAAGATCCACTGGACAGAAAAATCATCAGAGAGATGTTCCATTATATTTCTCAGCTTGAGTTTGGCTTTCTTTGATTGGTTCCTTGAAAACAGGGGTCCTTATCCAGAGGTGGTGGTCCAAGAAACAGGGTATGCCATTGGGGAAATAAATGTCTGATGTAAGAAAATAGCTCCCTTATTTATGCCTTATGAGACCCTTCTTGCCTCAAGCTTTGGGTGCAGATCTGACCACTGGCCTAGTTCTCAGGACATCTCTCCCAGGCTTGCTTCCAGAGATTCCTCTTCCATGGTGGAGTACATACCCCTGCTCCACCTTTTACTTTTCACCTCCATTTTCTTCTCATGCTTCCTAGTTCTGCTTGTAGGGGTTGGTATTTGGCTCCTAGGCAAAACACTAGAAGCCTCACCTCATACTTGCTGGGAAATGCAACAAGACTCAGAAAGTCGATGTCAGAAACATCTCCCAAAGCTTGGGAGCTGGGATGGTTGCAAGGCTCAGAGCTGGCAAATGGAGAAGGTCACTAGATGAAGAACAAGGTGGAAGAGCTACAGGACAGTGTCAGGACCAGTTATGTATTGGCTAACTGCTTCTCAAAAAACTCCGGACAACGGCAATGACAAAATCCTGATATATAGCATTTGCCAATTTCTGTGGTGTAAATGCTCCTACTATGGCACCATGGTTCATTTCAGGCTACCAGTTGTTTACTACCAGTTCTTAAAACTCTGGAGTACTTAGCACTTGGGTCTTCTGATCTGGGAGGAGCCATCTTCATTGGCTCGTGGACTTAACTTTGCTCAAGGCACCACATCAAGAATCTTGGATTTGGAAGGATGCCAAGTCTAAGGTGACTGAAACATAACACAATTCGAACTTATTCTTAAGTACCATGAAAAAGAGAACAGTGTCCCCTTTGTGGGGTGATGAGAAAACTCTGTAAAACAGGGACCAATTAGAGCTCTATTGATGGATAGAAGACCCAGGGAAGAGCAAGTAGGCAGAATATTAGGATGAGGGATACAGCACATAAAAATAACTAACATTTTTTTATTCTTTGCCCCAGGGGTACAGGTCTGTGAATCATCAGGCTTACATCTTTCATAGCATTCACCAAAGCACAAACCCTCCCCAATGTCCAAAACCCACCCACCCTATCCCTACCCTCCCACCCCCCAGTAACCCTCAGTTTGTTTTGTGAGATTAGGAGTCTCTTATGGTTTGTCTCCTTCCCCATCCCATCTTGTTTCATTATTTTTCCCTCCCTACCCTCCACAACCCCCCACCCTGACTCAGCATTTACTATGTACTCTGCATAATCCTGAATACTATACTATTATTGGTTAATTTGATCCCCAAACAACCACATGAAGTTGTTGCTATTATTATTCCCATTTTAGGAGTGAAGGCTTCTTTTTTTAAGATTTATTTATTTATTAGACAGAGAGAGAGAGCACACACACATACACACACACACACGCACATGAGTGGGGGGAGGTGGAGAAGGGGACAGAAAGAGAGAATCTCAAGTGCAGAGCCTGATGTGGGACTCTATCTCATGACCCTGAGATCATGACCTAAGCTGAAATTGAGAGTCAGACACCTAATCAGCTGAGGCACCCTGGGAGAGAAGGTTTACGTTTATGGTGAAGAATGGGGGAAATAGTTTCGGATACATTGAAGGTGTGCCACCTCCATTGTGCACCTAATCCTCTGGTCTGTAGAAGATACACTGAGGTTTTAGAATTTAACTTTGTTCCCTTCTAAGAGTGCTTTCTCTGACTGCCTTAGGCTGGTGTGTTTGTTCACCAAATTGTCCCTGAGTAAATTAGAGTCCTCAAGGAGAAAGGGAAGAGCCAGAGAAATTGCCCCTATGAGATTTGAACTCTAGCTCATCTAAATGGTTTTGCCCAGGGAGGAGGACTGAGAAATTTTGCTCCTATTTTATTAATTCGCATCAGTAAGAGACTTGCTTCGGGACATTTTAATATAAGCTTCAGATTAAGGATATGGATCGAGTGGTGGCTTTTAAGTCCCTGCAATTTGTACCTGGCCACCAATTTTGCAAGTGAGTTCTTGGCATAGCCAATGCCTTTAAAGTGGCTTGCAAAATGACAGTCTTGAGGAAAGTAGAGTAAGACTGTAGCCCTAACAAAACCAGAAAAGAATAGCAATGAGAAAACAAAACAAAAACCTAAAACTCCAAATTCCAACAACAAAACACACTGAAACAGCACCAAAGCATGACAATGATGTAGATGTTAAACAATTGTTTTCATGGGCACGCAAGTACGAATGTTTCTACATAGCGCATTTTTCTCTTGCTTACTTCCAATTGTGTTTGTTTGAGGAGTGTTTTAGAGCAAAAGAATGCCAAGTGTAAGTGGGTTGCATAGGATGAGTCTCTGAGATGCATTAATGGGGGGGGGCAAGGGCAGCATCTGTCAGGAAGGGTGAACATTCAGCAGGCAAATGAGACCTCCATACACTTTCTCACAGATGATTGGGAGTTCCATGTGGACATAAAATCCTATGTGCCAAGAGGCAGGAAGATGGAGCTGCTGGTTTTCGTTAATGTCTTTGCAGCATGTGTGCAACACTGAACAAACATGGATGACCAGTTTACCAAAAGACAATGGAGGCGTGGGTCTGTGTGCGTTGGTACAGATAAGCGCTTTTAATACCTTTTTTTTTTTTTTTGCTGTTGTTCAAGTTGGACTGTTGTTTTTTGATTCTCCTTTCCTCACAGCAACTTTTTACTGTTTGTGTTGTAGTTAAACCCAATTTCAAAAACATTTATGTGATACTAATATTCTGGTCAATGAAAATGAGCTTAAAAAAATTATGTGAATAGAGGGTAGAGGACACACCTCTACCCTCTCATCCTGAATTCAGACTTACCTGCTTTAAAATGTCTTTGGCCTGACCACTTTCATAACTTTCTCTGCCTGCTTTGGCCTATATATCGTTTCCAAAATAGCATGAAAAAGTTTTCTCATTGTATTTCAAAACGAAAAATGTTCTGTCTACATCTGGAAATACTAAAAAATGTGCTTTCTTACAGTATTTTTTTTTTACTAGGTATGGACAGGGTTCTGACCCTTATTATTGGAACTCAAATCCAGATGGAGTTTGGTAAGGTTCTAATCATTTGAGGGGTATTCTTTTTTGAAGATTTGTACATCTTTAGGGGAATTTCTACTTTAAAGAAGTTATCATTTGTGGGAGGTCCGTTATGAAGATTTTAAATAGTTTGGGGGAATTTCTCTGTCTTTGAAGATGTCTATAATTCAGTGAAAACATTTGCCAACTGAGATGGTCACATTTCCCTACTACAAAAACCTCTCCTTCGAAAATGAATCAAATCCCTCTTTTAATGTATTGCCTGTATGGAGGCTTCTGGGTTTTTTCTTTCTTTCTTTCCTTTGCTAACATTGAAACACTGAAAAGAACTTCTTGTGTTTGAGTGAGAGTAAGATTTAAAGTGGTACTGGGAGACAACCAAAATAGCAAAATAATAAACACATATGTTAATATCATTGAGTGGAAGATTAAAATAGCAGGGATCAAAGACAAGGGTGGTTCAATGTGTGACATTTCTTTCTTCTAACTTATTGTGTCTTTATGGAAGCCTCATTGTCGGGGGAAAAAAAGGTTCAAAGGCAGTTTTAAAAATGCTTAGTTAAAGGCTAAAGTCAGTATGGTTTAAAAGGTAACTGATCTGTAGATGAGCTAATAACCACCAACAGCATCATCTTTTTCCCCAGTCTGTGGCTGACAGAGCCCCCTCCCTCCTGCCCCACAGCCTGGATGAAGGCAGGAGTCAGACCAGCTTCAGCTCCAGAGGTTTTCAGTCTCCAAACTGTTGTCTCCATGGGACTGGACTCTTTTAGGCTCTGGATTGTTATTGTTCAAGGGCACTTGGCTCTGGTGCCCTGGTACTCTGGTACCTTGGCTTACTTTCAACATTTTGATACCAATATTAATACCCTTGTTGGGGTGTATTATGGCAATCCTGGAGTCCACTCAGGATTCATAAATATTTATGTAGCAGCTACTATGTGACAGACACAGTTCTAGGTGCTTGGCTGTGAAATGTCTGTCCTGGAAAACCTTACCTTCAAATGGGGGACTTAGGATCACAAGCAGTTTAGCAAATTCCTCAGGTGCCCCCAAGGACTTCCCTTGGCCCGTTTGTGATTGCCGCTGCAGCTGCAACTGGGAAGGGTGGTCCAGGCAAGCACAGCCTCCTCTGCTGGGAAGTGTCCTTTACAAGGGCTTGTAAAATGTGCTTGCAGGATGTCTCCCCACTTTCTCCCTAAGGGACTGCTCTATCTGTAGGTGGCTTTTCAGAAGAGAAAGGATGGGGGTGCCTGAGTTAAGTTATTTGGTTAAGGGTCCAACTCTTGATTACAGCTCAGGTCATGATCTCTGGGTTATGGGATCAAGCCCTGCACTGGACTCTGTGCTCAGCACGGACTCAGCTTATCCTTCTTCCTCTGCTCCTCTCCCTGGCTTGCATGCACTCGCTCTCTTAAATAAGTAAATAAAATCTTAAAAAAAAAAAAAGAAGAAGAAGAGAAGGGATGTTAGTGACTCCATTAGCTTGAACAACCAGGGATGGGGCAGGGGAGGCTGGATGTGAATATCATGGCCTCTCTTTTTTTTTTTAAAGATCTTATTTATTTATTTGACACAGAGAAAGAAAGATCACAAGTAGGCAGAGAGGCAGACAGAGAGAGGGGTGGGGGAAGCAGGCTCCCTGCTGAGCAGGGAGCCCGACGAGGGGCTCGATCCCAGGACCCTGAGATCATGATCTGATCCGAAGGCAGAGGCTTTAACCCACTGAGCCACCCAGGCACCCCTCTCACAGCCTCTCTTGCTTTGGGGACATTCCTCCAACTCCTGTGGTCTTCAGCGGTACTTGATCAGGCCCTCGTAACTATATGTTTCCTTCTTCTATGTCTCATTCTCTTTCTTTCCTCATTCCTGAGTCCCAGAATCACTTTCTAGATAAATGACCTGTGCCCAAATGTTTGCCTGGGGCTCTGCTTTCAGGGAAACTCTAACTAAGACAAACAACAACACAATTAAACATCGCTACATAATATATACGAAGGAGTATATGCTATGTGAAAGAATTGAGCAGGGCAGGGAGGCTGGGGTGCAGGGCTGGAGCAGAAGATGGCTGGTTGAGATTTTATTTATTTATTTATTTTTAAAAAGATTTACTTATTTATTTTTGAGAGAGAGAGAGAGAGAGAGAGAGAGAGAACACAAGAGCGGGGAGGGGCAGAGGGAGAGGAAGGCTTCTTGCTGAGCAGGGAGCTGGATGCAGAACTTGATCCCAGGACCCTGGGATCATGACCTGAGGCGAAGGGAGAAGCTTAACTAACTGAGCCACGCAGTCACCCTGGTTGAGATTTTAAATAGAGTGCTCAGGAGATGCCCACTAGTAAAGTAACATTTGAACAAAAAATGGAAGATGGAGAGTGAGTTGGCCCAAAAGATATATGGAGAAGAGAGCTCCCAGGAGTAGAGCAGCCAGTGCAAAGGCCCTGAGTTTGGAGTCTGCATGGCATATCATTGCAACAGTAAGACTTAGGGACAGGGGATGGGATCAGAGGTAAGAGGGCAGGAACGGCTTTAACATTATAACCTGTAGAAGGTTGCAGACTAAGGAAGGAGCTCCCCACACAGAGACTGGGCTGGTCAAATGTGCTGCCTTCCCTTCTGACTTGCCCATTATAGCAAGGGGATCAGACAGTAATTATACCTCCCTATTTGATTTCTGACTTCTTTCATTCCTCTGTAAAATGGAAATGACAATTATTATGGTTATTAAATTTGTAAATGTCAAAATCAAGATTCCTGGGGAACGGCTGAGTTTTAGAACGTTTATTTTCTTGAGAAGTAATTATTTCCACGCCCCTTTTCTCCATATCTAAGGAAAGTCACCAGATGGAAGAATGAGCTTTCTTTTGTTCCTGAAGCTATTTTGATTTCCAAGCTTCAAACGAACATTTTGGAGCATGATAATCTGTTATGGGCATGCTGGAGAGTAGTCCCAAATGGAAGAGATGTGAATATGCAAGTGCATTTTATTTTGGAGATTTTAGATTAGCTTTCCCCTTTGCTACTTTACTGTCTAATGAAATAGGAGAGCATGAGTATGTGTTAGCATTTTCTTTCAAATATTTTTTTTTATTGTTCCTACTTAAAATTTGAACTTTAATTTACAAATCAGTGTTGATGCATGACCAACTGGCTTCTTGATATTTAGCTTTGATATTTGTTCTTTTCTGATGAATTTCTTTCCTCAACTTCAAAATACAACATTTTGGGCGCCTGGGTGGCTCAGTGGGTTAAAGCCTCTGCTTTCGGCTCAGGTCATGATCTCAGGGTCCTGGGATCGAGGCCCGCATCGGGCTCTCTGCTCAGCGGGGAGCCTGCTTCCCCCTCTCTGCCAGCCTCTCTGCCTCCTTGTGATCTCTCTCCCTCTGTGAAATAAATAAATAAAATCTTAAAAAAAAATAACATTTTACTTTTGTGTTAACAGTCATTTGAGAAGCTAAAGCCTCCCTCCCTCCTTTTCTTTCTCTTTCCCCCCTACCTTCCTTTACATCTGTCCACCTGTACTTAGTCATCTATGCAAAGCATACCCAGAACTGTACACCAAATTGTAACTGTGGAAAACTCATATGATGCCAATTACATCTGTACTTTAGGATGTCACTCCTTTACTTTCATATAAAGATTAAATTGTGATAGAAAATTGCATTTATTTTATTTTTTTTAAATTTTATTTTTATTCTTTGCCCAAGGGGTACAGGTCTGTGAATCATGTGTGTTTCAATACAATTTCAGGTGATAATGTGATTATTAAGTTATGCATTTAAATATGCAGACTTTAGGGCTGTCTTGGTGGCTCAGTTGGTTAAGTGATCAATTCTTGATTTTGGCTCAGGTCATGAGCTCGGGGTCATGACATCGACTACCACGTGAGGATCTGTGCCCAGCAAGGAGTCTGCTGGTCCCTCTCCCTCTGTTCCTCCTCCCGGCATATGCTCACTCCCTTTCTCACTCTCTCTCTCAAATAAATAAATAGATAAATAGATAAACAAACAAACAAATAAATAAATAAAATCTTAAATATACAGACTTTATGTAGTTCAGAAAAAATCTGTAACAGATTTTGTGAGTAAGATAATGAGGCTTTGGGGAAAATGGTTTTATAAGTTACTTTACTAGTTAGTAACTTATAAAGAGAGAAGTGATTCAAAAATATATATATTTATGATTTACTTTTGAATTCTTTTTCCTCTGTTCTTAAAGCACAAAATGATGATGAGAAACTTAGATAATGGATTATGGTAATCAGTATTTTCCTAAGAAAAAACTCTATCACCTTTATATTTCAAAATGGGTTTATGGTGGCCCAGCATAGTATTTGCAAGTGATTCTGAAATTGTCATATTTATAATTTACCCTTTTCATTTTTCTAATGATTATTTGTATTCTGTCTCTTTTTATCTTGGATAGATTTGCAAAAGGTTATCTACTATACTTGTGTTAATATTTTTTGGTTTTATTGAAGCCTAATTTTCTGATTCATATTTTAGGATTTTATATTCACTGGTTCTGACCTTGTAGTTTCATTGCATTTACTGTGTATTACTTTCTTTGCTTCTTCATTTGGCATAGACATTTATTTTCGCTCTTTCTTGTTTTCTGATCAATGCATTTAAGGCCATCAATTTCCATTGTTTGTTTCTTCGGGCAACCTTCATAGGTGTTCATAAATAGCGTGCTCATTACTATCATTTAAAAACTTCTACGTAGTTTCTCATTTCCATTTTGTGTGTTTTTTTTAAAGATTTTATTTATTTATTTGACAGAGAGATTACCAGTAGGCAGAGAGGCAGGCAGAGAGAGAGAGGAGGAAGCAGGCTACGGGGCTCAATCCCAGGACCCTGAGATCATGACCTGAGCTGAAGGCAGAGGCTTTAACCCACTGAGCCACCCAGGCGCCCCATCCATTTTGTGTTGATATGCAACTCATATAACATAAAATTTCATATAAAATAAAATTCATAATTTTAAAGTGTATGGTTTTAAGTGTATCTTTAAAGTTCACACTATGCTTTTAGTATATTCACAGGGTTGTGCAACCAACTTCACTATCCAATTTTGGAATATTTCCATTACCTCAAAAATAAATCTTTACTCATTAGTGTTCACTCCCAATTCCCCCCTACCTCCAGCTCCCAGCAACCATTAATCTACTTTCTGTATCTATGATTTTCCCATTTTGGTTGTTTCATATAAATGGAATCATACATTACGTGACCTTTTGTGTCTGGCATCTTCTGCTTAGCAACATTTTTAAAGTTCGTCATGTTGTAGCATTTATTAGTAGTCTTCATTCCTAATAACATCCAGAATTGCTGAATAGTATTCCACTCTATGGACATACCATTTTTTGTTTACCCATTCATTAATTAATGGACATATGCATTGTTCCTACTTTTTGGCTGCTGTGAATTATGCTGCTATGAACATTTGTGTGTTTTGTATGAACATATGTTTTCACTTCTCTTGAGTATATATCTAGGACTGGGTCATATGGCAACTCTATGTTTAATTATTTGAGGAAATGCCAGACACTTTTTCAAAAGGACTGAACCATTTTATATTCCCACTCACAGTGTACAAGGTTCTAGTTTCTCCACAGCCCCAGGTGCTAGTTATTACATGGTGTTTATTTTGTTCTGTTTTTTTAAATATTGCAACTATCCTGGGCACCTGAGTGACTGAGTTGGTTAAGCATTTGCCTTTGGCTCAGGTCATTATCCCAGGGTCCTGGGATCCAGCCCCACACGGGGCTCCCTGCTCAATGGGGAGCCTGTTTCTCCTTTTCCTTCTGCTCCTCCCCCCACTCCTGTGTGTTCTCTCTCTCTCTCTCTCTCTCTCTCTCTCTCTCTCTGTCAAATACATAAATAAAGTCTTAAAAAATGAAATATTATGACTATCCTAATGGGTGTGAAGTGATATCTCATTTGGTTTTAGCTTTCATTTCTATAAGTACTTATATGTAACATATTTTCGTAAGCTATTGGCCATTTGCATATCTTCTTTGGTGAACTGTCGAAATCCTTTGCCCACTTTTTATTGCGTTATTTTTCTTTTTACTGCTGAGCTACAAGAATTCTGGATACTCTGGATATTAGACCCTTGTCAGAGATATGATTTGCAAATATTTTCTCCCATTCTGTGGTTATATTTTCACATTTGTGATAATGTCTCAACACAAGAATTTTTTAAAGATTTTATTTATTTATTTATTTATTTATTTATTTATTTAGAGCATGCACACGAGGTGGAGCAGGGGCAAAGGGAGAGGGAGAGAGAATCCCATGTAGACTCCACACTGAGCATGGAGCCCAATGCGGAGCTTGAGCCTGTGACCCTGAGATCATGACCCAAGCCAACATCAAGAATCAGGTATTCAACTGACTGACCCACCCAAGCACCCTTCAACACACAAGAATTTTCAATTCTGATGAGGTCTAATTTATCAATTTTTTATTTGGTTGCTTGTGTTTTTGGTATTATAGTTAAGAAACCACTGCCTAATTCAAGGTCATGAGGATTTACACTTAAGTTTCCTTCTAAGAATGTTATTTTTCACTCTTACGTTTAGATCTTTGATCAATTTTGAATTAATTTTTGTATATAGTATGAAGGGCTCAAATTCATTCTTTTACATGTGGATATCTTGGTATGCCAGCACTATCCATTGAAAAGTTAATTTTAATTGTCTTGGCACCCTAGTGAAAATTAATTGGCCAAAGATGTATGAGTTTATTTCTGAGATCTTAATTCTATTCCACACATCAATATGTCTATGCTTGTTCCAGTATTACACTTTTGATTACTGTAGCTTTTTAGTAAGTTTTGAAATTAGGAAGTGTGAGTCCACCAACTTTGTTCATCTTCTTAAATGATTTTTACTATTCTCACACATGAGATTTAGGATCAACTTACCTATTTCTGAAAAGAGAGGAAGTGGAAATTTCATAGGTATTGCATTGAATCTATAAATCAGTTTTGGGAGTATTGCCATCCTAATTATATTAAGTCTTTGGATCCATGAATACGGATATCTTTCCATTTATTTAATCTTTGTTAATGATGTTTTGTGGTTTTCAGCATACATATCTTGTGCATCTTTGCTAAATATATTCTTAAATATTTTATTATTTTTGACGTTATTGTAAATGGTATTTTTTTTGTTTATTACATTTTTGGATTGCTAATTTCTAGCCTGCAAGAATATAATAGGTTTTATATATTGATTTGGTATCTTGCACTTTCTTTTCTTGGTCTATCTAGATGAAGTTTGTCAATTTTATTAATCTTTTCAAAGAATCAACTTCTGGTTTTGTTGATTTTCTCTGCTATTTCTCTAACTTTATTTTATTTACTTATGTTCTAATCTTTATTTTTTCCTTCTTTCTGTTCACTTTAAGTTTAGTTTGCTCTTCTAAAAAATCCCTTTTGCCAGTTCCTTTTGTTAGAGAGTTGAGTCCATCTACACTTAATATAATTATGGATAACAAAGGATTTACTTTTTCCATTTTGTTATTTGTTTTCTATATTTTTTTGTTCCACTCCTTTTCTCCCACTGCTGCATTTTCTTATACATTAGATATTTTCTAGTGTACCATTGTAGTTCTTTCATTATTTTAAAAATTATTTTCATTGTGGTTGCCCTGTTGATTACAATGAATGTATTAATTTATAAAAATGTAGTTCATATTTCATATTTCAACAACTTAATTTCGTACTATGCAAAAACTTTTTTCCTATATAGATCCCCCCTCCTTTATACTGTTAGTATCACAATCCATCTTTATACATCTATGCCCATAATTAGATTTATAATTATTTCTTTTTTTTCTGGAATTGTAATTTATTTTTTATTTGTTTATTTATTTTATTCTTTCAGTGATCCAAAATTCATTGTTTATGCACCACACCTAGTGCTCCATGCAATACGTTCCCTCCTTAATACCCATCACTGGCCTCACCCATCCTCCTTCCCCCCTCCCCTCCATTACCCTCAGTTTGTTTCTCAGAGTCCGCAGTCTCTCATCTTTCATCTCCCCCCATGATTTACCCCAATTCACTTTTCCTTCTCCTTTAGGAGAAGAAAAGGAAAAGTGATTTCTTTATGCAATTGTATTTTAAATCAGATAAAAATGAATTACAAACAAAAATACATTTATATTATTTTTAATATTTACCTCCATAATTAAATTTACTGGTGTTCTTTATTTTTTCATGAAGATTTAAATTACTATCTAGTAATCTTTCTTTTTAATTTGAAGGACTTCCAGGTCAGGCCTACTAGTGATAAAGTCTCTCAGGCTTTTTTTAAAATCTCGGAATACTTTGATTTCTCTTCCATTTTTGAAGGACAGTTTTGCCAGATATATAATTCTTTGTTGATGGTATTTTTCTTGCAGCATTTAGAATGTGTTGTCTAATTGCCTTCTGGTCTCCACAATTTCTGATGACAAATTGGCTATTAATCTTATTGAAGACCGCTTGTACATGGGGAGAGTCCTTCTCTTTTACTGCTTTCAAGATTCTTTCTTTGTGGTCAGCTTTCTACAGTCTAACTTGGTTTGTCTACGTTGGATCTCTTTATCCTCTTTGAAGTTCATTAAGCTTTCCAGATGTAGGGATTAATGTTTTCCTCACATTTGGGAAGATTTTGCCACTATTTCTTCAGATAATCTTTCTTATTTTCATTTACTTATTCATTTATTTTAACTTTTAAAAATGATTTTTATTTTTAAGTAATTCCTACACCCAAAGTGTGACTTGAACTTAGAACCATGCTCTTAGTCACATCCTCTACTGACTGAGCCAGTCAGATGCCCTTCTTCAGATAACCTTTCTAACCTTTCTCTCTTCCCTTTTCTTCGGATATTTGTTATGTGTATGTTACTATGTTGATGATGTCCCATAGTTCTCTGAGGCTCTGTTAATTTTTATTCATTCTTTTTTCTTTCTCTTACTCAAGCTGGATAATTTCAATTGGCTTGCTCCCAAGTTTGATTTTTAGAAAGTTCTTATATTGTGAATTTTTCACTTGATGGCACAGTGATCAGTGGATGCGAAACTTTAAACTCCTGTTTTGGGGAATTCATCAAAATTTTATTATGCCCTAACAGAAGCTCAAATTTGTGACAATTTCTTGTGTGTTTGAAAATAATGCACATTCTTTCTTTGCCACATTTAAGGTTCTGTGTACATCTTAATATAATCTTTAGTTTATATAGGTTTCAGCTTCACACAATTCTGGGAGCTTTTAAATTGTTAGTATTTAAAATTTTTCTTCTATGAAATTGAGAAAATGTCAATTTTTTAATATGTCAGCTTTGTTTTTCATATACTTTACTGATTAAGTATATCATGACTAATGATTGTACCATCTTGTAAATTTCATCTTTTTTTTATTATTTGCCCCAGGGGTACAAGTCTGTGAATCATCAGGCTTACACCTTTCACAGCATTCACCAAAACACAAACCCTCCCCAATGTCCATAACCTATCCACCCTATCCCTACCCTCCCACCCCCCAGTAACCCTCAGTTTGTTTTGTGAGATTAGGAGTCTCTTAAGGTTTGTCTCCTTCCCCATCCCATCTTGTTTCATTAGTAAATGTCATCTTTTATCAATATGTGACATTCTATGTTATTCTTTTCATAGAGTGCTATTTCACACTGTAACAGCAGAGTTGAGTAATTGTCACCCAGACTATATGGCTTCCAAAGCCCAAAATAGTTACTGTTTGACTCTTTACTGAGAAAATTTGCTGACTCTTGCTTTAGGAAGCTTCTAATTAGTAGATTTCTATCTAAAAGCTAGAAAGGTCACATATATAGTAATAATTACTTTTTCCAGGAAGATGCTTTTACTGCTTAACAGTTGCAGGTTTGATATAGGTATACCTTGGTATAGCTATATTGCTGGATTGGTTCCTGGCCATTGTAATAATGTGAAAATCACAACAAAGTGAGTCAAATGAATTTTTTAGTTTCCTAGTGCTTATAAAAGTTATGTTTACACTACACTATAGTGTATTAAGTGTGCAATAGCACTATGTCCAAAAATGTACATCCTTTAATTAAAAAATGATTTATTGCTAAAAAATGCTCTCATCTGAGCTCTTAGCAAGTCATAATCCCTGATCGCAGATCACCATAACAAATATAATAGTAATAGTGAGGAAGTTGAAATATTGTGAGAATTACCAAAATGTGACACAGAGATATGAAGTGAGCAGAAGCTGCTGGAGAAATGGTGCTGATAGACTTGCTTGACTCAGGGTTCCTATGGAAATTCAAAAAATGTTTAAAGCAATATCTGTGTAGTGCAATAAAGTGAAGCACAACTAAACAAGGTATTCCTGTACATGCAACTTCTCTGCCATGCCTCATTTCATAGTCAACAATAGGGGGAAGGATCTGTGTGGTGGTAAGGAAGGTAGGCACTGTGGGTATATTATCATACTAGGAAACATAACCCTTAATTTAGGAGTATATATAGTTTAGTTGGAGATAGAAAATCCTTATTGCTTAGAAAAAAGTATGCAGCAGCATTTAACAGGACCTGTTGAATATATCATTGTCTGTGTCATGAGAATCCCCAGAAAGAAGAGGTATCAGAAAGTCTAATAATTCAGATAATTTTGACTTGTACACTGAAAAATGATAACCCTCATTTTAATTTCAAAATACATTAAAAGTTTATCTTTAGGTATTGTGTACCAGGACTATTAGGTGTCATTTATTTGTCTCATTTAAAAAATACATTTCAAACCTCATTGCTCATTTAAAAAAAACCTCTATCATTCTTAGTCTGATAAATAAATAAACTTTGCAAACTCAAACCATACTTTTCCCCTTCCTTTTTCTATGCAGTTTGATATAATTGAAAATGGAAGTCTGACGTTCCTGGTTTGTAAGGTGGAAAGACTGGAGAGCCCAGAATAGGAGCAAGGTACTGGCCTCTGGTTCCATGAAGAGATAATGATGGTTTTGTGGAAGGCAATAGTGCATTCTTAGTTGACTGAAGCTTGGATAGAAATTAGCTGCATAACTAAGAAGCTGAATCTGTTTCTTTTTCTATAGTATAAAGAGTGTGAGAGGCCCTTTTAATGTTTTCATTGAGTGGCTTCTCTTGGAAAACATCCTTGAACATACCATGGAGCGGTGTCAACTGTAATATAAAATGTCCTAGAAATCTTGCAATTTATGAGTTTAATGGCACACCTGAGGATTACAAGGTTTTTTCCATACACTCATAATAGCCCAATGACTGATTTAGCAGAGAGGAAGCAAGATGGATAATCCTGATCACCTTCTAATATTTTTCCTGTCTTGCTGACTTCAGAGATTTAGAGGTACAGCATTTGCAGGATTTGTACATCTTTTAGGTGATATTTTAGAGTCAAACTCAAGAGATGAAGAGGAAGAATGGTTCTTACATAGGTACACATACTTCATTATTTGCAAATGGGATTATTTTTCAGATATCCAGCTTTTTATTGCTCAGCTGTTTTTCATTTTGAAGATCTGCTTTAAAAGGCACAGGGCTTCTTGACATTGTGTTTTCCCTCTGTTGACACCACTGACTTGAGAACAGAGGAATATGGAACAGTGAGATGTAGTCCTAAGGTCTGGATCTACTGAATTTCCCTTTCCAACCTTCATTTTGTTTGTTTGTTTGTTTGTTTGTTTTAAGATCTATAAATGAGAAAAATAATAAGGGTGCTTTTCTCATAGGGCTATTGTGAAGATTTTCTTGTAATGATGTAAAAGTAGCAGACATATAATTACCACTTGATTGTGTTCATTATCTTAAATTACATTTAACTAGTTATCTCCAGTGTGTTGAATCACCTAAATAAAAGTGACTTTTAAGTTTCACGTAAAGCTCATATATTGCAATAAAGAGTAATACTTTGTAGAGCTCACATTACCAACTGTGTGGTTCTAATGATGTTAAAGTCTTTTTTTCTGATTTTAAGAAGTTTGGCTATTTTCCACCATTCTATCATTTTTCTTAAATGTATGCACAACTCTCTGATGGTCTCTGTGTCTCTCTGTCTTCTACTCTCTCTCTGTATGACCTTATTTCTCCAGTACATAAAATTCCGAAGAAATGGGAGCTGTAGGGATATTTATATGTTTACAGACTGTCCTTGTCTCATTACAGTTACTCAATAGCAGCCCCAGCATGGACACAAAGGCTGTAGAAAGAGGAATCACTCTTTTTCCTGATTCCAAGATGCATCTGCAGAGCATTTCTGAGATAATGGGTTTAAAATAAAAATTATGAATGTTGCGTTGTAAGTTTGAATTTTTCTTCAGCACTGCTATTCTCTCCCGATAAGCTTTTATTTCACTGAATTCCAGAGAACACAGTTTGGGTTGCTTGATTTGGAACTCAGTGATCAAAGAGGAATAATTGACTAATAAGGGTTTTAAAGTATCCATTATTCCAATATGCCTCAATGCTCCCCCACTGCAAGTGGGTGCAGTTACGGACACTTACGCCGTACCATAGTTTTCTCACTTCTATTCTTATAGTAAACACCCTCTTGACATACTTAAGATGACAGTTAAATTAAATACCTTGAATTTATGTTGTTGGTCTAGCAAGTAAATTGTATCTGTGTTATCTGGGTGTATCTTTTATTTTTTAAAGATTTTATTTATTTATTTGACACACAAAGAGAAATTACAAGTAGGCAGAGAGACAGGCAGAGAGACTGGGAGAGGAGGAAGCAGGCTCCCTGCTGAGCAGAGAGCCCGATGATGCGGGCCTCAATCCCAGGACTCAATCCCAGGACGCTGAGATCATGACCTGAGCCGAAAGCAGAGGCTTTAACCCACTGAGCCACCCAGGCGCCATGGGTGTATGTTTTCATGGCTAATTTTCATGATGGTATTCAAAAGCTTTTTGAATACAGAAAAGATGAAGATAACATGATGGAGCAATTCAGAAAGAAAAAAAATGACCAAGCAAAACATTAACAAAGGATCTTTCTTCTTATTGATTTGGTAAAGATCAGACTACGTGTGTGACAGCCAGTGTCAACAAAATCCAAGAAAATGACACTTCTTGCACTTGGCTAGGGGGTACTTCTCATTTAACTTTTTGGAAAACAATTTGACAACAAATATCCAAATCTTAGAAAAAGTTATGGGTGCCAGACATTCTTTTTGGAATTGACTGTGCGGAAATAATTTGCAGGAAGTTGTTGCTGTAGGATGTTTATCATAGTTCTGTTTATAAAAGAGGAAAAATACCCTCAAACAAGTGATATGTCTAATAACACGGGGTTAGAGGCATGCAACAGATATTGAAAAGTCATTAAAATTGTGCTATAGAATAGTGGAAATTGTTTATGAAATGTGAAGGGAAGGTTTACAAAACAGTCTTACAGTTTCCAATTACATATTTTGGTTAAATGTATATATTTCTAATATATTCTGGAGAGATTTAATGGGTATTTGTGATGTTAATGATTTTTTTCTGACTTCTCTATATATTTTTTCAGTTTTCTATGATAAACATGTACTTTTTGCAAGAAGGGAAATAATGGCACTTTTTTTATTTTAAACAAAAGGGATCAGTGAGAATATTTTATTATTTCATTCAGAGATTCCAAATTCTCTCGGGTTAGATCCAGGCTGTGAAATATCACATAATAAACACAATAGATAAATCTAATTGTTATAGCAGTTGATTTGTTTTCCAGTTGAGTGAATTATTTTTCTAAAGCAATCTGATGAATTTCTGAGTAAAGATCAAGTCTTTAAAAAATTCATATTTTCCTTTTGTTGAATAAAACCAATAATACTGATGTGATTATAAAGGATAAATGAAAGCCATGAGGGAATAGACTTGGTCAAGCTTGTTGGGAAGACATTTATGAATAAACTATTTTCAAAGGACTATGACCAACATTGTTTCCAACCCTAAATCTTTCTCGTCCTTCTGGGTGTTCTGTTATGAATGAAAAAACAGAAAGACTTAAATAAGAAATCCTACTCACCATCTCACTTGCTGTTCTTTGTTGACTCATATCAATTCCTGTGTTCTAGCCAAAAGTTTCTTCTTGAGATGATAGAGACCCAAATGATTTCTTCAAAAGGTGTTACCTTCAAGTCTACTTTCTAAATAAAAGGTTTGGTAAGTTAGTTGCCTAAGATCAGGACAGCATTTTCTATACCCTGGGCATAGGGATTTGGCAAATGATAAAAACAGGTCCATTAGCCTGAGTTTACTAATATTTATGGATACCTTTAGGTTTGGAAAAACTTCTGTCACAATCCTTTTCTAAGGAATTGAACTTGACCTCGTGCTTCATTGATTAGATTTCTGGTAGCCTGCCCACTTAAGTCCTTGTGCCATTGCAAGGTGAATAGAAAAGGATGTTCTGAGAAAGTCACCTTTGTTGGAAGAATTACAGCAAAAAGGAAAAGGACTCCTTCACTTGCATTTCACTTATTTTCAAAAAGACTAGAAACGTCTGAGGATCCAAGTAGAGAAAGCTATCAATTCTCTACTCCAGAGACTACATGTGATCTAAATCTACTGCTTTCTTCTCTTGCCACTCTTAACTTAGCACACATTGCAAACTTTTATAGCAAAGTGATGGAATCTTAAGTTAGTACTAATTACAATTATTCTAGCAAAGTTTGAGTCATTTAAGTAATTCACTGTAGCTGAGGAAATGGTGAGGAGGACACCTTCTTTGGTCTTTCTTTCTTTGGAAATAAGATCTTAATATTTATTTTAAAGACATTGGAGCTTCACCTCACTAAAATTTTCTACTTTCTACAGCTTAAAGCACACAGTAGTACAATTCTAGTCTTGCAAAAACTACATGAAGTGGTTAAAGGTTTTTTTTGTTGTTAACTCAACACTAGTTGGCACCTTTTTGTATAAATTATTTATTTATAATTGCCTCCTCAGTTCAAGCCAATTGTATAATGTGTGTGTGTGTGTGTGTGTGTGTGTGTGTGTGTGTGTTTATGGGAATGAGGAGGAGAATGAGAGAGAATCTATGTGTGCCTTTCTGTCTATCTTCACATGCTGCCTGAAGACCATATGTAACTTCCCTGGATGGAAAGCATGTGTAACTCAAGGTAATAAATATCTAACTTCCAAGCCTAAACTGGAAATGCCATGTCTGACTTATCAATCATTTCTGGTCTGTGCTTCAACAAAATACAAAGCACATATCTTCTAACCACAATGGAAATCATTTCAAAATAACATTTTTGAAGCAGTGAATCTGTGTGAAATTTTTCCAAGTTATTTGTAGAAACAACCATGAAAATCCTCAACATTATGTATATTAGGGTTTTCGCCCCTTTCTTCACAGGGATCACTTTTAGGATTATGTCATAGAAAACTGAGACAATTTATTATTTGAGAGATAGTGAATTAGCTAAGAGAGATGCCAGAAACCAGTCCATACCATGTGGTCTTCTGAGGGTGGAAGAAACTGGAAAAAGCTTTTATATTACTTCAATTCCATGAGGCAAGCTCTAGAACACAGCCCCCACACTGTCCAGGAGGATTTTCATTTTGAGGATACCACCAAAGGACAAGTCTCTTCTGGATTCCCCTTCATTTGCAATTCACTAAGATTAACAGCTCTTCCAGGGGTTTTTGTCTGGTGGCAGAATTTAAACATGTGTTAATACCTAGTACTTTCTCCTCGTTCTCAGAGACTACTGTGTGACTCATTCCGAAAGTCCAGGTGTGGAAGGGAAAGGCACAGGGAGGAAAAAGGTTGGAATTTATATTTGTTTAATGCCACATGTTCCCAAAAGATTTCTGTGCTGTTTCAAAGTGGTCTGCACAGATATTAATCTCTGTGACCATATGTCTGAAACATTTCATCACTGGGGAACAGCTGAAAGTAGTTGATGGTGCTTCGTGTGATCCATGTTAGGTGTTGTAAGTATGGTCAGAAGAGGAACGTGTGTCTAGGGCTTAAGGGACCGTGAGGAGAAATGCTTGCATCGCCTCTTACTTATTTTTGAGGTTGGTTGCATGACTATAATTGTTAAGCTCCAGGTAATTTTATTCCCAGAAAGTAAGAGTAGAGGTAGATGGTGAAGACAGATGCAATTTTCATGGGACCATCCTGTATCATCTCTTTTTCAGGGGTCCCTTTATTACCTAAAGGATTTTGCATTAGCAAATTTTTTTCAGAATGTGTTTTTCCAAACATATACTACCATGCAAAAGATCACCCAAAACAAAAGAGAAATATTGTACTATGCCTATGAGAAAGATCACAGTTGTTGAATTTCATAAAAATCTAAGTAACTCTACAGGAGAAAACTCATTTCATGTAATTAAGTAGTCAGCTGGTTAATCCAAATATTTGATTTTGGGGGTGGTCATAAAAATAATACGTACATACCTTTAGCATTCTCTTTCTTTTTTTTTAATTTAAATTTTAGTTAACATACAGTGCAGTATTGCTTTTTGGAGTAGAATTCAGTCATTCATCACTTACATACAATACCCAATGCTCATCACAACAAGTGCCCTCTTTAATACCCATCACCCATCACTCATCTATCCCTTCTTCCACCCTCTTCCCTCCATCAACCCTCAGTTTTTTCTCCATCATTAAGAGTCTCTTTTTTTTTTTAATTTTATTTTTATTCTTTGCCCAAGGGGTACAGGTCTATGAATCATCAGGCTTACATCTTTCACAGCATTCACCCAAGCACAAACCCTCCCCAATGTCCATAACCCATCCACCCTATCCCTACCCTCCCACCCCCCAGTAACCCTCAGTTTGTTTTGTGAGATTAGGAGTCTCTTATGGTTTGTCTCCTTATGGTTTGTTTCCCTCTCTGTTTTTTTTCTTTTCCCACTTTCCATATGTTCATCTGTTTTCTTTCTTAAATTCCACATATGAGTGAGATCATATGGTATTTATCTTTCTCTGATGGACTTATTTCACTTGGCATAATAAATTCTAGCTCCATACACTTCATTGCAAATGGCAAGATTTCATTCTTTTTGTTGGCTGAATAATATTCCACTGTAGACCTATACCACATCTTGTTTATCCATTCGTCAGTTGATGTACATTTGGGCTCTCTCCATAATTTGTCTATTTGTTGACAGTGCTCCTGAAAGCATCGGGGTGCATGTACCTCTTTGAATCTGTATTTTTGTATCCTTTGGATAAATACCTAGTAATTCAATTTACCTTTAGCATTTTCATTTAACCTAAAGCATACAACCATGTACTCATTTACCATTTTTTTTTAACATAGGATCAAAATTTTACTTTGAGTGTGTGGTAGTTGGTTGGAGTTCTGCTTTGCCTTTCTTGCAAAAATCACATGCATAAATATATCTTTTGCAATTTATGGTTTGGATTTCTCTAAAAAATAGCAAAGAATTGAAAGAGATATGGGTGCAAGACCATTTTTTACATTTTTACATATTATACCTAGTGCATAACCTATCCCAACATTAATTGTTTCAGGCATGCCTAACCGAAGGTATTTTAACAACTCACAGCTCATCTTTTCAAACAGTTAATTGAGTGTCTATAGATATAATGGTCTCTTTATGTACTCAGATTTCATTGGTATGTACAATACTTACTTAAATCTAATACTGACTACAATTGGCAAAAAACAATTTGGAAATTAACATGACTAATACTTATAAGGCATAGGAACTTATTGGTAGGTAATGTTAGAGCAAAGCCTGATAGATTGAATATTCTTTATCTATGGGCATCAGTCAGTATAGTTAGAGAAAATGGAAGTCATTAGTTAACTTGGTGAATCCCTCAAGCAATGCCAGTTAAGATGGTGTACAATAGGGGCTCCTGGGTGGCTCAGTTGGTTGGGCAGCTACCTGCAACTTAGGTCAGGATCCTGGAGTCCCAGGATCAAGTCCCACATTGAGTCCCGCATCTGGTTCCCTGCTCAGCAGGGAGTCTGCTTCTCCCTCTGACCTCTCTCCTCTCATACTCTCTCTCTCTCTCATTCTCTCTTTCTCTCTCAAATAAATAAATAAAATATTTAAAAAAATTTAAAAAAAGATGGTGTACATGTACAATGGGCTAAATATTCTTGAGTAAGAAATACTTCCCCAAACTTCATGGTTTGCAATAATAAACTTTAGGTCTTTCTCATGCTATGTGTCCATCATGGATCTGCTGGGGTTTTTCCTCCAGGACCCAGGCTGATGGAACAGCCACCATCTAGAGCATGGCTGGTGGGTGTGGCAGAGCCTATTGAGAATCAAGTACTTGTTCTTAAAGTTTCCACCCAGGAGTGACCCATTATAACTTCCAGGCACATTACATTGGCCAGAATAACTCAATGACCACATCTAACTTTATCAGGACAATAAAACACAATTCTACCTCATGCTTGGAAAGATGAAAGATGGAAATACTTGGAGAATGGCTTTAATGACTACCATGGACAGCTTTTAATTCTAGATAATAATAGCTCTTTCTTTCAAAGCACTTCCAATCACTATTCTAACTGCTTTATAATATAACCTCAGAAAATCCCCTAAATCATCACATGAGGTTGGTATTATTATGCATATTTTACAGACAAGGAAATGAAACATATTTGCCAAGGATGCACAGCAATTACTAGGATTTGCACTCAGGTGCCTTAATGCCTATGTCTACATTCTGGACTCCTATGACAGCTGCTTCTCAAAAAGGAGTGGATTGACAAGTGTACTCAAGTGGACCAGTGTTTGAGGTGACAATGAAGTCAGCAAGATTACTGGATCTAGCTGTGTCATTAATGATCCCAGGATTTTCTTTGTAAAATAGAACTAGCATTATTTTTGCTCAACTATTTATTCCACAGAGGGTTTTAAGGGCCATTTTCTTCCATCTTCAATGAACCTAAAAGCCTAGATGCACTGTCCAATATAGTAGCAATGAACCATATGCTACTTTTGAGCACTTGAAATGTGGCTCGTAAGAATTGAATTGTGTTGTAGCTATAACATACACACAGGATTTCAAAGATTTAATACAAATATATGTATTTCACTAATTTTTTAGACTACTTATATAAATCATGATAGTTTGTGTATGTAGAATTAAATGCAGTATATTATTAATACTAATTTTATCTGTTTTAAAACACTTTGTGAATGTGTATACAAATTTTTAATTACATATGTAGCTCACACATTATATTTCTATATGCATAGACAGTGATGCCCTAGAATCTCCTGTAGGATGAAAGATGGATTAGATTGTCATTAATTATTAATTTATATTTTCTGCATAAGTTTGGAAAATTAAAACAACTTAGTGAACAAGTTTGAACTTTAATGAAAGTGCTCAGGAGAAGATAGGAATTAAATAGCATTATCCTTAAAAGCCCAGACTCTATTGAAGGATACACATTACAGGTTTCCTCAGTACTCTGGCTCCTCAAGGTAATGCTTTTGTTTGTTTTTTTACATGTCTTAGATGAATTCAGGAACTCTGAGTGGATTTTCACTTGTTAATTCAATAAATATTTATTGAGGGTCTATGTGCCCTGATGTGCTAGAGGCAGAGGCTGCAATGCCCTGTCTTAGTGACTCATGCACCAAAGTAGAAAATGCCTAATTGCCCCATGAAGAAAATATTGATTCTATGCTCTAACACATGCAATACAAAGTGTTGCTCTCTAACTTTAAAAATACTTCACACTGAGGTCCTGAAGATCCTGTTGCATATGTATGCACAGAAATCTATTTTCTGCCTGGTGAGTCCCAGTCAGCCTGGTAACTTCTTAGTGCCCTTCAATGAGTCCTGAGTCTCTGCTCAACATGCATTAGTGCGGCTTTATCTTCTCTACTTCTTCACAAGAATAAGAACTAATTGGCAAACCAAATCAAGTACAATGAACATTTTTTAAAAATGCTGCCCTCTTGCTTTGCCAATCTTCCCCACCAAAGGTATGCTTCTTTTATATGGAGACTCAAAACAATGACAACAATGTAGTCCTCCTGCTGCCTGGCAGCTGGTGAAGGACAAAGTAGCAGGGGGCCACAGCACTGTCACCTGACCTGCTGAGTGGTTTTGGGGCACCCAAAAGGCCTTGCTAGGCTCCAGATGTCTTTGTCAGCCAGACTCTGGTGTGTGAGCTGGCTGCATCAGAATACCCAAGGAAGCTTTAGGGCTTTACATCCAGAGAGTCTGATGCATTAGGCTTGAGTCAGGTCTGGGCAATATTCATTTTGTGAGTATCTCCAGGAGCCTCTGAAGGTCTACTACACCCTCTTCCAGGGTTTGGAAACCTTTGAACTGAAGTAGTGGTTTTTAAATGCATTGTCTAAGACCCACACTAAGAAATCAATTTTACTTTGAGATCTAGTACACATCTACATAACTGAAACAAAATATCACAAACAATATTTACCTCCGACGACAGGTAATGCTCTCTGATATGTTCTATTTTATTATTCATTCAGTCTTCCTTAACAATGGTTTGTTGTGACCCATCAATAAACCCCACAACTTATTAATAGTTTGCTACTTGCCAATTGAAAAAAACGGGGAAATATGACCCTTTTGAGCTCTTAGGGATTAAATCAAACTCAGAAAACAAATACTGTAAAAACTCTCAAATCAGATGATTGAATTAAACCCAACCATCTCTTTCATGATAAAAGGGCCAGTAAGACTCTCCCAATTCTTTCCATCATGAGAGTACTCTCTCTCAGATGACAAATATATAATGTCTACATCAACTCATATAGAGTAGGAAAGGGGGAAAGTTGTGAAGAATTCGGCTGGGATGCGATGTGTGTGAATCTGCAGAAGCAGAACAATGCTCTACACACAACTGCCTTGTCTTCCCCTGAATCCTCTACCTTCCATTCAATTCCTTGACACCCTTCTTCTTTATCCCCAGCCCTTTGCCTCAAACTGGTCATCTTTTCTTTTTGGTAAAGAAATCTGGACAGATCTTTCAAATCCATCAGTGCCAGACTCCCCAGTGATCAGAGAGTTTGGGGCAGCAATTGAATACTCCAGGTGCCACTCTGCCTTCTTCCTTCTTCCCAGGAGCAAATTCAGGGTTCCTGTGGGCCCCCAGCACGAGGGTGAAGGATGCCATCCTTTATCATGGTGGCCTCTTGCTTTATAAGGATGTCTGGGGTCTTTTTGGGCTTTCAATATACATGGTGGGAACAAGATTGCTTTTCAGAAGGGACTTGCCCCTGCAAAGCCAAATGACAACTCCGACCCTTGTCTTTGGGTTTTGAACTGAATGTTGAATTAACCAGCTGCTTCTTCAACCCTGCTTCACTGTCCATCTTTTGGATAAATCTGTTAGTTCTTCAGACCACACAAGTGAAAGGGTACTTGCAAATAACTCTTCTGCCCTCTGACTTCACTTTAACAGCCCTCCTAGGAAATAAGGTCGCAAGTTCACTGATGGCAGGAAGGGCCCACTGATGGCCTGAGCGATCCCACACGTTCACTGCACCATTCCTAATTCATAAAGAAACCACAGTGCCTTTAGAGCCCAACGACTTTTCCATGTGTTTGGTATTTTTAGTTCTAAGCACTGTCTTCAGCGCTTCTCCAACATGCATTTGAGAAAGACCCAGTGGTCCCATATTAAGATAATTATTTTCACTGCTGTTTTGAAACACCACCGTGGTGCACCAAGAAACTTCCTACCCGGTAATCTGCACAGTTGGTTAAACAAAAATTGATCCCTAGTCAATCAAATGAATCTAATAAGTTGTAGATAAATACATGATTTCATCACCTACAGTATGAACATCCAAAGGGAAATAAGGGACCTCAGTGGAGGTGTTGATTCCTTCCGTAATAAATGGATTGGCCGTACGCTTATGCTAAGCAATCAATGATCTCACGAATCATGCCCCTGCAATAAACTGAAACAATACTAGAATGCAGGAGGGAAAATGCTACCCATAGTGAGCAGGACTACTCAGAATATGTCTTCACAGACTCAAACATAAATTAGCCTCCATAAATCTCATTGCATGTTGCTTTACTGACATATATGCCCTGCCAAAATATTACAGTCTTGAAAGAGCTGTATAAGTAGATTAAATGGTTTCTGTCCTTGGGAATGTAGAAACCTTTATTTGTTTTGTTAAGAGATGTTTAAATATCCTTGGGTTATGCGTCAAACAGATGTCCAGGGTAAATGCTTCTGACCCATTTAAACATTTCTTAGCTTGAATGAAGGTCCAGTTTCTGCAGCTTGCACATAGTTCGACTCGCTGGGCAGCACCTGACAAAACTGAGGCTGGTAATGCTAGGTTTGATGGCTCTGTGGTGTGACTTTTAATGGCAGGGCTGAGGAAACTAAGATAAATTAAAACCTAATTGGGTACGTTAACAGTTTTAGCAGTCTGCACATATGGATCCCATGAGGACACTTTAAAAGATGTTACAGTTTAGCTCCTGTTGCAAGGCTTAGCTGCAGAATGTGACCTGCACAGTTGTCTTTCCAATCCATTTCTTCAGGTCGAATCTCCCTTTTGAGTGGTATGTTCATGCCGTGTAAACATCACATTTACCCTTCCACCCTCAACTTCTTCAGTCCATGATGAGGGGGTCTATGATGTAAATGTCCCAATATGAAAACCACAGATCATTCAGCAGAGAGAGGATTCCTCAGGGTGACCATTCCAAGCTAGTCGTGCCCTTTAGGCAGGAATTGCAAGTAGTCTTGGTTACCTTGAAAGTTCTCCTTTGCTTCTCCTGTCCAAGTGGTCATAACTTGTAGACTCTGTTTGTTTTGCAACTTGAGATCACCTGTCAGGGGAAAAAAAAAAAGAAAAAAAAAGAAAAGCTCTGCATGCCTTATGATGAAAACAAAATTAATTCTACTTAAATCTTCAATGAACTCCAGCTCCCTTGTTTTTCTCTTTGCTACAGTGCATTGGCTGCTGACTTGAGCAAGCTGGGAAAAGTGAATGCTTGTACACAGACTTCTCCAGTGTCTTCAGAACAAATTCCCTAAACCTCTCAGTAAGAGCTCAATAGCAACAGGGTGATAATGCATCTACATAGGGCTTGAGAAAGAACTTGAAGAAGATGCCCTTTGTTTTTAAATGAGAGAACATGGGAAGTTACTTATCTGTGCGTTTGTGATGTTTCCCAAATCTAGTTTTTCTGTGGTTTTGGTAGAGTTAACCTGAAAAATCTAGTTTCTGGTAAAAGACTGAGGTTGGTGAAAGACAGAGTTTTATCGCCTTTTTTGTCTACTAGTTAAGCTTTCTCCTCTTGATTTATCCAAACAATGTGAGGACTGTAGAAATGAAATGATGTCCTAACCAGTCTGAATCCACCTAAGGCTCTGTATAAGGCACTGCAATACTAATGGGCATTTTTAGAGATTTTAAAAGGCCTTTTTATAAACTATCAGTTAAAGACAAGTTTCTGAAGTTGAGTTGGATGTCTGTTGGTGTGAATCATGTTACTGTGGCCACTTTCCATTACCAAGTTCTTTGGCAAAATTGGAATCCTCTAGTTGGGTAGTTGGGTGTGCAGTTGTCCAAGACCATTATATCTTCGATTTGTAGAATCTATGAATCATATATAAGCTTATGAATTTGGCTCTAGAGATGAGAAAATATTATGTTAAGCTAATTAAAGTGGTGCATTTTATTTCAAATCTGAATATTTTATATGGATTTATTGCAGATCATTGCAGCAAATATTAACTTGAACATGGTTAAAAATGTCCCCTTCTTTCTCATCATCTGAATGCATTCTTAACCAGTAGATATTAAGATATAAAAGTAAATACGGCATGCAAGCAGAAGAATGTGTGTAATTCACACATTATTATTTACTTTTGGCTCAAGTAGATGAATCTATGGTTGGGAAGCTACCATTGAATGTTGGGGTCAGGTACATATAGATACCAGTCATTTGTTTGCATTTCCCTATAGGCTTTCTGATAAAGGAATTTCTCAATCAACACCCTCTGAGAAATCACATAAGACATGTTAATGGGAGGGGATTTCTGTCTTAATTAAGGTACAATTCAGCTCTTCCAAGCTTGGACGAATATGCTTATTGAGAAAACTGAAATTAGCAGCCTCAACCATCTTATTTCTTCTTTATAAAAAGAAGAGAACTGTTTCCTCTTTAAAAATGGACCCACTGTGAACTCCCAGTCTCTCTATTAATACTCCAAAGAAATACTGACCCTGGTTGGTATGCTTAAGTAGGACTCTTGCATTCAGGTGATAGCACAAGGGAAATAAATGTACAGAATAACTTGAAACCAGACAAACCTGTTCCAAAAGATATGACTTGTTCTCAGACCTGTTCCCTTTTTATGGGACTCGGGGAAAAGAGAAGGGCCCCATGGAGCCTTTCTTTTCAAATCCTTTGCTTGCCCTTCCCCCACTTTTGTCAGCCCCTTCCCCTTAAGAGGAAAGAAGCCCCAGAGGATGCCTATCTGGGTAGCTTGTCAGTACTGTTTCTGCCCAGCTATGGCTATGTTTGTGTGGCCAGCTTAGGAGAATGTTCATTTGATTGACTAAGAGGTTAACTTAATCTCTCCAACTTTAAAATAAGGAATGATATGGTCCTCATAGGTCTGAATTTGAGTAAACCCTAAACTAGTTTGGAAGAAAGCTCTAGATTTGAAGTGGAGAGCACTAAAATCCAAGGATGTGCAGTCAAAATAATGTTAGAGACTTAAAGGAGACTGCACACATTTTCTCTCATGTGTGCATGTGTAGATGTGTGTATGTATATCTGTATATGTATGACATGCAGGTGCGTATGTTTCTGTGTGATGTGTCTATGTGCCTATGTATTTATATGTGTATATATGTATATTATGGTGTGCGCAATTTGAGTGTATTATGTGAGCCTATGTACATGTGTGTGCAATGTGTATGTGTGTGTGTATATGTATCTGTATGTGTATGATGTGCGCGCGCGCGTGTGTGTGTGTGTGTGTGTGTGTGTGTGTGTGTTGGGGAAGGGAGTAGGGAGTAGGGTAAGGAGGATCATAATCTCATGTAGACTTTTCCTGAGTCATAGCCACCAAAATTCTCACTTACTTGCTGCTCTACACCTCACTTGGTTGGGAATAACTGCTAAGCCCAGGCAGTTTCTAATAGCACTGTGTCATTTTGCTAAGATCTGTGTGCTGGAGAATAAGAAAGGTTGGGAACCACAGCATATAGTTATCTTGACAGAGGGCTGGAGCCCAGAGAAATTAAATGACTCTTACAAAGTCTCACAGCAAATCCAGAGCCAAGCCCAGTTCCTCAATTCCAGTTTTGGACTCCTTCTCTCTATGTCATATGGCTAGGGTCAGAATATGCCACCTTTTCTCCTTTGGGTTTCAGCCCAGAGGCATAGCCATAGTCAAATATGAATTCCTACATTAAAGTATTCTTTTTAGTGTTTCTGGATACCAAAGGAAACATATATCAAAATGAATACTTTTTTTCTAAATACATTTTCTCCCTATGGTTCCAGTGAGCTCTGTGTGGGTGACAGTTTCTAATAAAATTATCCTCCAGCTGCTCAGATGAGAAAGTCTAGAAATGTTGACCTTTGGGTCACTGGGCGATTGTGCTGTTTACTCTGGCTTTGGATAGTGCTTGGGTGTAGATCCTCTCTTCACTCGGTGCTTGCCCGTGTTGGGGTGGGGTTATTTGGAGTCAATGACTCAGGATTCTGTAGGGACTACTTTAGTATAACAACTTCTCTGGGGCTAGGAAGACCACTTATAATATTTTCCAGAGAGGACAAGAAAACAAAAGTTTTGTGGGAAATTTTAAGAGTGAAAGTTCGGAATATTTGAGCCATGGAAAAATATGCGCAAATAGCACCCATTAATTTCTATTTTCTTTTTGTAATTGGGAACAAATATAATAGTTAATTGGTTGGACATTTGTTGACTTCTTGTATCAACAACTTCCTTCCTTCCTTTTTCCTTCCTTCCTTCCTTCCTTCCTTCCTTCCTTCCTTCCTTCCCTCTGGTGGAATTAAGAGCACATGTCCACCTGCTCTTGGTGCTGACTTGGTCCATGATGGATCAATGGATCATTTGTTTCCCTCTTCTCTGTATCATAACATTGGCCCTCCTAACTTTCCTTCCTACCCCCTGTCTTGCCTTCTTAAATCTACTCTTTCCTTGTAGATAGAACCATCTTTCTGAAATAAAAATATGATCAATTTTTTCTCCTGCTTTTACCCATTATGGGCTCCCCATTGATTTGGACATTAGGCCTAAACTCTTTGCCATGTCTCACAAAGAGCCTGAGGAATCCAGCCATCATCCTCACCTCCAGCCTCTTTTAGCACTACTCTGTCCCTACCCTCTGTGCACCAACCTTTCTAAACAATTTTCTGTTCTTTGGACTTGCTGATTTCCCATTGGAACTTGGTCTATAGCACTCTTTTCCTGCCAACATTGGACATGGCAGATTGCTTTGCCGCTCACATACTTCATTTCTCTTCTCATCCACATGCTTGTAATGGCCTCATCATGATCAAAGTGGTCAAGAATTTAGTCTTCACTGGATGACTTGCTTTGGCCAATTGTATGTGAGTGGTAGTGATGATATCTGAACCTAGGCCTCCAGGGGTCTTGCAGGTTTCCATCTGCACTCTTATGGCTCTGCATTACCATGAACAGAATTTATCTTGGGTGGCTGCTGCCCATTGAGCCTGGGATCCAGAATGAGCTCATGTGGAGCAGCCCTGAACCCCTCTACAAGGAGCCAAGGCCAGCTATATTCACAGTTTAAAGCACTGTTTTCCAGCAGAATCTAGCTTACTTCAGCTGACCAGCTGACTGCCACTCCCCTCCCCCACCAGCTAATTTGAAGACAGAGAAGCAATAACTGTTATCTTGAGTCACTGAGTTTTGAGGTAGCACATTATACAGTCAAAGCTAGTAGGCACATTGGCGAATACTGACTTGAGCTTTAGATCATAGCTAGAACTTATCACTTCTAGTAAACCTTCCTGGATCTATCTGTACCCCTCCCTTAGTGGTTGCCACTCTTACAGGCTCCAATAAAGAATGTATCCTGCTCTGTTGTGCCCTCCCTCCAGACTCATGAAGGCACAGACCTCGCCTGTCTTATCTACTACCGCTTCTCTAGACATAGTTCCTTCCTTCACTCAGCAAAACTCTTGAGCATTTACCAAGTTCGAGACACTGTCTCAGGAACTGATACACAAAACCCTTACTCTAATGGAGCTTACATTCTTCTAGGAGAGATGGGGAAAAATACATGCTGTTTTGGACAGAGCAGGAAGAGAGCCTGACTGCATGAGCACAATACAGGTATGTTGCTCAATCTACTCACTGGGAATAGTGTAATTTCTTTTCTCATTGCATCAGTTTTCTCAGTGTAATAGAAAAGCACAAGCAGCAGTGTCCTGCTTGATGGGTAATTTGCTGAATAAGTGTGTAGATGTATTTCAAGTTCAGTATGAAGTATATTCCTGTAGGTAGAAGGAGAACAAATAAAGAAATAATGAGAGGTGAGTGCATTGATTTTAGAGAGATAAACAATAGCAAAAAACCATGCACTTGCAGCTAATCAGAAAATATACAGAAAAACCCTTTGAAGGGTGAAGAAGCAGAAAGTGAGAATGACTGGGATAAATTAAAATAGGTGTGGATTTGTTTTATGAATATCACCTGGGCCAGTTTATTCTAATCTAGAATGTCTTGGTTGAAAGACACTTTTTGATGCATTCAGGATTACAGGGAGGGGATGGTTGAAAAGTGGCCCAGAAAACTCATGGAAGTCAGATTAGAAGAAGGGGAACAATGGAGCCAGCAGAAACCAAGGATGATCCCATCTTTTCTTTTCTCTCTTCTCTCTGATAGGTGCCCAACCATCTCTCAGCTCACCTCTTTTCCCTTGTGTGTGATCAGTTTCCTTTGCTCACATGTGAATCCCAGTAGAAGAACCACAGCCTTAAGCCTACAAGAGTTAAGGTCTACCACTCCCTGGCCCTGCTGTCAGGGTCCCTTTCTTCTTGAATGAGAGAGATACATGTTGGCTCAACTCAGTTCATTGATTGCTCTTTTGTAAGATCAGATGAACATACTGGTCATTGCAATCAGCTTTTAAGAGGTGTGTAGGTGGGGTCCTGTGATTTTTAAAATGCTTCTTTTAGGAGCTGTGGGCAGGAGAGTCCATCTCAGATCAATGGCCACATCTGGTGGAAGTCACAGCCTTCTGACATTGTCACTTTTGTAGTCTCTCACAGGTCTCATGAAGTTAGAGAATATTAATTTTTATAATAGAATAAAACTATATCATATTTATTTCATTTCTATTAACGTATTCTTACAGAAGTTGTTTTTAAAAATATTTCCCATATTGTGGCCTCATGCCAATTCTGTGCATAAGTCAAATGAGTGGAAAACTGGAAAGTTTATCTCCTATGCTGATCTGAAATAAATACAGACCAGGTGTCATGGTCTGTCCAGGTACTAGGTAAAGGTAAAGGATACCTCTACTCTCATTAGTTTTAGGAAAAAGTGTTTCTACGTTCTCAAGTGAAGGTATAATGGAAATCCAATGGGATTCTAATTCCAAAGACTCACATTTAAGTTTTGGTACACAAGTCACAAGTATTGCTACTCTGGCAAGACCCGTATCTCCTCAGAGCCTTGTCTTCCACATTGGTAAGAGAGAACAAATGACACGGAAGAGAATTTCTCTGAGAATTAAATGAATGAATGCACAATGAGTAGAAATGTTTTAGTAAACCTGAAAGTACAATGTGTGTGTGTGTGTGTGTGTGTGTGTGTGTGTGTGTTATTTTACTGCAAACGAGGACACTCTGCCCACCAGCTTGTTTTTGTTATAAATCAGCAGGATTTACACTGAACTGTCTGGAAAGAGTTTTTAAGAGATAGATATATTTCAGGAGCAGGATATCCTTGATTTCTCTTAAGATTTTATACATGTGAATAGCCAGAATCCACAGAGAAGAAATAATGAGTATTCTAGTAAAATATTGAACAATCAGTTGAAGGTCTTGAGTATTTTACCATATTTGAGAAATGCTTTCCACAGCTTGAAAACATTGATGCTTGTGGTTGAATGCATATACTTTTGGGCTCTAATTTTTCTTTGTTTCATAGAAATTTTTTTCTATATGTGCTGGAGAGTGTGGAATTTCTGGAAAAAAGAAACTCACCACATCTCCATTTGGAGTTCAGCTATATCCACACATCTTGTTGATGGGTAGGAGGCCCCAAATAAGCCAGATTTTATGATGGGATGCCAAGAACTCTGGAAGAAGTATCACCATTAGGAAGGAGCTTGGAATGTTCAGCCAGACTTAACTATAAGATGTGGTATTAAAGTGGTATATCTGTTCCAAGAACTTGGTCATGGTTAATGTGTGGATCTGACCCAAACCAGTGACTTGGGTGGCATGTGCGAGTTCTGGGGATAGACAGACTGTATATGTGAACAGAAAAAAGCTAGTTCATTCAACTCTGCAACACTATGGGGCCCAAGTGATCTTGCTGTGGGACCCCAGAGTATAACACCTTCCCTTTCTTGCTGCGTAAGACTCTACTGAAGTGTCATGATGCCTGGAGTCCCAAGTGGTTGGTGGCCACACGCATCTTTAGATAGCTATATTGCAAAAGGGAGAATTTTAGGGACAATAAGGACCAAATTGTTGATATACTTGAGACACAGGGACTAGCAATGTCAATGAGCATGTGAAGCCTTAAAGCTCCTAAATGTTTATTGTTGTCAATGTGATCTCAGGTGTACCCTATTGGCTGGTGAAGCTTATGTATTTCTGGATTGCATTAGAAGAATTTTAGGTTGCATAACGTCAAACACGAAATCTGAAGAGTTGAAGGTCCTCTCTTGTCTGGGTGAGGAGCATTATCTTACTCCCAGGCTTGCCAGTGTGTTAGCATGTGTAGACATCCAGAGGCACACTGATGAGGCTACTCCCAGTCTCAGCACCACAGGTGATCTGGGAGCAAGGCCTCGGAAAGTCACAAGACGAGGTCTTACAGGGAAAGTTTCTTGCCACAGTGGAGAGGGGCCAAGTGGTGGGCAGTTGAGTCAGTACATACCTGCGTGACAAGAATTAGAAACAACGTAAGACAAGAACTGGAAGTTCAGACAGTAGGGGATTGCTGGCAGGTACTGCAAGGGAGGCCAGAGCAGGGCCTTTTGAGGCAGAAAAGAGAGTCAGTTCCCATGGATTGGGAAAATCGGAGGGCTTCAGCCCAAGAAGGCTGTCGGAGGTGCAACAGGATTGAATTAGTGAGCACAGGGGTGATGCAGACTCTCAGGTTCCTGCCCATGTGGCCTCAACACTCCCTGCTTCTCTCCGAATGGGATGACTTCTTTTGGACTTCTGTCCTCCGGAACTGTGAGATAAATTTTCATAATTTTAAGTTACTACCATTGTGCTAATTTGTTACAGCAGTGATAGGAGACTAATACAAACACCCAGTTTCCTCACCCTTTGTGTGGGGCACCCCTGAGTCATCTCCTACATGATCTTTCAGAGGGCCCCATGGCACTGAGCTCCCATTCCCACTGCAGTGAACTTCCCCATGGCATTCTCTTTTTTTTTGAGGCTTATTTCCCTTCCTCTCTCATTTCCCCTTTACTTGTAGTGTTTCCTGGGATGACTGTTTAATTGCATACGAACTGTTTGGCCTGTGTCCTGGCCTCAGAGTTGTCTTCCCTTGGAACCTCAACGAAAGGAAGGGACCTAAACAAGAGTCAAAAAGTTAGGGGGAAAAGTCTGCTTAAAAGGGTACCAGAATTTGTGCTGCTACCACCAGGACTTTGGAGTAGTTGTGGGTTGTTTCTGCCTGCCCAGTATTGTTTCACTTTATTCTAATCACAACAGCATCTTGGCCTTGCTCAAGTAGTATCTCAACAAACATGAGCCCATGTCCAGGGGAGGATGTCACCCAGGCCTGTAGCACATACCTCTTTTGGCCTCAGCAATTGGTTTTGGGTCTGGACAAATGGAATTGTTGCTCAAATAGTTTTCTCTTTTTTCCAGTGCTACTTGGTTGTATGGATCTGGGTGTGGGGTTTCCTGCGGCCACTTGGTCCTTGCAGAGGAGAGGATCTCTAGGAATGAGGCTGGCAGGGAGACAAGCAGAGCCAGAGAGCATGAATAGGAACAAGAAGGTGGGCCTTCAGGGCATCTTTGGGTCCTGGGATTCAGCCCTGTCAGATGGAAGCTCTTCCTGGGGACTTTTTAGGACATCCCATAAGACAGTAAATCCCTTCTTAGTCCCAATGAAACCTGTTTGAGTTTTGTTTCTGTCACTTGCACCCGAAAGAGTCCTAACTAATGCAAATTTTATCTGACTGCAGGTCCTTTCAATTGCCTGAGTCTATCCACAAGATGCATTTCATAATGTGGGTGGGATCAGGGCTGACTTTATTGAGCTGAATAGGTGGTATACTATAAAGTGGCCCTAGGTGGGGTCAACAGAGCAAGTGGTATATGGATCTCACCTCTTGCAATGAGAAGTGAAGGAGGAGAGCTTGGTGGATCCCCACCATGGGAGGTAGCACTTGAACTTGGCATCCAGGGCATACTGGTCCAGGCTATTAACTTGGAGACCATTCTGCTCAGTGTCCTCTGAATATGGCTATCTTGGTGGGTTAGGTGCAAGAGGCAGGAGTGGGCTTTACCCTGCCACTGGAGACCACACTTCCCAGAGTGATGAAGAGGAAGCAGCACATTCCCCATGCCTCTCATTCCCACATCTGCATCCCAGGAGTCTCAGTGGGAAGCTGGGTCAGCGCTGAGGCCAGGCTTTTTGTTTCCAGGAATGACCTGAGTCCACTTACTTCATAGCTGATTTCCAGAACATGATCTGAATTTCACTTATCACCATGCATTAAACTCCTACTGTGTACCAGCAACAAGTTATTGGAGCTAACCTCAACTTAGCTACAATCTAGGAGTCAAATATGGAGATAAATGTAACTAGAATGATGTAATATTAAGGATCAGACAGAGGAACAATGATTCAAATAAGTGCTGACTTATCGGAAACAATGGAGGCCAGAAGACAATGAAACATCTTTAAAGTGCCGAAAGGAAGAAAAAACTATCAAAGTAGAATTTTATATCCAGTGAAAACATTCTTCAAGAATGAAGGTAAAATAAAGACATTTTAAGATAAAAGAATCAACCACCAGCTGACCTATACTAAAAGACAGTCTTCAGGCTGACGGGAAATAATACCAGATGGAAGCTCACATCTGCAGGAAGAATGGAATAGCTCTATAAATAACAAATATGTGCATTAATATAAAAGTCTGTTTTTCTTAATTTATTCAAAATACATATTGCTGTCTAAAGCAGGGCATGGAAAAGTGTATATCTTGTGGGCCAAATTCAGCTCACTGCCTATTTTTGTAAATAAAGTTTTATTGGAAATGGCCATGCCCATTCCTTTATATATTGTCTATGGGGGCTTCTCTGATAAAACAGCTTTGCTGTGTAGTTGTGGCATAAATTGTATCATCCCAGAGCCTAAAATATTTATGATCTGGCCCTTCATAGGAAAAGTTTGCCAACCCCTGACTTAAAGCAAAATTTGTAACATTGAGGGTTATAACTTATGTAGATCTAACACATATGACCACCATATGGAAAATATGGTCGCAAGTCTCCTGCAGTCTATGCAAAGAGATACGATGTTAACTCTAATCAACAATGAGAAATTAAGGATGTATATTTTAATCTCTGGAGTAACCACTAAGTAATAAAGCCGAGAGGTGTAGCTAAAAACCAAATAGATAAGTTAAGTTACAAATGGAATCATTAATATTAAAGAAAATAATTTTGNCTTGTGAATCTGTTAACTAATGTTTTAAATATAATTTTTTTTTTTTAAAGATTTTATTTATTTATTTCACAGAGGGAGAGAGATCACAAGGAGGCAGAGAGGCAGGCAGAGAGAGAGAGGGGGAAGCAGGCTCCCCGCTGAGCAGGGAGCCTGATGCGGGCCTCGATCCCAGGACCCTGAGATCATGACCTGAGCCGAAAGCAGAGGCTTTAACCCCCTGAGCCACCCAGGCGCCCTTGAAGCCATTTTGTTGCACCACTTGTCACATGCCCTCTTTTGTCCTCTTAAGTGTTATCCCGCTTTTGCCTGAACCACCTGTGAATGCTCCCTACTCCTGAGATAATTAGATTCAAAAGGAGGTGCATGTTTGGTTATTAATACAAAATGTTTTAATAGAAAATTGACAGATTGGGAGAACTGATCCCTTGAAATCCAACTGACTCTGTTTTTCCTTCCTTGACACTCGGCAAATCTGATAAAGACATCGAGTACCTGCTGGGATAATTTACTGTCTTCATGTTTGTTTTGGGTTCAGACCTCACATGACCCATAAAAAGCTGTGGCTCTCTGGGGAGAATGGAATAATAAAGTGCAGACTTTCCTGAAGGCTTTTTCTTATTTTTCAAGCATGCTTTATTTATTTGTTATCATCCAGTGCATGAGGTGTTTTTTAAAAATGTGCTCTAATTTTCATCAAGTAAGAAGATTTCTTTTTATCTTATTTACAAATACATGCCAGGGCAATTACTGTTTATACTTTTGGTTTCTATTATTTTTTGTTAATTAAATAATATTTTAAATAATGTATAAATTCACAAGTAAATGATTGAAATAACCTTAGACTCCTCTTTAATAGCTTTCTGACTAGATTCTTATAAAATAAGCTGGTAGAACATGCTGCAGAGGAGTGTTCTGTAGCAGGAACTTGCAAAATTAAATATGAGTTGTGAGAGGGTATCATGAATTTTGTCTTAAGTGTTTTCTCTGCTCAGCTCAGAGGATGCTCAAGTGACAACCCTGACTTGGTGATTTCACTGGACATATTTCTTTTGTTTCTAGAGATCAAGGTTCAAGTTTTCCTCCATAAAAGAAATGAATTTTTAATAAAAGCTAGTACAGCGAAATACCTAATTACTGTTTTCAAGTCAGCCAGCTATCAGAATTCCTCCTGAAGCCACATGCATTTAGGTTAGGAAGCCACTTTTAGCTCTCACTGAAGTGTCATTGGGGAAATAGATCCCTGGCCCCTTTAGTGACCACTCAGCACAGTAACATTACCAGAAACACAACTTATGCCTTATTGCCCAGCTAGAGTTTATTTAATGTTCCTGTGAATTAATTCTAAACAATCTCATCCACAACATTACAAGTTTTATAAACAAAATTTCCAACTTCCTGCCTCGTTAGAAACTATGTAATTTCCCAAAACACTACGTTGTGTTGTATAATTTTCCATTCTGTTTCTTGATAGAGATTCCATAGGACAGAGATGTGAAGTGATTGATTTAATTGGAGTAAATGACAGAATTCAAGAATGAGCTATCAACACAAGTACTATACTGAATGTCACTGGAGTTAGAATTTCATTGAGTTTGGCTTTTCACTGTAATTCACCCACTTGGTAGCTGAGAGTCTGAGCTTTAGACGAGACTGAAATAGACACCTGGGGGGAATATCTCTTTACAGGGATTTGCTCGCAAACCTTGCCCCACGATATTACTGCGCTCCCCTTCGTGCCTTCTGTGGTTGCGAACAGGCTCAGTGGAAGAAATCCCACTCCTGCAACACAAGGAAAGCCTGAGTCTCTCTGGGAAACGCTCTCTGTGATGCTGTCATGTGGCATTCAGACCAGAGAATTGAAGTTCAGTTGTGCTTCTCCGAAGCCAAAGTAGACATGCTGCCTGGTTGGTATTAACCAGTGTGTGAGGGCGCCTGGGTGGCTCAGTGGGTTAATGCCTCTGCTTTCGGCTCAGGTCATGATCTCAGGGTCCTGGGATCGAGGCCCGCATCGGGCTCCCTGCTCGGCGGGGAGCCTGCTTCCCCCTCTCTCTCTCTCTGCCTGCCTCTCTGCCTCCTTGTGATCTCTCTCCCTCTGTGAAATAAATAAATAAAATCTTTAAAAAAAAAAAAACAGTGTGTGAGCAGGTGTCGTTTTCCTTTCTTAAAATAACTTCCAAAGGCTTCCCCAAACTTCCAATAACAGTGCATGCTAACATTAACTGAAGTTCTTCAGACATGGCATATTACTAAGTCTTAATAGTGTAATATGAATACTGGAAAATAAACTAGGTACTTTATGGGGATTATCCAATTTAATCGTTACCTCCCTGTGATGGAGATAGTAATGTTATCCTCATTTTGAACTGAAGCATTGGATAATTAGGGAATGTGTCCAAGATCACAGAGTTTACAACAGCCATGGATTTAACCCAGGAAGACCGAGTCCAGAGTTCACCTTCCACCTGGTACATAGTCCGCTGAAATTAAGAACCTGTCTGTAAGTGTATGTCCAAATATTGCAATACTCATTTGCAGTGGATGGTTGGTTATAATTAGCTATCAGTGAACATCAGGGCAGGAGGAAAAGGGAACTGCTGTATGTCATCAGCTTCTTCATGCCCACTGTCACCAGTATAGTCTCAATTGTAGCATGTTGAACGATAATTTAAACTACAATGGCACATCTTTCTAGAGTCCCTGTGATCCACAATTACATCTTCTTTCCAAAATCAGAAAATTTTCTGGACATACAGAAATTCTAACAATAGTTACAAGATGCCTCTGAGAAATCAGGCATTGCACTTGCAACTGGAGGAAATTAAATGAATAAGAAAAATCCCTGTTCTTGAGATACTTAGGCTCCAGCAGGGAGAGAGAAGTTGACTTAAGTAATCACTGAGATCCAAGTAAAGTGCAAGTGGGGTAAAAAAGAACAAGATTGGAATATTCTGTGGCCATGTGACTACATGGAGGAGATGACATTTGCACAAGGCTTTGAACAATGGAACAAGTGGGATTTTGAGAGTCAAACAATGGGTAGATAGTGTTGGTGAAATATGAAAAAGTTTGGATAGGAGTGAAAACAGACATGAGGCTCCATTCCAGGATCTTGGGATCAGGACCTGAGCCCAAGGCAGATGCCCAACTGACTAAGCCTTCCAGGTGCCCCAATACCGAATATTTTAATTTACTGTTAAGTTGTTGGAAATGTTTTAAAGGAAAAGACCAGCATGAACAAAGGCATACAATAAGCACTTCATAAATATCTCTCTAATAAATTTATGAGAATGTCTCTTTACTGTATACCTGCTATTTGCTGAGCACTTTGCATATATATATAATATATATATAAATTTAATTTAATATATATATATTTTAAAGTAGGCTGTGCACCCAGTGTGGAGCCCAATGTGGGACTTGAACTGATGACCCTGAGATGGAGACCTAAGCTGATCTCAAGAGTTGGATGCTCGACTGACCGAGCCAACCATGTGCCCCTGGCACATTGCACATATTATCTTATTTAATTCTGACAGTGACCGTGCAGATTTTGGGAGGGCTACTTGATCGTTTGTTTTTCTCAACTATAAGAAGTGGTTAATATCCCCAATTAGCATGGCTATAAGAATTAAATGAGGTAATATTGTGCAAAGTGTAATAGGATCTGGTTCACAGCAGGCATTTGGGAAATGTATGCTAGTTGTTTATCTATCTATCTATCTATCTATCTATCTATCTATCTATCATCTATCTATCTATCATCTATCTATCTAATATATCTATCATCTATCCTTAATGAACATTTCTCCCAGCCCTTGGTTCATGCTGACTGTAGGGCAAACTTTGCTGTGGTTGAAATGCTGACTCTACCATATCCTCATGTGGCCTCGATCACATTATTAACTTCAATATCTCAACTTCTTCATCTGTGAGTGGGCATCAAAATCATCATTGTGACTGTGGGGGAGAAATAAATACTTCATGACTGTAAGGTACTTAAAACGGGGCTGAGCACTTGTTGAGCATTCCATAAATGGTTACCTATGTTAGTCACTATCATTTTAGTTTAATATACCCAGGATCTTCATCACTATATGTGGTCAGCTCTACCTCCATACTATCGGTCTTCCTCCACAACTTTCCCTCTAAATTCCTTTCTTTACCAGAAGCCAAAACAGTCTTTTAATAAATGGAGGGCATAGGATGTCTTCCTCCAGATTGAAACTCAATAATATCTTCCTAAATCCTCTACCTGTGTCACAAGGTTCTTCATGGCCTACTTTAGACTTCCCACTTGACCTTGCCACCTACTCCTAGGTCACCAGTGCTAGGTCACCCTGCAATTCTTACATTCCTCAGTGTCAAGATCATGACTCTATCTCAGGGCCTTAGCACTTCCCTTTCCCCCTGCTTGGAATGCTCTTCTCCAGATCTTGGCATGACAGACTCTTGTTGTTCTGGTCTTTAAACATTACTTCCTTAGGGACTCATTTCCTAATCATCCAATTTAAAGCAGACTCTTAGTCACTTTTTATTAATAATATTTTATTATTTTAGTCACACTTTATTACTAATATTTTATTTAATCTTATTTTATTTTTTAAAGATTTTATTTATTTATTTGACAGAGAGAGAACACAAGCAGGGGAAGTTGCAGAGTGAGAGGGAGAAGCAGACTCTTTGCTGAGCAGGGATCCCAATGCAGGACTCTATCCCAGGACCCAGGGATCATGACCTGAGATGAAGGCAGATGCTTAACTGACCAGGTGCCCGTATTACAATATTTTAAAAGACTATTTTATTTTCCTCCCATCAGTTACCACCTTCTTGATGTTTTATTTCTATTTGCCTATTTTTCTTCCATCCCAGGAGAATGAAAGTTAAGTGAGAGCAGGGACTGTGTCTGATTTCTTCACTATTTTGAGAATCAGGTTTGAGAGTAAAACCTCAGTAAATATTTGTAATGAATCTATAAACCAGGAATGACAGTAGGTCCTACTTCATAGGTGAGGATGAACTGAGATAACATATAAACAACTTCACACTGTGGTTGGCACATGATGAGGTCTCGGTGGATGCTAACTGTGCTGGGCTACTACACTACAGCATAGAACTCCATTCTTCCCCCCAAGTGGCTCAGTGACCAGATGGCTCACAAAGAAATGCATCCATATAGTATGTGCATGGATGGAAATATATACCAGGGCTTCCTGACACATGAACAAGGGGGCAATGAAAGTTTCCAAGAGTGGCTGGAAACCTGAATATAGGAGATGACACACCAGGAATCTAAGGGTGAAGGTATTTCCAGACAGAGGGGACTGTATATGCCCAGATACATGGGGGTGGGAGAATATTTTGAGGCACTGTAAGAAGTTCAGTCTGACTGGAAGCTAGGATGCTTGTGGGGATGAGGCAGGAGAGGCTCATCTCCGAAGGGCTGATGGGGGTGGCTTTCCAGGAGCTTTCACCTTTTATCCAGGGCAGGTCATGCACAGCAGCACCAGCAGAAGCAGTGTAAAAAGGAATACCATGCAAGGGCTCTGGGGCTTTTACTTTGATAAATGCTTAGTGGAATCACTATCATCTGTTTATAAGCTATTCACATTTTCAACAACTCTGGATGGCTTGTGGCCCCTTGCCATTGAGCCCATTCATGGATGGGGATGATGAAGCTTATCTCCACACTCCAAATCTGGTGCATTTGCTGTCACATTACACTGCTTTGCTGGACAACTCTCTGAGCATGGACACGTGGACTGGAAACCAAAGACTAAACTCAGGCTTTATCTGTGAATACAGATATATTGTGTTTCCTCTGGGATCTAGACGTTTTACTGACTGAAGCACAAATGATAGAGAGTCAGATTTCAGGGTAGATGGGGTCAGCAAATCACTGGCCTGTCCTTATCCTTCTTTATCCTACCTCAACTGGGAAAAGCCCCAACTTAGAGTATAACCCCCAAACTGGCCAGGCTCCAGGGAGCTTGCTTGGAGTATTATTCAACTGACTCCTCAACTTGAATGGCCCTCTGCTTCTCTGTCCCCCTGCATTCAAGTGGGAAAGCATCAGGGGTGGAGTGCAGCACCAATTCTAAGATTAGGCTAGCGAGTACCAGACCTCCTTCTACTCCTCCTTGTCATCAGCATCCATCACCATCGCTAACCTTTATCAAGCTTTCGCTGTGCCAAAATTGAGCTAACGTGCTTTTCATTTCTTAGCTCATTTGATATTCATGACAACCTCAGGTAGCTCTCCTATCCTTGTTTCAAATATAAAGAAACTGGAGCCTCAGGAACAACAAATAATTTGCTTAGAGTCACTCATTTTGTGGGTAGGCATAGCTAAGATTTCAGACCCACAGCTGCATGATTTCCAAGTCCCCACATACAGGTCAAGTCAGCACGGCAGGGTTTTCTCTCCCTCCATCACTCATGGTTCCCAAAGCTGCCTTGGACCACCGTTTTAATAAGACCAGTAGCAGCAAATGTAAATGATGAAGTGACAAGGTAAAGATAATGGCACCATGCCTGTCTTTAGCCTTCAGCTTTCCAGAGGCTTTTCAGCGGGATTTCTAAGAATAGGAAATGTGACCCTGTACACCTGAGTGAGGGGCCAAGCCTATTGACTCCCTGACAGTTGGCATCTTAGAATTTTTGTCCACGCATTCTTTATCTCTATGTGTCAGGGAACACAATTCTATTGGATAAGCAACAGAAGGCAGAGAAAATGTTTTGGACCAAATTATAATGTGTGGTTAGAAATGCATAGAAGCACATAATTTGAGAAATATTTTCACTGCATTGCATTATTGAACGCTGTTTGCACAATCTGGACATATCTTTCCTCTCCCAACCCCCCAAGACAGCTGACGATGACACATGTAAAACCATGGAGGAAAAAGCACTTTCTTTATGATAAATGACTTAACTGTCAGCGGGATAATAACAGACTGCAAACTTGCCATGGATTATTTTCTTTACATTTTTGTTGGTTTGTTTTTCCTTTGGATAAAAGTGTTTTGTTTTGTTTTTTAACGAGGGTAAGTTGAAATTGCAATTGCCAGAGAATGATTAGATGATTTTAATCTCTAATATGAAATAACATAGTCTTCCCCACAGTGATCCTACCACCATTCTTTGACACTGTTCTAAGTTTGGAAACTTTGGAAACTGTATCTTTCCTCCGTCTACAAAGAATGTTCAGAAAATGTTCACAGGGAGAAGGATCATTTCTATCACAATTGGGAAAACTCCTTCAAAGAGCTTGCATGCAGGTCATTTTGAGATACACACTTGGTTCTCTTGGACGGTCTGCTTTACCTCAATGGACTGTTCCTTCAGCTGCAAAGTGACGTAGTTGAGAGAGAAGATTTTAAATGTTTCCTTGAACAATGCAATTATTTGCTTAAAGTCCAAGATTGGTACATATAAGCATTGTAGGGGGTGCGATACAAGCTGGGAAAACATTTCTTTGTTAGAGTGATGTGCCATAAAGTCATGATTTTTTGCCAACTCAACTCCCCAATGATAGCTTTATTGTCACTTTAATGAGAATATCATTTGGTTTCATTAAAGGCGTTAAAGCTCTTACACTATCCTCAGAAGGAGAAAGACCATGTCTATCTTTATATTCCAGAGCCTATAAAAATGTCTTGCACATAAGTGCTCAACACAATTCATTGAATGAAACCTTGGCATTATCTGGCACCTAGTAGGTACTTTATAAAAATTCAAGTGTTTTTTAAAAAGATTTATTTATTTATTTGAAACACAGAGAGAGATCAGATCACAAGTAGGCAGAGATGTAGGCAGAGAGAGAGGAGGAGGAAGCAGGCTCCCTGCCGAGCAGGGAGCCCGATGTGGGGCTTGATTCCAGGACCCTGAGATCATGAGCTGAGCTGAAGGCAGAGGCCTTAACCCACTGAGCCACTCAGGTGCCCCCAAAATTCAAGTGTTTTAAATAAAATGGATTAAGTGGGGGAAATGGGTGGATGACCAGAAATGACCTCCATCCTGGATGACGGTCTCAGAACAGAAATAACATTTAGAGAAACTGTATTCCTTTATGCAGTGGAACATTCTTTGCCTAATCTGTAATTTGTTTTTCTTTTTTTTTGTTGTTGTTGTTGTTTGTTTGTTTTGTTTTTTGCATGTTGAGATTGATACATCCTGGTCTCCATGCTGCTCTCTGGTGTTAAGTATTCCAGGCTTTCTGCAGCTGCAATCCTCAATCCTGCATTGATATTTCCTCTTTGAAGACTACAAGTCCCTCATTCTGATGCTTTCTTAATTGTTTTCTCCTTAGGTCGGTGCATCTGTGAGCCCCCCGTTTGCATGCATGAACTCATGTCATCTTCACACATGGTAGTTGGCTTTCCAAAGCCACAACTGTGGCAGTGTGAGTGTGTGAGTATGTGAGCCTGGATAGAGCTTCTCTTCACCCTTGATGATGTTGCTTCATCCTTGGGATGGAGAAGAGCCAGGAGAAAGTATATTTGTTTGAAAGGTTGGTGCTATTGCTGACCACTGTGAGGCTAGGTCCAGATGTGTTGCCCAACCAATATCATTTCCAGGATCCTGATATTTGAGAGCTTGTGAGTGGCAACTAGACACAGCAGAGTGGTATTAAAAGATCAGACCAACTCTCAGAGGCTATATTTCTAGCTTTCCTGTGCCCTTTGAGAGAGGAAAGCAAGAAGCTAAACTAACGATAAATAATAAAAACACGGAAAGAAACCAACAAGCAACCTCTTAGATCGTTCTAGTTAACTTCTGTGTTGCAAGACAAACTAAAAGGAAAGAGTTCTAGTACCACAAACTGACATAAATTTGACAAATGAGATTAAAGCTAACCTAAAGCAGTTGAGCTTTATGGGTTTATGAGGGATTAATAGGGTATTGGTATTTACATGTCCTTTTTCCCAGGGGGAAGTAGCACATTGTCTACTACCACACCAATGTGATGAATCAACATGGTTTTCTGCTATTTATAAGTGTGTCATTATATATTCATCACAATTGAAGCAGACATAAATATGTGTTAAAAATTGTACTAAAAGAGAGCAATTACCAAGTAAATGCCACTTAATTGGACATAGTACCATGGTTTCAATGTAAACAATTCAGTGTAAACAATGTAAGCAATTCAAGTTTATTACATGAAGAAAAAATCTTCTGTTTTGTTCTTTCTGGTGCAAGTCATGAAACTCCCTTTATGCTTTTCCTTTAAAATATAAATTTTGGGGAATGTATTTCTTGGAAATGAAAGTAACTTATTCATAAAAACTTTCCAAATATGTCAGCATATCAATATGCAAGGAATAAAAAATGTGCACCTCTTTGTAACCAGCTATTATAGCCATCAAATGTAATCATGCTGACTGTGGTTGCCTCCACATTTTTTAGTGTATGTGTCAACATAACTACAAGGGTATGTGGTCTCTTGGCTAAAAAATTAGTATGCACTATATCTAGACCGTGCAATATTTATAATTAATCTACATGTTTGGCTCATATCAGGATGTTGACATGTAGTTATATTGTTGCATTTACTGTAAATTCAAAATTGTGATTGATGTTTCTAAAGTTCCAAAGCTCTGGTCTCATAGGCTTTTCATGAGAGGAGCACTGCCCACATTTCTCTCCTCTACCTACAGAGGTAGCTGACTTTTAAAGGTCAGCATGTTTTTGCACACCTGGCATACTCAGTCTGGATTACTTGGCCTGATTAACCTGGCCATTCTGCTGTTGAGGTCAGGTCATAGCTTCACTCCCCCATGAACTCATGTAAAGATAAAGTAAAAGTCTTTGTCACCAGCAACATCTCTGCCACTACCTTGGGGGATTGTGTCCTTGTTCACAACAGTTGGGAGAGCCTGAGTGGGTGGACGGTTATAAACCCAGCTCCTGAAGGACCAGTGCAACTGGTCCTTTCTATTGCTAAGGGTTGGGAATGTTTGCTGAAGTTTTAACATACAAAACACATTTGTTTTCTGTAAAGATTGTCAGAAGCATTTCTTTGCTACTTATTTGAGTGAATAGAAAGATGAGACACTAGGAGCGCAAACCCAGCTCTCATTTTGGCAAGCTGTGGTGTTAGTTCAAAATGAACAAACCTTTTAAATCTCTAAAAGTAAGAGAGTTGTATTGGAGCCCCAGTGAGGATAGCTGCCTGGGAAACACACTCTTCACAGGAAAGACAGTGCTCTGGAGAATGAATAGTTTTTAAGGGTGATATACTTTTTTACATCTTGTAAAAGCTTGAAAGATTATAGATTAGAATATAGGCAGGAATCATAAGTTTTAATGTCAAGGAATGTAGACAGTAGGAGTAGTGATGTCTGTCTTAAGGATGGGATGGTTTTCCTTTAGGCTGCTATTCACAAAGCGGGTGTACAATGCATGGTGAAGCATAAATCAGGATTTTGGTTGAAACAAGTTTTTGTATAGTCATGCTGTCTTTAAAAGAGATCTAAAAGGGCTTCTCTTATATCTCAGGTCTTTAGAGAGTATTTTCTCTCATCACTAGCCATCACTGTGCTGTGGCCACCATCTTGGATTTCTCCACATGGGAACAATGCAGAGGATGCTTTCCTGTCTGTCTTGTAGCTCAGACTCCACCTTATTACCCAGAAGGCCTTACTCCGATGTCCTCTGTAGCCATGTGGAATGGGAAGTGGTATAAGAATTCATAAATCATTAACAATGGCAATGAAAAATCATACAATTGTTTTCTGACAATAAAAGGGACCAAATTCCCTAATCCTAGTTAGGAAACACTGAAGGAATTCACTGCTTACCTGAAAGACAAGATGAACTTCATAATTCTCCAGGTGAGTTCTTTGTGTACCATGTATGTGAGTATGCAGAAGAAATGTGTTCCTGTGAAGAGTTCTACCTGGAAGATTGTTTGGGATTCTAGTTTGGGATTCTAGCTTCAAAATGGAATGAGGGGCATCTGGCTGATTGGTTGGAAAAGCGTGCGACTCTTGATCTCAGGGTCATGGGTTCAAGCTTCATGTTGGGGGTAGAGATTAAACAAACAAACAAACTTTAAGAAAATGGAATAAAATTGTTTTCAAAGGCAGACTTTTTCACAGTCATACAACAGTTATAGCATAGCTGTATCTAACATGGTTTGTTGTGTTTATGCCATTGTGTGCTTACATTCTGATTTAATGTTCAGTCACCACTGATTGTTGAGGCTCTACTAATCCAGTGTTTCTTAAAGTGGTGAGAGACCAGTTTTTGAAAATTTCTAACCTATCATGTGTTTAAAAACAAAATTCGACTTAGTACTTTTGAAGATCTAATTGGCCTTACTAAGCAATTTATGAATCAGGCAACTTCCCATCTAGCAAGTAGAGGGATGCTCCAAGGAGCTGTACAAAGTGGAATGTTTTTATAGGCAGGAGGGTGGGGCAAGAAAGTTATTAGCAAAAGAAAAGAAAGGGTTGTTTCAGGCCAGGACATCTTTTTGAGTGGAAGGGATGGCAGAATTTCTATCTTACAGATGACTTCACTGGTGCTGATCAGGAAATTTCAGACTGACTTTTGAAAGATCACATTCCTGGGATAGGTTGAAACTCTAAATAAGTCTTGGTTTGCTCTTGAGGGCAGCAAATGACTCCATTTGGGGCTTTTTTTTTCCTTTTTATTTTTTTATTTTTTTTTATTTTTATTTATTTATTTATTTATTTATTTTTTTAAATTTATTTCACAGCGGGAGAGAGATCACAAGGAGGCAGAGAGGCAGGCAGAGAGAGAGAGGAGGAAGCAGGCTCGCTGATGAGCAGAGAGCCCGATGTGGGCCTCGATCCCAGGACCCTGAGATCATGACCTGAGCCGAAAGCAGAGGCTTTAACCCACTGAGCCACCCAGGCGCCCTTTTTTTTTTTCCTTTTTAAACATGTGTCTCAATGTGTGGTCCTATTTCACACGACTAGGGTCCCACTTGTAGCACATGGTAATCTCTCTAAGATCACAGCATACACACTGTTTTCATTTCAATAAAGTGCGCTGATAATGCACTGGGATATTGCAACAGGGTCAAATTGCATTAAAAATTTTTAAGTGCATTCACTCTCAGTTGCTTACCTGGTTGTAAACCAGTAGCAGAAAGTTAGCATCCTGGCAGTAGTCAGACACCAACCATACTCTGAGCACCACTTGACAACTTGCCATCTGCTTGATGTCCTTGAAGCTTTGGGGGGGGAGTATTGGGGGAATCCCAAAATATTACTGGTCAGGGGTTGCCATATTCAACATGGTGTTTTACAAAGGTTTATTCATTTGGTATTCAGTACTGAGTAGAGACTGAGTTTAAGGCAGCAGGCAGTTCTCTGACCCGTGAGAAACCAGGTGAGTGTTTATAAAGAGCTAAGAGAACAGTCTGTCATGGAGGTGGCGAGAGGGGAACAGGGGAATACTCTCTTCTGTGTGCCATTTACTCAAGGTGCTTTGTATGTAGACAGGACAGTGCCAGATTGTCAGGGGTTATAAACTTGACAGCTTCCAGAGATTTCTCATGAATCACAGATGGGTGCGGGGTGTCAGGGTATGATGGAGACTGTGTTGAGCTGGAGGACAATGGCATTTAGAGAATATAACACTAACTCAATTCCAGATAAATCTTCTGATTTTCAAGCAAAACAAAAACAAAACAAAACAGAAATTCTAACTCTTTACTTGAAAGCTCCTAGTTGCTCACCTATTACTCCCTATCTACTAATTTAAATCATTAAAAAAATCCAGTGCTAAGCCAAACACACACACACACACACACACACACACACACACACACACACACACACACACACGGAAAGGCTGCTTGTGTGTGACCTCTGAAAACAGAATGTTATGTTAGTTTTATGGGAACATCCTCAAAGTACTGAGACACCCAGTGAAATGTGGGGTTTTTTTTTAAGTTAAAACACCCACATGGCCTTTAAATATATCATCTGAGCTATTTCGTGTTAGAATCAAAGTGACAGTACACAATTTTGAGGACTCCTTGAGAAATAAATAGGTGTTTAATTAATTCTGTTATTTCAGATACAGATTGTGTGAATATCCATTCACACAAGGTGCACTATTTTGAGAGACAATGATACCTGGTTTTCTGAGGAATTTTACTAGGCTGAAAATTAGTGAAGATACTCTTGATAGATGTACTTATATTTTTCTCTAGGACCTTAATTAAAGACTAACATTACTCATGTCTGTGTAGCTGAACTTGGCTAATTGAGAGATGATGACCTTTTGATGGGCACGCTCTGGATTAATTGATGTGGATGCTGTAAACACACCTTTTTTTATGCTTTCTAATGCACCTCTTGTAGGCATGCCACCAGTCCATCCTGGCTTCCAGAATATAGTGCAAAGATTCTGTTGAGACTGAAATAGAAATGGAAGTACATAGTGGAGGGACCAGGAACAATCTGGGGAATGTGAACTAAATGTCCCTGAGTGATGAATGCCCATGATGGTAGTTGGTGGGTAATATCAGCCTGGAGTAAGTGGGGTGTGGAGATTGGCCCCTCTTACCAGTGGAAGCCTGTATGAGGCACTAACACCCAAAGGCTATAGATGGAGCAGAGTCTAAAAAGATTGGGATGGATTTCTCATTTCTCTTAGTCTGGAATCATTCATGAGCAAATGCTGTGAGAAGGATTTGAGTGTAAGTTGTTCATCTGAGCTGTGAAAGAAATATGGCAGAGGAGTAGGGAAGTGACCCAGGAATAAAGAGGAAATCCACCCATCAAAGGAGCACCAGGAAGCCAGTTATGACTGAGTTGGAGCTCAACTCCTTTGGAAAAATCGGAGCAATTCTATAGAAACTGCCCCTCGGGTTTACTCCACTCAAGGGGAAAGGGAGCTGGGGATCTATCCACTCAATAGTTGGAAAGCTTTAGGCAATGAAAGGACTGCAGGTTCTGGCAGAAGGCTACAAGTCTGAGATGCGCTTTGGAGAGTAAGGCAGGGGGACAGGTAGACCACCAGTAGCATCAGCTTCCAGACCCTCCAAGTACAGATCCAGAATCTGGAACACATGAGCTATGTGTGACAAGGCCAGTCCCTTAAAATTTAGTTGCCTAAATTTCCTCAAACTATGGGTGACTACAAGGCATCTGGAAATGTAAATGACATCATTAATTGTACCCTTACAGAAGTTCAGATAGCTTCTCTGTATTTTCTAGCTGCAAATTTCTGAATGTGTTCTTTGAAGCTAAACCTTCTTCCATCATCACCACCTTCTCCTCCTTGTTTTTTTTTTAATTTAATTTATTTTTTATTTTTAAAGTTCATGTTCCCGATTTTCTGGGGTTCTGGGTACATTTTTTTGTCTGGCTCCTGTATAGTTGATCACAGTTTGAAGAGTAAAGTGGAAGGAGGTATAAAGTGACACCACAGGTTTCAGCTGGAGATTAACAGTCATTTCCCCCATCTGAGCTGTGACACAGTGTGACATGATGAGGGGAAGACCTTACTAGTAATGGCAAGAATCACCACTGAGCAAGGACATGCTCTATGCCAGTCCATTATCTCTCAGTTGTCATAGTGACTGTCCATATTTCTGCTGGAAAGCCATACCCATGCCCTTAATCACATGGCCCTGTAGCAAAGGCAGATGATATTTTTTGAGAGGTTGCCTGTGCCTAGCACTGCTCTAAACATTTTGTGTGAAACACGCTTTTGTCCTCGCACAACTTTGCAGATGAGGAAATTCAGGCACCTAGAGTTGAGGGGACATGCCTCGACATAGCTCACATGTGCCATAATCTGAACTTGTACTCACGCCTTCTATTTTCAGAGGCTACCTCCCAACCACCGTGCTGCCATGCCTTAAGCTGCTCACAGGCCAGCTGACGAGGAGAGAAATTGCAAATATGATTTTATTGGCTACAAGTCACAAAGGTCTCCTGGCAACAAAGACCTGCTGAAGTCACTGCAATCCCCCATTTAATATCAGCGAGAACACCACATTTGCAGACATATCCTCAGCAGGCAATTTGCCCAGAAAATAGGGAGCAGATTTCTGGATCTGGGAGTGAATGGGAATGGGAAAGAACTGCTTTCATTTGGAAGGTGAGAGGCTTGGGAACTGACCCAGAGCCGTGTGAAACAGAACACCTTCTAACACCGTGGGTTTTGTTAAATTGGCATTCCGGGATGGAAGGCCAAGAGGGGCAGACTGAGGCCCTGATCATGATTTTTTTTTCCTGTCACTTGAAGAGTGATCCAGCGGTAGGTGTCTGGGTGCCTCCTCATGGAGGAAACCTTAGGCAGCATTTAAATGAAAAAAATTGCACAAACTTAAACAGCGAGGGGTTCTGAGCTTGGGACAAAGGAACAGCCTCCTTGACATCTGCACTGTATTGTGAAGATATGTGCACATCTTTGGCATCAAAATTCTAAAAGATGCATTTCAAGTAGAGGAAACACAATGGATACAGTGTTATCCTATGTCCCAAAGTTCCCACAGGAGATGAGGGGTTTCCCTTCTGGCCAGCAAGTTCCAACAAACATCAGGTTTGTCCACTGACTCCTAAAGTCTGCCCTTCATAAACTTCCCCAGATTTTGGCTCCCAAACCTCAGAGTTTCAGACCTTGGTTCTTTTTCTGTTCCCCCACTTGCCTCTGTTCTTCATTTCTGGCTTCATGTCTTCATTTCTGGCTTCATGTCCAAGTGATGCTCTGGCCAGTAAACTTGGAAGGGTCCTTTTCATTTCTTGCCCCCTTCAGGCAAAATGTTTGTGCTGGATCATGTACTAGTTAAAGAGTTGATTTAAAATTCCCCAAAAATGAGTTTCTCTCAGCTTTTGTGTGAGGGAAGAACTTCTATGTGTGCTGGTGACCATTTCAAAGCTAAGCCACCTTCACAGTTAGTGTGCCCAGAGAACAACAATGCCTTCTCTACACCAGAACACAAATGTTCACCACCCACCCTGAGCATGCAGGATTTTGATGCATTTCCCTTTTATTGAACAACACACCATTCCCTAAGAATTCCTGCTTTAATACCCCAAGTCGGAACCTGAATAAAGGGAAATGCAGCTCAACATCAGGCTCCAGAGCCTTTGAACTTCACTGATGCATAGCTCCTGGGATAAACCCTTATCAGTTTGTATGGACACTCACAATATGGTGGTGTTTCGGATGGGAGTATGTTCAGACTCAGATAATTTACCAACGCAAGTCAACACTATACAGAGGTCAGATCGGAGCAATTTGTTCTAAATTCATTTTCATTAGCAGGCTAGGCAGCTGTAGGAAATTATACAACTGCAAAGCATTTCAAAAAATGTTCCGATATTGATATCCGGGCTGTTTGATCCAGAAACAAAGGGAAATCATGATCTTGCTGGCTACAACCTTACTAACAAAGATTTTTGCTTTTCTTAATAATCATTCTTAGTCCAAGTTATTTTTATTCCAGTGACACTGGTGCTCGCCAGTGATTTTGGGTTGATAATAAGAACCATATTCGTGGGTTGGAAGTACACAGCCAGGATTAGTAAGGATTGCATAACTTCATCCCTTCATGTTTGGAATGACCTCTGAAAATAAGAGTGAGCCAAAATCCAGGATGGAGTAATAAAGGAAAAAAGAAATCTTCTCATCTATAGAATGGGGTGAATAAGCAGTAAAATATGAATGCATGAAATGAATTGGGACTGTGTAATTCCAAAAAAAAAACATTACATGATCTTTGATGTAAAACAATTACCAGGAACTCTGTGGTAAGCTCAGCATGTTTGGCAATTAACTCAAATGAACTTTCTGAAGGAATGTGAGTTTTGAGAGGTTCAGAACTCAGTCCAACTTTATGGGTTTTGAAGTTTTGAACCATCCTTAAACCTCACAGGGTGCCAGTTTTGGATCTGTGTGTTTCAAAGATTTTTGAGCAAAGACACTGGGTTTCTGGGAAAGGCAGCAAGGGGAGATCAGATAAGCATGGCTGGACCATTGGGACCTTGAACTTCTGGAGGGCGCATCTCTCTCCCACTGTCCTCTCTACTTCCTCACCCTGCTCCCCAAATGTGCCCTGGATGCACAATTCCACTGTGCCTGATTTGCTCTGATTTGGGACTCTTGCTCATCTTACCTTCACTTTTTGACTGTAAGGAGCCCAAACTCCTACAGGGCTGGGTTAATTGCCCGCATCTTGGAGTGCTGCTTATACCAGGCTTAGGAGATCTGAAAGCCACTCCTTGGAACTCCTGAAATCCCTTTGCTCATTATCCCTCCATGCTAAAGACTCGAGTAGCGATATCTCAAATAGATATGGGGGAAGGGAAGGTTATCTGGGTAGGTAAATGCATAAAACAGACCTGTGTCACCACTGAGGAACAAACTGCATCTGGAAACTTGGAGCGTCTGGGGGGCTGGGAAAATTGGGTAAAAGTGAGCTCATTTTGGCAGTGGAGGAAGGAGAGAAGGACATAGAGCATGGAAGAAACTGGAAAAGCTGTGGTGGGTGGGATGCCACCAATGGGAGCCCGGGGAAGCTGGGGATAGTCGCAGGGCAGCCACAACTGGGAATTTAGGGACTGGTTGGGAGCCAGCCAGGCAGGATGTTTCTAAGACTAATGTGGCTTAACTGAAGAATTTTCCTATTTCATCTCTAATGATATTTTTAAATGGACTTAGCAGTTCATTTTTTATCTAGTTGCCCATGTGTTTATGGACTCTTCTAGAAAATTGCCTTGTTATTTCTTACATTTCCAATGTGAAGAATTAAAGTCTCTGTTTATAAGAGTTGCATTCTATTTACTTGGATGTTAGCTAGGCCTGTCCTTAAGACATATGGGACCAAGGGCGAGGTGGTGCAAGGGGAGACCCACAGCCTGTGGGTGCAATGTTTGGAAGTTACAAATCAAGCTTGGCAGCTATGAAATAAAATTTCTATTCTTCCACATTGACAAACCCACCTTCATAACGGTAGAGTAGGAAAATATATATCTACTATGGTTTTTATGTGACAGAAAGTCAGCAAAATATCAAAGATGGTTGAATTTAATTATTATTATGCATCTGCCAGTGATATTTAGATGTGTAGTAAAACAAAGACACACAACTCATAAATTGTACATTACTCATTCTTAAGAGTTTCTTGCCTTTATTTCAGCAAAATCATCCTATTTTTTAGTTAAGATTTTTATATAAAATGTGTTTTATAGAAAACAGTGTTGAAATGGCAAACTTTCTCCAGTCATTGTGGTTCTTCAGTAGGTTTCTAAAAGTTATTTCAGTATTGAAAGACTTTCCTTTGCTAAGGCCAAGCAAATGGATTTTCAATACAATTCTTCAAGTGATATTTGGATGGGGAATAAAGAGTGAAGTTGGTGTATCAGGTTCAAATATTGTAATGCTGTCATCCATGAGATGCTATTGTCATTGTTAAAATATGTTAATGTTACCATTTGGATTGCTATCACTTATAGCAAAATGTTCACTTCTTTTAGCACAATATCTAGATCCATGCAGGGAAGGTATGTTGTTCTCAGATTCTTCTGTCAAATTTTTCAGTGCAGTGATATCCTAAAGAAAAGAAAACAAAACAAAAGCTGGCTATTATTCAACTTACTGAAATCTGTATTTAAACAGCACCAGGGCGCCTGGGTGGCTCAGTGGGTTAAAGCCGCTGCCTTCAGCCCAGGTCATGATCCCAGGGTCCTGGAATCGAGGCCCACATCGGGCTCTCTGCTCGGCAGGGAGCCTGCTTCCTCCTCTCTCCTCTCTCTCTGACTGCCTCTCTGCCTACTTGTAATCTCTCTCTCTGTGTCAAATGAATAAATAAAAAAAAAATCTTTAAAAAAAAAATAAAAATAAAAATAAACAGCACCAGAGTGTCTGTCAGACTCTCTGTGGAAATTTATTTTGAAATTTTTTGCTTGAATCTTCTCCTTCATAATTGCAAATATTTTGTTTTCTTATTCTAATTTTTATGCTTTTTTTTCTAGAAGCTGCATAGTTCCCATGCACTTTGATTTTATCTAAAATTTTAAAAATCCTTTAAAAGTAAAATAGCCAAAGTTGGATCTGTTTTTGTAAGCTATTACTAACATTAATAGTAACCACAGCTCATACCAAATAACTCTGGATAGTGGAAATTCAAAATTAATGTCATTTTCTTCCAAAGACCATGCTTCATTCTTTATTTGGGCATCTTCTGTTTTTCCCTTAGCTTTTCTGATGCATTTTGTGTCTTGCCTAAATTAAATCTGATTTCTTTATCTGCATTCAGTCAGCATACCCCTTGTGTGACCAAGAGGAGTCATAAAGTCAAAATTGATAGTGTTTCATCAAGATGTTCTATTTTGGGGCAAGTCCAGAAAATGTCATATACAATTTTGAATTGTTCCAAAGAATGTCATTGCTATTGGCCCAGAGGAGACCATGTCTCATAGTAACAAATTCAAAACATGTGCCACGCATGGCACAGGGAACTCTTCTGGTTTTCAGCCAAATCTGTGGCCTTACATCTTTTACTTTACCAACCATGTCAGCACCATTATCATAGATTTGCCCTCTACAATCTTTCAAATTGTTTGAATAAAGCTGACATTTAAAATTTAATTTTATGAACATGTAACCAAATCTTTTGAATATATCTTTTTACAAAATATAACTAGTCACAATTCCGGCATCCAATATGATGATCACCTAATAACATTTGCATATGTATAACTTTAAGTGTTAGAGATTTTTTTAGCACTACAAAATATTCCTCAATGCCACATAGAACTATCGTGATAATTCTAATTCACATGCACCTCTGGAGCCAGCAGTTGGAAAGCAAGAGAAAGGGAACAGATGCTTATATCATTGTATTCCTTCTGTCAGAGGAACAATTCCACAGATTAATTAATTGATTTTTTCCCCTCCAGCACAGTGCTTCTGCTACTCAAATTCTCTCCACTCTCAAGCAGTGATGTTTCTGACTTTGGCATCCACCGAATCCAAAAACCTGCATGGCATTTAGGTGCAGCCACCTTTTGTTTCAAGTACTAAAGGGAAAAGATGTGAGGTTATCTGGTTGTTCAATCTGGCTCCAATCTGATTGCCAGAATTGTTTTGCTTGGGCCAACTGGCTGGAATGATGACCCATGACTTTCCCTGTTGATTTGCAAATTGAGTCCAAGATGGTAACCCTCTCAGAAACAAGGCCTTATGTTCTCTCATAATTCATATGTTGGAACCAGGTGTTAATGCTTTTCTTCCTCCCTTCCTTCCTCCCTCCCTTCCTCCCTCCCTTCCTTCCTCCTTTTATTCCTTCTTCTCTTCCTCCCTCCCTCTCTCCTCCTCCTCTTCCTCCCCCTCCTTCTTCTTCTTTTTTAGAGATGAAGGCGGGCAGAGGAAGAGGGAGAGAGAGAGAATCTTAAGCAAACTCCATGCCCAGTAAGGGGGACATGGGGCTTGATCTCACAACCCTGAGGTCATGACCTGAACCAAAATTAAAAGTTGGACTCTTAACCGACTGAGCCAACCTCTTTCTTTCTTCTTGTTGTATTTATAGGAAGAGCGCCTGATACACACTAGGAACTAAATAAATATTTATTGAGTAGACAATAATGAGATTAATATCACATCCAGATTTTCTTTTTGTAGAAGTATTCTGTAGCTGATGTTAGAATGTATTAAGCGTCTGACAATGCCATAAATGTTTTCATAAAATCAGCAATAATGAAAGACAAATATATTTCATTTATAGAGTGATGATATATAGGTAAATTATGGACTTGTAGGCCCAAATCAATGTCCTCTATTGGATTGTAAATAACATAGGTAAAAATGCCTACCATGGGCAGTGGCTGTTGATTATATTATGCACACAGATGGATTCAGATTTAAATTTTCTCATCTTTTATATTGTCATGTCTGACTATCTCTATGGATTTTAGCTGCTATTCATGGCTGCAGTGAGGCTAAGCAACAAGACACCCTCATGAAACTAAGGGAAACACAATAAAACACAATGACAAGGAGAGAAGACAAGAGAAAGACCGGAAACTCATGACAGATGCTGATGCAAAATTTTGTTGACTCGGCTAGGATGAGGACCTCCTGTAGTATCTCAATATGATGCTACAAAACATTCGGTGGAAAAAAGCTAAGAAAAGGGCGCCTGGGTGGCTCAGTGGGTTAAAGCCTCTGCCTTCGGCTCAGGTCATGATCCCAGGGTCCTGGGATCGAGGCCCACATCGGGCTCTCTGCTCGGCAGGGAGCCTGCTTCCTCCTCTCTCCTCTCTCTCTGCCTGCCTCTTTGCCTACTTGTAATCTCTCTGGGGCAAATGAATAAATAAAATCTTTAAAAAAAAAAAAAAGCTAAGAAAAAATGCATTTGGATAATGATGATTTTGTTGCTGCTTTTGAAAGCTGTTTATGTCAGACCATCTTGCTTCAGATCTTGCTAAAGAATGAACAAAAACTGTGTTCTGTTTTGAAAGGTATTTGAACAACAGCGGTAGAGCAAAAACAGCAACAACAACAAAATTTAGATGGGCATGTGTAGAGCTTTGCTAAAGGTATTGCTTTTTACCACTGCAATGCCCCATTGATTTGATTTGCCAACTAGCATATGATTGACATCTGCATAAATTCCACTATTTTCAAGATACTAATAAAAAATGGCAATGAGGACTGCAAAGAGTAGACAAGAAAAAAATTACTTGTTGCAATACCATTAAATCATTTATAAAACTTGAAAAAGTTTTCCTTTTCTAGATTTTTCTAATACCAAAGAAACTACGTGACTGTTTCTCAGTGGGCTTGTTACTTTGATAGTTCTGGTGGCTGATTAGGCTGGGATGGAAGATGGTCAAAAGTCAAGGTCACAGTGTTGACCCTTGAGACTACTGGTGAGTGAGCAATAGTAAATGGCTGGGTCAGTTGAATAGTTCAGCCAATAACAACAACAAAAATTCAGATCAACCCTGAGACCATGACATGAGTCAAGTTTCTCAGTGAAATTTTCAAATGGAATTTTTTAGGAAAAGTGTATAAATCATGAGTTTACAACTCAATGAATTTTCACAAATTGAATACTATTGTATAACCAGCACCCAAATTAAGAAACAGAACATTACCAGTCCCCAGAAGCACTTTGGTCCTTATCGCCTTCTATGTAGAGCTCTCCAAAGAGCAACCACTATCCTGACTGCAACACTATGGATTTCTTTAGCTATTTATATATCACATAGTCTGTGATATGGCTTGTTTTATTCAACAATGTGTGAGTTTCATCCACTTCACTCTATGTAGTTGGAGTTCATTCTTGCTCATGGCCACCAAGTTTTCAATTCTATTACTGTACCACAATGTATTTATTTGTTTACCATTGATCCATTTTAGGTATTTTCTATCTTGGGGCTATCTCAAATAATGTTAAAATCAGCTGTCTTATACACATCTTTTGTTGAAATATGTACATATTTTGTTTCATAAATACCTAAGAATGGAAATGCTGAGTGGGCTAAGGATATGTATGTTTTGCTTTAATATCAGCAAACAGTTTTTTTTAATTGTTTCAGATCAATTTTTCTCCCATAGTTTAACAAACTGATAAGTCATGAACAATGAAAAAGCAAATTTTATCTCATTTAAGCTCTGGTGAAATGATTACATTTTATAAAGTGGTGAGAGCCAATGGAGGTAATTATTTCAAAGAAGCAGGGAAGGCCCTGTGTTTTGTTGGCATCAGTATTGCTCATCCAAATTCCAGTTATCAGCTCCCTGAGCCATGAAGCCCATTTTATATTTTAAAAATGTAATTGATTTTATATTCACTCTAACTCCAGCATATGACATATAGTGGGTAAAAATACTAGTACATTTAATTGAAAAAGTAGACCTATTTGTTATGTCCTTGTTTATTTTCAACTAAACTAGCAAAAACACAGGAAGATAAGGGCCTGATTACTCACATTCTAAAGGTTATCAGTCTTGATGTGAATGTCAAAACTGAGTGTGTGTAGGGCAGGTCCATTTTGGGGATTATACTATTTTATATAAATGACTTTGAGAAATAGCTACAGATAAGATAAATAAACATTTTAACTGTTCTTATAATCAAGCATGAGTGAAGGACACTACAATAATGGCTGCAAATGCTAATATTTACAATATGACCTGTTTTATAAGCTCAACCCCACCTTATCCATGTGCTCACATCTATTTCCAAGCATCCAACTAGGGCACCAAGAAGTTAGTGGCTAAGTGAGCTGTAGCTTCTGGATCCTGGAAATTATCTGGTGAATTGTTTAGCAGCTTTGGAAGGATAGAGAAAAGGAGAAGGATGAACAGTTTGCATTCGTCAGGCATCTTGGTCATCAGCCCCCATATCCACGTGCATAGACCAATTTGCACTGGTGGCAAATGTCTCTTTTCCAGATGCAGTTGGAAAATATCTGCTCCAAGTCTACAGAGTAGCTGTCATATTCTTGCACATAGAGAGGTGGTGTAATGATGATAACAATCATACTAAATTTACTGGTTCTTACCAGGTACCTGACTTGGCATTAGTGATTACATGTGCATATTGGTGCCAAACAAGATCACTTTGAGATAGGTACCATTATTACCCCATTTCACAAATGAACAAGCAAAGGACTAGAACTTTCAGCACATGTGCCCAAGATCTGGCAGCCATTTGTAGGAGACCAGAACTGGAGCTATTGTAACTTCAGAGTTTAACTTCCAAAGACCAGCTTCTGGAAGGCATGGAGAAGTGGGCCAAAGCAGTTCGGCTGGACAATTATTTAGAAAAGCAAAGAACACGAGAAAAGCTAAAAAGAAAATTATGATTGATTATACTATGTAAATTAAAAATTAAACATTGGAAATTCTTTTTTTTTAAATTTTTATTCTTTGCCCAAGGGGTACAGGTCTGTGAATCATCAGGCTTACATCTTTCACAGCATTCACCAAAGCACAAAGCCTCCCCAATGTCCATAACCCATCCACCCTATCCCTACCCTCCCACCCCCCAGTAACCCTCAGTTTGTTTTGTGAGATTAGGAGTCTCTTATGGTTTGATGAAACAAGATGGGATGGGGAAGGAAAAAAACACTGGAAATTCTTAAAGAATGGCAAAGCTTTGTAAAGTTACATAAAAACAAATAAGAAGCTTTGGCACAAGAATTTGAGAAAAGTATATTCTTGTGTCTTGTCATGGTAAAGAACAAGACAAACCCAGGCAGGCAGCGATCGGCAGTGAAGACAGTAAGAAGGTTCAGCCTCTTGCTTTCAGCATCAGCTATAGAAATCACTTGTTTGCACCATTACAGTATTGAAGAATGACCTTCTTTTTTCTCCTCTTAATCTTAATCAATAAAGTTAAAATTTCCCGGTTTTTCTTAGCAAACTCCACATAGCTAGATATATTTTAACCTCTTCACTTTCAAGCTGCTAAGAGCCACAACATAATATTTTATTCAAGAAAGAGAAGTTAAGGGCGCCTGGGTGGCTCAGTGGGTTAAAGCCTCTACCTTCGGCTCAGGTCATGATCTCAGGGTCCTGGGATCGAGGCCCGCATCGGACTCTCTGCTCAGCGGGGAGCCTGCTTCCCCCTCTCTCTCTGCCTGCCTCTCTGCCTACTTGTAATCTCTCTCTCTCTCGCTGTGTCAAATAAATAAATAAAATCTTTAAAAAAAAAAAAGAAAGAGAAGTTAAGGTGCTTGTAATTGCATCATCTAGATTGTTCTATAAGACCTTCAGTATTCAGAGTGTGGCCTGTGGACATAGTGTCAGCATCCTTAGGAGTTCATTAGAAATGCAGTATGTTAGGACCCATTCAGGACCTACTCAGTTAGAATCTGCCTGTTAGCAAGATGTCCAGGAGATTCAGATGCACACTGCCTATTGAGAAGCAGTATGTTAGCTAAAGAAACCTGGAAGGTAGGGACTCAATCTTCTTCGAAGTCCTCCACACAAATCATAATTGTATAGTCGATTAACCTATAACTACATGAGGAAGTAATCTTTAAGAAGTAGATACTACCTATATTTTCAGAAGTTTTCACCAAAATAGATAATGGCCACCAATATGTAATCCTTATACAAGATAATTATTGGCCTAACATTGTTAATTTCCATTTAGTTACTGGAGAAAAGATCTTCTTTGGCAGATCCATAAACTGGCATGGATTCACCATTTGAAAGTATAGGAAAGTAGTCTCTGCTAATCCCAAAATTGGAAAAGTTGTTATCCAGGCCCCAGTGGTGTAGCAATGGGTAACTGGTGATGGGGTAGACTCCTTGAGGAAAACCCCCTGCCCAAGCTTCTGAGTGATGGATGGGGTCCATCTGGGTTGAGTGGCATCTGGTTTGGATTACCTGAGTATAACTCAGATCTCTGGAAACAAAGGATTTAATTTAAAAGAAACATTGTGATACTGTAGATGAACTTTATATACTTGTTAATTTAAGTGCCTATATCACTAAATACAACATATAACTTTGATTTTATTTTATCACTTGTCTTTCTCCTTTAAGCAATGATTCTCTAGACTAAGAAAGTATCAGATTACCCTGGAGGGCTTTTTAATGCCCAGATTTCTGGGTTTCATCCCCAGAATTCTGTTCCATAAGTCGGGTCTTCCACAGGTGAAGCCCAAAAATGTGCATTTTGAACACACTCCCAGATGGAGCCAGTGCTGCTGATTCTAGACCAACTTTTTGAGGCCTATTGCCCTAAAGTATTAGCAAACCAGTAGCCAGTGGTGGTAGCAGGCAAATTCTAAGCCAATCTCTCTCTCTTTGTAAGTTGCCATTGATTTTTCTCTTGCACTCTTCCATACCTGATTTGCTGGTTGTAAGGCCACTGGAAATCCACAGAAGGGGGCAGGGACCAGGCAGTATAGCTCTCATCAGACTCTTTCTGTGGTTATTTACCTTCTGTTTCTAATTTACGAGTTTCTTGCCATATGTGATTCTGCACAGTCTGACTGAGGTGTGGTCCAGGAGAGGCCATAAGCCTGTGTCAGCCATGAGCCACATCCATCTTAAGGGATACACAGACATGACCTGGGGCTCCAAGATGGGAAGGTAGTAAAGAGGCCTTGCTTTTTTCCTGGTCCACCCTTACAGCCTGGTCTCATGAGTATTTATTTTGTATGTCTTCTACCTTCTAAGACATGGGGAAACAAATGGTGTTCCTACACCTGAAACAGCTGGGTTTCTCAAACCAGACTGGAACCCAGTCTAGGACTCTATGTTAAGCCATGACATGTTGGGGAACGATGGGTCATGCTCCCCAGAGGTCAATCCCTAAACCACCACCACACTATAACCTCACTATCTCTGGAACATCCTGATTTAGGTAATTGAGATAAAGTGGGACTGATATAACTTACAGGATAATTTAGGAACCAGCCTAGGATGAGGTCTGGCAAAATCAAAGTCAACATCTTTTGAATGATCAATTCAACACAGATCTAGAAAAAAAAAGACTATTAATTTGGAAACATTTGAAAAGACAAGAGTGATGTTTTTTCAACAGTACAAGAGAACTAAGATTAGTAGGAGGAGAAGAGTCACACAGTTTCTTCTTCCAGGTTCAGAGTGGCCAGAGGGCTCTGTCAGGAAAAGCTTGCATGTGAGTGGAAAATTCCTAAAAGCGATCTATAGCAAACATAAACAGAGTCTTACTTAAAACCTGTCAACAATGTTAAAGATGATTAAAGAAGACAATTTGGGTGATACGAACAAACTTTATTTAAGACTTCAGTCTGTTTCCCCAGGATCCAGAGAACTGCAAAATGGGGTGGGAGCGAGGAAGTTTTTCTAGAATGAAGAAGCAGGAACATGGAAGAGAAAAATAAAAAAATGAATAAGGGACAAGTAAGTAAGTCCAGAGTGTTGGGCTTGGCATCTGGGGATAGGCTTCCTGGATACACTGTACTTCTGGTCAAGTTGAGCATTTACAAGGATATGAAAGTTACCTAAGTTTTGGTTTGGTTATGTGGCACCTAGTGCAAGAGTGGCTCCCGCTGGTATCTAGAAACTTATTTCAACATCAGTAACCATTTCAGTGCTGTCAAAACCTGAAACTAGCAGCACCCCCACCCCTTGTCTTGGCCTGAGTGCTCTCTCTGTCTGGCAGAGCCAGGTGTGCTGAGTTGGGAGAAAGCTGAGAAATAATAGCTTCCCCTCTCTCCATGTCTCCCATGGGGTATACGTATCTCAGCTCCCTCACCTTGGGGAAAGAATCAATCTACTACATTGTCCAAAGTTTCCCCAGGGCTTAAGTTCTAATTGCCCACTGGCTGTTTCAACTTCTATTTTACTTCTTTACAATGCCATTACTAGCCTCAAAAATTCTTTGGTTGTGGTGGTTTCAGGCTACATGATTATTAACATTTTCTGTCTTGAGAGCAGAGGCAACAAGGTAGAGAAGTCCTGAACCTAAGACCAGATTACTTTTCTGGAACTCAGAGTTGTTCCAGTAGCAAGCTCTCTGAAGCTGATGCTCAAGGAACTTATTGGGCCCAGGAGTGTCTGTTCCTGATGTTTTGTACCATAGTGGCCTGAACAAGACTGAAATCTGCTTAATGACAAAGGAAGATGGTAAGTATATGCTTCATGGCAATGACTTTCTAGGTATATTGTCTACACTTTCTGTTAAGTAGAAAAAAATCATTCACATTTGCTTGATAAGCATTATATAAGAATTTTAAAGGTATTGAAGAAGACTGATTAAAAATTTCACAATTTCCAATTACTTTGTCAATAAAGACCTTCTTAAATTTTTAACATTTCTAATGTCTTTCTCCAGAGAATGTGAACCACTTGTTACCCAAATTAAAACTCCCAAACCATTTTCAGAAGTTTCTTAAAGTCATTGATTGGTTGCCTTGGAATTCTGTACTACCCAATGTTGTATAAAATCGAAGGCTATTGGCTAGGTTTGGATATCATTTTAAAATTGCAATTTTTCATCATGACAACTTTTATTACAGTGGACTAGATCCAACAGATAACATTAGTAATACCGTTCACCATCAAAAGGCCACAGGGAGCTGGAAGTAAAATGCTTTCTCAGGTAAAGCCCATGGTAAGGATAGGCAAAACTGGCATTAGTCAACCATCTCAAACCATGCATCAAACTTTTGAGGTCAGGCAAAATTGAAAACACATTTGGCGAAGTTAATTCCCCCTTAATTTTGAAACCCATGTGTATTTCAAGGGAAATTTAATCTGTGTGTTTCTAATTCATTTACACTCAACTCATCAAAATGTTATTTTGAAAGAATTATTTCATTTTCATATCCAGGAAATATTATGAATCCCTTTAACAAGATTCTCGAAGGTTTGAAAAAAAAAAGTCATTCAGTTAAGTAGTCGTGTTTGGCCAGCTGTACTTAGGACTGTAAACAAAGGTAGGGGAGAGTAATGAATTTCAGAGGGGGAGATGAACCACAAGAGACTATGGACTCAGAGAAACAAACTGAGGGTTTTAGAGGGGAGGGGGTTGGGGGGATGGGTGAGCCTGGTGGTAGGTATTAAGGAGGGCACATATTGCATGGAGCACTGGGTGTTATACATAAACAATGAATCTTGGAACACTGCATCAAAAACTAATGATCTATTTTACGGTGACTAACATAACACAATAAACCCCCCCCAAAACAAAAAAACACAACTTGGCCTCTCCTTTTTCAGTGGGCTATATGTCTTGCTGTGTTAAGCATTGGTGACCAAAGGTACCATGTAACTAGTCATTCCACCCCCTTCTCCACCATTTTAATAATGGGTTCCTCAGTGACCTGTTACAATTGACATAGATTGTGTTGAGTTGACCCTCAGCTTAATTTCTCTTAAGAGATGGAGATTATATATATATATNATATATATATATATATATATATATATATATATATATATATATATATATATTTCCTAAGTGCCTAAATTAAAGTATTGGTATGGATAGAAATTAATAGGACAGCTGATAGAAGCTATGATTTGTGTTCTATAAGAAGAGCCTGGGGATGCTAAATCTCTCTAGGCAAGGGAAACTGGGAAAGAAGAGAAGAAGGAAGTGGGTAATTTCATATAATTAATTTAATTTGTAAAGAAACATAGTGAATGGGATTAGTTTTAATTTTACATACAATTTCTGGGATGTGAAACAAAGCACTTTTATTAGATCAAAGCCTGGAAATGCAGCAGATAAAATATTAGTTTGAAATATGGAAAAAAAGGGATTAGCTTTCAATGTTTGTGTTTCTAAAATATGACAATTATTATAAGGCTCCAAGTCAAAATGTGTTCACAACTCCTGATGCGGTCAGTGTGTGGTGAGAGAAATTCCTTCAGTTTCTGAAAGTAAAGGCATAAAGCTTTGCCTTGTTTGAGGTTTTTTTTTAATATTTTAATTTTTTAAAATTTTTTTATAAAAAGCAGGGGAAACTGAATTTGCTGAGCTTCCTTTTTGGGGGGGGGCAGCTTCCATAGGAACTGTTGAACAATAGCAGCCAACTCAATTATCATGAGCAATTACCTATTGCAGAGCCACCCACGCAGCCACCTTTTGCTAGTGATGCATTTCAAACAGTGGTGGGACAAGCTCTTTGGACAGAGTGCCTTTGAAGGGTTTCACAGGTTTAATTAGCAAGAGAGAGACTAGCAGGCATATTTTCTTTGCACTTCATTTGCAACAGGACAGGGTATTACTGGATCTTACAGAGCTGTTTAACAAGAAATTATGGCTTTACTAGTTACTTTTATGATAGGTAGCAGTAACTGGCAGCCAGGTTCCTGTCACAGGAGGCAAGATGGCACTTGAGATCTCTAAAATGACCATCTTCTGTGAGCTCTCCTTCATTTGTCATAGTAAATGCTAACCAACTTCAGTTCATCTCCTCCTCTCCCTTCCTCCCACCCTAGCTCCATGATGGTAGCTCTGAAGGGGCCCTCTTCTTTATTGTTTTATTTTTTAAGATTTTATTTGTTTGACAGAGAGAAAGAGGGAGAGAGCAAGCACAAGCAGGGGGAGTAACAGGGGAGAAGCAGGATTCCCACTGAGCAAGGAGTCTGATGTGGGGCTTGATCCCAGGACTCTGGGATCATGACCTGAGCCAAAGGCAGCAATTAGCCAACTGAGCCACCCTGGCATCCCAAGGGCAGCTCTTCTTTAATGAGATTAGTGAAAGCACTTGTTTTGGTATTATAGACTCCCTATGTTAGCTACCAGAGAAACTTGCTGGGTCCATGTGGAAAGGTGTATTAATGCTAAACATCAAGTACAAATCTGGATTGAGGAAAGCATGAGGGCAGAAAAATACAGGACATCTTTTGGAAACTTATGGAAGACAGTTGTGGGCCTTTTCTGTTCATTTCTAATGCTTTCTGAATAGAATGGCAGGAGAATTTTCCAAAGATCACATGACAGTAAAATTAATGATCTCTGGTTCATTCTTTGAGATGACAGCTGATTATTGGTATACCAGGACAACTGAAATGAAATGAAGGCCATTCAGTGAGTATCTCTGGCAATTTCAGTGGAAATAAATATGAGGAAAAACTGGTCTTAAAATGTTAAAGTGAATTTACCCACAGAAACATCTTTCCTTAGTCTCATTTTTTTCCTACAGTGTAGAAGGTCATGATGGGAGAAGATATTTGCAAAAGATGTAACAGATAAAGGGCTGATATCCTAGATCTATAAAGAACTTATCAAACTCAACACCAAAATAAACCAAATAATTTAGTCAAGATATGGGCGGAAGACATGAACAGATACTTCTCCAAAGAAGACATACAAATGGCCAACAGACACATGAAAAAAATGTGACATCAGGGAAATACAAATCAAAACCACAATGAGATACCACCTTACAGCAGTTAGAATGGCTAAAATTAACAGGACAAGGAACAACAAATGTTGGCAACGAAGGGGAAAAGGGGAACTCTCTTACACTGTTGGTGGGAATGCAAGCTGGCACAGCCACTCTGGAAAACAGTATGGAGGTTACTTAAGAAGTTAAAAATAGAGCTACCCTACCACCCAGCAATTGTATTACTGGGTATTTACCTCAAAGATACAGATGTAGTGAAAAGAAGGGGCACCTGCACCCCAGTCTTTATACCAGCAATGTCCACAATAGCCAAACTGTGGAAGGATCCGAGATGCCCTTCAACAGGTGAATGGATAAAGAAGATGTGGTACATATACACAATGGAATGTTATTCGACCATCAGAAATGATAAATACCCACCATTTGCATTGACATGGACAGAACTAGAGGGGATTATGTTAAGTGAAGTAAGTCAAACAGAGAAAGACAATTATCATATGGTTTCACTCATATGTGGAACATAAGCAATAGCACAGAGGACCACAGGGGAAGGGAGGGAAATCCAAAAGGGGGGGAAATCAGAGGAGATGAACCATGAGAAACTATAGACCCTGAAAAAGAATCTTGGGGTTTCAGAGGGGAGAGGAGAGAGGGTGAGGGGGTGATGGGTATTGAGGAGGGCATGTGCTGTGATGAGCCAGTGTTTTACTTAACTAATGAACCATTGAACACTTTATCAAGGACTAAATATGTACTACACAGTGGATAATCGAACATAATAAAAGAAAAAAAAAGAAAAAAGAAAGAAAAAAAGAAAAAAAAGAAACCACAGGAAACTAAAGGAACCCAGACTATTGAGGACTCAGGCCTTCAGGAATGCAGGTTTATTCACTCCTGAGGTAGAGAACTCCAACCTGCTGTGGTCCTGGGAGAGGTGAGAAGACCCAGAATTGGAAGTAGAAGAAGGAAGTCACAGATACAGGTTCCTGCCTGTGACCAAAAATAGAAAAAGGACAGTAAGTAGCTTTGCATTTTTTCTCCTTGTAGATTTGCCATCTTTATTAATTATCTGTTTTCTTCATCTCTTCTCCTTATCTTTGTAATTTTATGCAAGTTGTTAGTGGTGATATTTAAAATATAGCCTCTAGGCAACAGAATAGTCAAAGGGATTGTAGCTGAACTTAAAGAATAAATAATATAACAGTGTTGGAATAAAATAAGACTTATTTATTCATTTTAGGGGGAGGGGCAGAGAGAGAAAGAGAGAGAGAGAGAGAATCACAAGTAGATTCCCTGCTGAGTGTGGAGCCCAATGATGGACTTGATCCTACCACTCTGAGATCACAGCCTGAGCCAAAATCAAGAGTCTGTTGCTCAACCAAGTGAGCCACCAAGATATCCCATGATGATGCGAGTTTTAATTTCAATTGCCTCTCTTTATATGTGAACCCAGTTTTCTTACATAGACAGTAATTAAAATTTTAAATGGTCATATCAATATCTTTCTTCAAATATGATGAAACAGATAGGTTTACCATGGTAGCTTCTAAAAAGACCAGCACAAGGCCTAGAGCCCAGTAGATAATCAAGAAACATTAGCTCTGTCTCACCTACATGAATATACAAATTTTTCAGCTAGATGGTATGGCTAGGATTATGTTTCATATTATTATGTGGTGGTTTTGAAAGGTAATTCTGTGTTAATGATTTGGTACTCAATTCAGTCTCCAAAATACCTTAATTCCAAATTCAAATTTAATCATAAACATATGGCCTGGTTCTTATTTAACATTATAAAGGAATGAGTATATGATCATAGGTTTATATTTTTGGAACATGCTCTGGTGGCTATTACAATCAGAATAATTTCTGAACCTATTTTTGTGCATCTGCTTCTGGAGAATTGATTGGAAGTAATAAAATGCCCTTGTAGATCTTCGTTTTATTTAGATTTGATTACATTATTAAAATTGCGAATGTGATTCTCATTCTTTTCATAAAGCTACATAATTGTGCTTCACTGGTGGCTATAAAAGAAATAAAATGTGGATCTGATCGTAAGTCAGGTCCGGCTTCTGCAAGCATGCAGTTCCCACTCAAACTCATGAATGCTCTGGGTGATGAGGTGCGGAATGCTGGAGCAATGGTTCCAGTTTGTCATAGGGCCCAGTCTGAGAATCTGTAACTGAATGTATGTGACAATATGAAGTCACAGGGCAAGTGATCCTTGATGAAGGTAAGGGAGCTAACCCTTTGGGAGTCTTCGTTCTGCCCTCAGGAGAGCATGATCTCTTCTCTGGGAGATCATTCACTTTTCACTATTTCCCTTGGGTCCTCCTTCCTCTGCTATTCTCCTTTCTATTCTTAAGAAAACTCCTCCACTTGCAGGTTCTGTTCTCTCTGAAGTTCTCCGGGAGATCTCATTTTCTTCCTGTTGGTGTTGCCCACATTGACACTTCTAATGATGGCCTCTTTCCTCAATATCAGAACAAAATTTCCTGTTCCACCTCCTCTCAGACATTAGTGTATGTAGACATGTATGAGTATGACACTGGGTACCACTTATGACTGTAGCCTCTTATTAGCAAATGACTGAATGAATAAACAACAAATGGAGAAGGAGTGAATGCCACATGATCACTGACACATGATGCTGAGTCCACCATCAAAACTTCTCTATTGTTCTCTGCCCTCTTTTACAGCTCTCAAAGATGTGTTTGTCCCTCATAATGACTCATAGAGTAGGGTGTTGTGTGTGTGTGTGTGTGTGTGTGTGTGTGTGTGTGTGCATGTGTGTTGGGAGAGGTTAATGGACCAGAGTTGTGAATCTTCTCAAATTTTCCTTGAGGAAGTTTGTCAAATAGACAACCTTGAGGCTGGCCTTCCTAGTCCTCTGCACATATCCTGAGTCACTGGGGCCACTGGAGTGCTTCCATGCTCAGTCTGAAGGTTAGTGCTTGTCGGATATTGTTTGCTGGCCTAGGACAGGGGTTGGGGTGAAGAATGGCAATACCTATAGGTACGGGATCTTCCTTGTAGATGTTCCTGGATGGGGGTTACCTTATATAATGATGATACACCAGATTGTTGACTAGACACTCACCAGAGTCAACCTGAAGGATGCTTTATTTCAACTCTACTACTCTGTCATTTTTGGGTTGACATTCTCCTTCAAATTTTTAAAGATACACCTCAGATGTCCTCTCTGAAGTGCAAATCCAGGTACAGAATGGCTCTTAGTAAGCATCACATTAACAAATAATAAATTAATGAATAATTGGTAGATTGAATAAATAAATGTTTGATGATTTTGTCAGGTTAAATACATTTCCAGTATGGATCACTGTCCAGCATTCAGAAATGAAAGAGATATTTGACTTTCTGTTTATCACACATGGACCCTTAAAAATAACTTCAGAGAAATATCAATGAAGTCCACACAGTTTTGGAGGGCCCTTGAATCTCCATGGCAAAGATTGCACTGCCTACTACACTGGCCATTAGTCACATATGACTTGGAGCAGTTGAAATATGGTTAGTGTGACTGAGGAACTAAATTTGTAGTTTTATTTAATTTTAATTATTTTAAAATTAAAGTTTAGGAGTGGATGCTTGGAAAACTTTTCAGTAGTTTTAGAACAACTTGTATAATTGTTAGATCTTCTTGTTGGACAGATCCTTTTAGTATGATATAGTGTCCTTCCTCATCTCTTATGATATTCTTTGGCTTAAAATCTAATTTATCTGATATAAGGATTGCCACTTCAGCTTTCTTTTGCTGTCCATTGGCATGGTAAATTTTTTTCCACCCCCTCACTTTAAATCATGGAACTAGAGGGTACTATGCTGAGTGAAATAAGTCAATCAGAGAAAGACAATTATCATATGATTTCTCTGATATGAGGAACTTGAGGGTCAGGGTGGGGGGTCATGGGGGATAGGGAGGGAAAAATAATGAAACAAGATGGAATGGGGAAGGACACAAATCATGAGAGACTCCTAATTTCACAAAACAAACTGAGGGTTACTGGGGGGTGGGAGAGTAGGGATAGGGTGGATGGGTTATGGACATTGGGGAGGGTTTGTGCTATGGTGAATGCTGTGAAAAGTGTAAGCCTGATGATTCACAGGTCTGTACCCCCTGGGGCAAATAATAATTTAAAAAATTAAAAAAATAAAAAAGAACAACTTGTATATGCGAATTTACCTTTTCAACTGTAAATTTTATGAGATCTCAATATGTACCAAATATTTCCAATGAAACTTTATCATCCTAATTGAAATATATAAGTGTAAAATTTTTACTAAATTTCTGAGACTTGGTATGAAAATAAGAATGGAAGAACGTAAAATACTGTCAATAATTTTGGGGTTGATTACATGTTGAAATGGTAATATAGGGGTATATTGGATTGTATACAATATATTATAAATTAATTTTGCCTGTTTCTTTTTTTTAATGTGGCTACTGGAAAAGTTGATACTGCCTTTGTGACTGTGTTCTATTTCTGAGACAGTGCTGCTATAGGGCTTGCACGAAGCTGCCTTGCTGTGAGTCCTTGATAGAATTTCAGGGTGGCCTTCTCCTCACCACAAAGCATCTTTAGTTAGATATTTGCTCTGGATTAAAGCAGGAAGTTGCCTGCTTTCTGTGTGTGGAATGAGTTCAGTGTTAGAACCAAGCAATGGCTGTAAAGTGAGACATTCATGCTCTTAAGGTCATTACCATAGATCAATTTTTACAAAGTAATGGTGTGATGGTTACTTTTATGTGTCAAGTTGATTTACTTAACAGATGCTCAGATAGCTGGTAAAACATTATTTCTGGGCATGTCTATAAGGATTTTTAGAAGAGATTAACATTTAATTCAATAGACTGGTAAACAGATTCAACCTCATCAATTAGGGCAGCAGCATCCATTCGACTGAGACTCCAATGGAACAAAAAGGCAAAGGAAGGGTGAATTCTCTCTCTTTTTGAGCTGAGATGCCCATCTTTTTTGTCCTCAGACATGTGGGCTCCCAGTTCTTAGGCCTTCAAACTCTGGGACTTAGGCCATTGGCCCTCTGGTTCTCAGACCTTAGACCTCAGACTAAATTACATCACTGGTTTTCTTGGTTTTCCAGTTTGCAGATGGCAGGCTGGGCAAGTTCTCAGTTTCCATAACCAAGTGAGCCAAGTGTCCTCTTCTGTCTTTCTATCTGCTATTGGTTCTGTTTCTTTGATTAATACACTGTGCCATGTGTTCTAAATTCAATATTGCAGTGTGTCCTCTCAGCAATCAATCCTACAAGATAGGTTCTATGATTGTCATTATATAGAAAAGAAACCTAGAGTCAGAGCAGTGAAGTGACTTGCTTAGAACTCAAAGCTATAATTTGAAGTCAAGTTTGTCAAACCCAAATTCCTCCTTTCCCATTTCTTCTATTGGAGGAAAGGTTCCTTTGAAGGAGGGAGATAAACCTAGTGGCCCCAAGTGATGGTTCAACCATCCTGTTTCCAGGGTCAAATGTCTAGCTCTTTTATTTCCCTCTTACCTTAGCCTGAGACCCAAGATTTGGGGTGAGACAGACTTGGGTTCAAATCCCAGCTCTCCCCTTTTCTAGAAAATTGTTTAACCTTTCTATTTCCATTTGTCTTGTCCTGAAAAAAGGCCAAGAAAAACCATAGTTCTGAAGAACACATGAATGAGTTCATGCAAACTATCTGTCAGAGTCCTTGCTTATAACCCTCACTGGGAAGCATTTGCTCAGTTTCCTGTAATGATGTCAAAAGAGACTTCCCAGAAAATAAGTGTATTTCTATATTATTTCTAATGTTAAATTTCCATAGACTTTGAAGTTAATGACTAAGAAGCCCACAGTGCATGAGGTCAGCCGCCTCCTTTTTCCTGCACTCTCGGTGTTAACAGCACTGCGTTATGCTCTACCCAAGAGAAAATGTTGTTTTACCATCATGGGCCTCATACTTACACTGCATGGGAGTTTACTCATACACAGCTGCATGGGAGAAATCTCTCCTTCACACCCCACAGACACTGTTCCGTATGTTGGAGTCAGAGGCTGTCTTAGAAGTCACTCCCACTCCCACATTTCATCAAGAAGAATGTGAGGCACCTCAGCAACAATGGCTCCACATGCAGATGAACAGATAACCCAGGACCAGACTCAGGATCAGGAAGACTCTTGGGCTCCTGGTATTCCCATTAGTGTTCTTTCCTCTACACCCTTTAGCCTGCCTGCTGTGCAGGTGTGTGCACCAGTGTGTATGTGCTTGTGTGAGAGAGAGAATGTGTGTGAAAGAGTGTAAGTGTGACAGTTTGTAACAAAGTATGGTCATGACAGTGTGTGAGAATCTGTGAGTGTGTGTGTACAATGTGTGGGACTGTGTGTGCATGAAAGCCTGCATGTCAGAGTGTATGGGAGACTTTTGTGGGCTGAACACTTCGGCGTTTCCCCAAATTCATATGTCAAAGCCCTAACCCCTAGTAGTCTGGTATTAGGACGTAGGCCTTCTGGGAAGTAAATAGGTTAGATGAAGTCATGGGGGTGAAGTCCCCATGATGGGATTAGTGCCCTTAAAAGAAAAGGAAGAGACTCTCCTGTTGAGGACACTAGCAAGGCCACCGTCTACAATCCAGGAAGAGAGATTTCACCACAAACTGAATCTGCCAGCACCTCGGATCTTGGACGTCGCAGCCTCCAAAACTGTGAGAATAAAGGTCTATCATTTAAGTCATTGGGTCTACGGTTTTGTCATATTTTGTAATGAATACCTATGTGACAAAGACAGAGACTGTGTGTGTGTGAGAGAGATAGTGTGTGAGGAAGTGTGTGTGTTTATGTGCATATTTGAACCATTTGAAAGTAAGTTGGAGATAGCATGCCCTTTGCCCACTATTTACTTTGGTGTATATTTACAAAGAGAAAGGATGCTCCTTTTTATAACCATAACACGTAATGTATATATGTAAATGTAATATCAATACAATACTATTGTTCAATCCACAGACCATATTTACATTTTATCCTGCCCTCCATAAAGTAATACACTTTATAGTTATGTTTTATCTCCTTAAGTCTTAATTTGGACATCTCTTTGGTTTTGTGTGTGTGTGACTTGATGTTGGCATTCTTGAGGAGTACAGGGCAGTTTATTTGATTGAATATTTATCCATTTGGCTTTGAACATTTGAGTATCTAAATAATAATGATAGGCCCTCATCCCAGGTAAGATGGAGTGAGCCTACTCCATCTCTCCTGCAGAATGTGGCCATGATACCTGGACAAATGCACAGGCCAGCTTCTGAGGACTCTGAGAATTAAATCATGGAAGGACACCAGAATGTAAACTACCACTGAACAGGAGGTGAAATTACCATCTTTTCAAAATTTCTGTCCCGTCTTCTGCCTGGCTCTGGCTGTAGGCACTGTGGCAGAAGTGCACATCAGAGCAGGGCAACTGAAGTCTCAGCTTTGTCATCAGAAAGCCAAAACGGGAAACTCCAAGAAACTGGAAAATGCTGGAGATGGTAAGCAGGGAGGAGGTCTGGAAAATGACCCATGAAGTTGACATGGGTCTCATGTAATCAATGCTAACACACTGAAAGCTGACCAGGGAACCAGAGCATCACCCAGTCCTGGACCACCACCTGGTGGAACGTATGTGTGTTTGAAGCATTGCCAAAGTTCTTAGCTGAGTTTTATTTATTTATTTTTTAATTATAGACTTTATTTTTTTGTAGAGAAGTTTTAGGTTAAAGAGAATTGAGCAGATAGTCCAGAGAGTTCCCATATGCCCCCGTCCTCCCCTACACAGTTTCTCATGTTATTAACATCTTACTTTGGGGTGGCATATCTGTTACAATTGATGAATCAATATTAATATATTATTATTAACTGAATCTATAGTTTATATTAGGTTTCATTTTTGGTGTGATACATTCTGTGGGTTTTGGCACAGAACAGTTTCACTGCCCTAAAAATTTCCTCTGTTGCACTTATTCATCTTCTCAGCCCCCAATTCTTGGCAACAGATCTTTTCAATGTTTTCGTAGTTTCATTTTTTCCAGAATGTCACGTAGTTGGAATCATATAGTACATAGTGTCTTCAGATTGGCTTCTTTCACTTAGCAATATTCATTTAAAGTTATTCCAGTCTTTTCTTGGCTTTAGGGCTCGTTTCTTTTTATTGCTGAATAGTATTCCATTGTACAGACATACTACAGTTTACCCATTCACCTTTTCTGAAGTGGCTGTACCATTTTGCATTCTCACCAGCAGTAAATGAAGACTTCTTGTTACTCTACATCCTTGCCAGTATTTGGTATATTTGGTGTTATCAGTTTCTTTTTCTTTTTTAAGTTTAGCTATGTTAATATGCATATAATGGTATCTCTTTGCTGAACACATTTTCCTATGCTTATTTGCTGCATGTATATCTTCTGAGATGTTTTTTCAGATCTTTTGCCCATCTTTAGATTGATTGTTTTCATATTGTTCAGTTTTAAGAGTTCTTTGTATATTTTGGATATAAGTCCTTTATTAGATATGTGTTCTACAAATATTTACTCTCAGTTTGTGGCTTGTCTTTTGCAGAGCTGGAAGTTTTTAATTTAATAAAGTCCAATTTACCAATTTCTTTCTTTCTTTGTACTTTTTGTATTGTACCTAAAAACTCTGCCAAACTCAGGTCACCTAGATTTTATTCTATTTTATTTTCTAGAAATTCTATCATTCTGTATTTTACATTTAGGTCTATGATCCATTTTGAGTTAATTTTGTTATAGTCATAAGCTCTGTATCTAGATTCTTCTTCTTTCCCTTCCCCTTCTCCTTTCCCTTCCCATTCTTTTTCTTTGTCTTCTCCATTTTCTTCCCCTTCCTCTTCCCCTCTACCTCTTCTTCCTTTTTCCCTCCTCCTCCTTCCTCTTTCTTTCCTCCTCCTCCTTCTTCTCTTCTTCCTCCTTCTCTTCCTCCTACCTCCTCCTTCTCCTCCTCCTGCCATCTCCTCCTCCTCCTCCTCCTCCTTCTTCTTCTTTTCTTCTTCTTCTTCTTCTTCTTCTTCTTCTTCTTCTTCTTCTTCTTCTTCTTCTCCTTCCTTCTTATTCATGTCCAATTCTTCCAGCACTATGTGTTAAAAACTATCCTTTCTCTGTTGAATTCTCCTACAAAAGCTTTGGAAACTGAATTAACATTAGTACCATAACACACAAGAGAGAAACTGGAATATATAACCTGGTCAAATGCTGCTAAAAAAATGTCAATATTTTCTATGGGATTAAAGCAAGATCCAGAGTTTCATAACAAAATAAATAAAATATGTAAGATATATTTCAAAATTACACAGCATATGAAGAACTGGAAATTTCTGGTGCATGGGTAAAGACAATCAACAGATGACATTACACAGATGCTCAAATTGTTAAAGCAGTTAACATAAATTTGCTCTAAAAAGCAATTGTGAATACTCTTCAAATGGACAGAGAAATAGAAAGTCTTAGCAAACAAATAGAAGTTATAAAGAACACACTAACTTAATAGACAGATTTAATAAGAGTAAGGAGACAGAAGAGAAAAGAGTCTATAAAATTAAAGATAGATCAAAGAAATTATTAAATCTGAACAACAGAGAGAAAATTTAAGATAAAAAAGAAGAAAAGCCTCATTGGCTTTGGGACAATAACAAAAGGTCCAATACTCATGTCACCAGAGCCTAGAAAGAGAGGAGAAATAATGTGGTACAGAAAAAATATTTGAAGAAATAATGGCTGAAAACTTCTATGGTTGGTGAAAGCAAAAACTTGTAACTTCAAGAATTGAGCAAAGCCAAGCCATGATGAGCCCAAAGAATTGGGCTCAGGGCCTAGGTCCATCATAATTGAACTCCTAAATACTGAAGTGAAGGAAAAATCTTAAAATAGTGAAAAATGATGTGTCAAATATTGAAACACCTGATAAACCACAAAGGCCAGAAAGAAGTGACACGACATTTTTCAAATTCTAAGAGAAAAATACTGTGAAATCAGCCTTTTTTATCCAGTGAAAATGTCCTTCAGAAATGAGTAACAATATACTCAAGTAAGGGAAAACTAAGAGAAGTCATTGCTACCTTGTTTGCACTGAAAGAATTGCCATAAAAAGTTCACAGAGAGGAGAAATGACAAGAAATAGAACTTGGAACTTCAGGAATAAAAAAAGAGTGATGGTAATCGTAGATACCCAATAAATGTAGCAGGTTATTCTTCTCCCTTGAGTTCTTTAAAATATGTTTAATGGTTTAAAGCAAAAATATAAATATTGTTTGGGTAGGTCTTCAATGAATATGCATGTAATATGTAAGACAGCTATAATGTGAAGGATGGAAGGTAAAGGACTCTATATGGTGATACCCTTTCCACATTTCACATGAAGTGTTGAATTTTGGGTTCCAAGTTGGCTGTGAAAAATTAAGTATACATATTATAATCCCCAGAGGAACCAATAACTTTTATGCAAAAAATACAGTAAAAAACACAGAAAAAATAAAATGGCATATGAAGAAATGTTTAAGTAACCCAAATATAGGCAAGAAAGGGGAAACCCAAGAATTAAAAACAGAAGATAAACAGAAAATAATTAAAATAGACCAACAATTACATGAAACCCCAATGGTTGAGACACACCAATAAAATGACTACTGTTAGAATAGATAAAACACATGACCTGACTATCTGCTGTCTCCAAGAATCTCTCTTCAAAACAAACTGAGGGTTACTGGGGGGTGGGAGGGTAGGGATAGGGTGGATGGGTTATGGACATTGGGGAGGGTTTGTGCTTTGGTGAATGCTGTGAAAGATGTAAGCCTGATGATTCACAGACCTGTACCCCTGGGGCAAAGAATAAAAAAATAAAAATAAAAAATAATAATAAAAAGAATCTCTCTTCAAAGTTAGATAATGTTAAAAAATGAAATTAGTTATGCCATCAAATGCTAATCAAGAGAAAATTAAAATGGCTATGTCCATATCTAAAAAAAAAAGTACACTTCAGAGCAAAAAACATTACCAAGGATAAAGAGAGCCATTACATAATACTAAAAATGGTCAATTGACAAGCAGGTGTAAAAATGTTAAATGTGTATGCACCTGAAACAAAATCTGCCAAATATGTGGAGCAAAAACAGAATTTAAAAGACAAAATAGGCTAATCCACAATTACATTTACCACAATAACATTTACCAAGCCTGATCATATTCTGAACTAGCAAACAAACCCCAATAAAGTCAAAAGGATTGAAGTCTTACAAAGTTATGTTCTGTGACCACAATGGAATTAAATTAGAAATCAGTAACATAAAGGGGAAAATATCCCCAACCTTGGAAATTAAGCAGCACACTTTTAAATAAACCCATGAGTCAAGAGAAATTTTCAGGAAAATGTAGAAAAATGTTTTAAACTGAACAAAAATGAAAATACAACATACTGAAATTTGTAGGGCACAGTTAAATTGGTGCCTACGTGAAATTGGTAGCACTGAATGTTTAAATTAGTAGACAGAAAAACCTCAAATCCATAAGCAGAAAATAGAAATAATTTAAGACTGAACTCAATGAAATGGAAAAGAGAATACAGTAGGGAAAATCAGTGAAAATAAAAACTGGTTCTTTAAAAATAATAACACATTGATAAACTTACAGAGAGATGGACAAAGAGAAAGACACAGATTAGCAATGTTGGGAATTGAAGAGGGGGTGTCATTATAGATCACCCAGATAGGAAATAAGAAAAGGAAAATAAATGCATTGTATGGATAACTCTAGGCACATAAATTAGAAATCTTAGAACAGGATGAGGCTCAGTTCTGAACATGGAGATCCCATGCCTTGTTCTTTTGCATTCATATCCCAGGTTCCCTTTGGGTAGCCAATCTTCCTCAATACTCCTACCATGTGCTTTGAGTGGATCCCATCTCCTGTTCCAGAATATGAGCTTTGTTAGACTCAAGTTGGGGCAATCTGAGCATTGCTTTCACCTGGCTGTTGTGGCTCCTTTGAGGCGATAAAGTGGCATCCGAATCACTGAGAAGGTTGACATGATAGGAGCCCTGCACTGAAGGAGCAGGCCAGAGTCCAGGAATGAGCCTAACACAATGCAAGGCTGAGGTGAAAGATGGACAATCACTATGTCATGTCCTGACACCAAATTGGAGCGTTTGAATCTATCCCCCAACTCCTCAGTTATATGAGTCAATACAGAATTTCCTGTTTCCCTTCACTTTCTCCCCCTCCTCCCCCTCCCCCTTCCTCCATTCTCCTCCTCCTCCTCTTTCTTCTTCCTCTTCTCCTCTTTCTTCTCCTTCTCCTTCTCTTTTTCCTCCTCCTTCCCCTCCTTCTTCCTCTCCTCTCCTTCTCCTCCTCCCCCCTCCTTTTCCTCCACCTTCTTCTTTTTTCTTTTCCCTTAAACCCAATTGAATTGGATTTTCAGTGAATAACCACCAGAATGATATGGTGACCTATGCTTCTTTAGGTTTTGTTGAGTATAAAAATCTCAGTGCTGCTGGTATGGGAATCCATTATTGTCTACTTTGAGTGGTCTACTAATGATGTGTCTACCATGGTGACTGACTTATCTATTTTCATAGATAAAAGGTTACACAAACTTTTTAAAGAGTACTGTCCATTTCTCATTTTGTTTAAAAATGGAACAAAGATACAGTAACAGCTACCAGCAGAGACATTGCAGTTGAAGTGCAATCCTTGGGTCAGTTTGGTCTTTACACCTCCTTCCCTGCTCCTATGTCCCCTGTCAAGCACAGTGTGTAAAATATTGTTCTAGAATTTACTGTCCAAACTAGGTCATTTTAGAGAATAAAAGAAGACACCCATAATAAATTTATTCCAATGAAAAAGTCTTACACAGAGACAACTCCAGGCAAAATTGGGACACACGCTCACTCTGGCTCTATATGGTAAGAGTTGAAAGGAGAACGAAGTATAGTGAAATTAGAACACACAGGTTCCAGTGCCATTTCTACCACCTGCCAGCTGTGGGATCCTCCACAAGTGACTTAACCTTTCTGACTGGAGCCTCGGATTTCTCCATTAATGAATTGGAAAGGACAGCAAGTGCATCCTCACTGGTGACTGTGGTAGGATCGCAGTTATGAAAGTCTTTGCCCACCACAAGGCTCAATGTCATGGTGGTTTTTATTATATAAACTGATATAATTATATTGATCCTAACAATGTGCTTGTACTTAATTGTACACAATGGATGAGTTCTCAGAAAATAAGCTCAGCATGAATAGGAGCTTTGTACACTGCCTCTTATTCAGAAAGCTCACTGTTAACATTCTCTGAGAAATTCTGTAAAGTTCAGAACATTTTGTGGAATGAGCAATCACCCATACTTCCATCTTCTATTTGGGGATGTGCTTTGCTCTGACCAAAGCACATCCCCAGTGCTTGCAGTGTCTGTCTCCCCAGCTAGAGGTGGGGAGTGAGGCATTTCACAAATGCTAAGTTACCTGGCCATAATGCAGCCTGTGGGGGAGACTCCAATGCAAACTTTTTGGGGGCCCAATATGATGATGAAGAAAAAGGCCACAACAACATACATTCTTGAAAAGCAGGGCCCCGTCAGTTTAATTTATTTCACGTTGCGACCCCGCAGCACCAGACTCCGGGGAGCTAATGTATACAAGACACAGCTGCAGATGAGAGGAAACCTGCACGTGCTGGTTGCATGACCAGTGCCCAAATAGCCTTGCTCAGTTGTTCATCATCAGGTTTCCAGTACCTTCCATGTATCTGTAGCCCTGGTGAAGCCAGGTCTGCCCAGCTTCCTGGAGGGACAATCAGAAAATGCTTCCTATTCATATTCACGCAGTACCAAGCTGGTTGCTCCTTCCCCATGTGTGTACCGCCATCTGGGACAACTTAGCTATTGTCTGTTGGGGCCTTTGAAGCTTGATTATAAGAGAAGGGAAAACATCAGCTACAATAGAGCTGTCTGCCCTGTTTGGGGACACCAGTTCAATCTTTTCTCTCTCTCTTTTTAAAACAAATTCACATATTTTTGATCATCTCTACATAGGCCCAAATATTGGTGGTGGAACGTCATCCTGAATCCCTTCTCTTGAGTGGAATGAGCCCCATATGCGGCTGTTTTCCAGCCTCCATAAAACCAGTTTTGTGAAAATGATCATGTTGATAAAAGATTTATTCCAGTCCGCTCGTTCTATTTTTACTCAGTGAATGCCAAAAGGATCTAAAATTTCAAAGCATAAATCAAAGCATAAATGTTGATAACATAGTTTTTTCATTTCCTTAGCTTCATGTCCCCACTCTGCCTCCAAAACTTTAGCCTTAAGAAACAGTCATGGATGTAAATAAATTATTGTTTTTGATGGTAAAACTTTCATGTTTGATCATAGGAGATGAGTAAAAAATATCCTTAAAATGGCATATTATATTACATATTAGCATATTCTTGCAGAAATGTTATTGTATTCAAATGAGACCAAATCTACACTATACTGTGAAGTGAAGGTGGGCATGGCTAAGTTACAAAATCATAGCTACTTGGGTAAAATAATAATAAATGTATGCATGATTCCAATTATATACCCCCAAATAATTAACAGCTATCATTTTCTTGGGATGGAATTAGAGAACACTTTTCTTTCTTTCCAACTTCTTCTCTGTCTTCTTCTCTTTACTTAATTGGATTTTTGAATTATTTTACAATGAATTTGTGTTACATTTATAATAAAACACCCTTATAAGGTAAGTTTAAAAACATTAATGAAAGCCTAACATTGCACAAACTTAATTTACACCTGGAAATTGAGTGTTAGAGTACAGTACAGTCAAGGTAACAATGGCAATGGGAGACAAGCATGACACATATAACACAGAAGGTTGACTAACCCATACACACTTAGTGCCTTTTTGGGGGAAGAATTTTGTACATATCTTCAAATATCTTTTATATTCAGGTATTTTCAAGTTATGAAATCAGGGTAGATTTCTAGCCAAGATGTTAGTTATCAAATGTCCCTCCTCTTCCCTTTCTCTTGGTAATATTTTCTCTGCATTTAAGCAGAGTGTGTCCCCTCATCTGTAGGTCCAGATGTCCAGCTACTCTTGATGTGGGGCAGGCCATCTAAGGGAATTCTGGTCAGGTATCCGAATGGCAGTGGTGAGAGTGACCTCTGAGTCATGCTCTTCTCTTTCTTTTGTACCTTGGTTCTGCAGATGGTATTGGGATCTAAAGCAATCTCTTACAACCTGGGATATATTTCAAGCAACAAAAACTAAGGTATTTGGGAGCTTGATGCTGTTGAACCACCATATTAGCCCTGAATTACCTATGCATGAACACTGAAGCAAAAAAGCAACAATCTTTTATCTTTTTTAAGTTATCATTTGTGGGATTTTTTTTGGTTGTTGTTATAGCAACTGAACCAGTGTCCTAATGATTTTATAATACATAATAATATTATATAGTGAATAGACCCCCTTCTGCTGCCTTTCTTTCCTTCTCCCCTCCTCCATCCCCTTGCAGGAACAGCACATCTCATTTCTCAGTCTGAGCAGGTGTGGGGCACTGCTGGGCTCTTGGCATACCTGTAGCTTCTCAGTTTTCCTGAAATACAGATTTAAGTTCCTAACCTAGAAGATGCTTGAAGAAAGAGCCTCTAAAAAGTCACTGTACAGAGATATTTCCTATATTTTAGTAATTTAATTGGAAAAAATGGGGAATTGAAATATTAGTAACTGGTTATGACTTTTTTTGGGTCAGAACTGAGTAACAGGTGGTCTGCATGGACCTCAGGAAGCTTAGTCAACATGCAAATAAGAACAGCACAAATGAGAACACTATGAACACCATAAAAACACACAGGAAAAATCAGAGATAAGGAGATAGGACATTGAAGATATAAAAGAGTTCTGGGGAACAAGCAACCCAGGAGAGGAGAAAAAGAAAGACATCTATAGCAGGGAGTAGTATAGGCAAATGCACAAAGATAGGAAAGAGTGTTAGGCAGTGGAGACCATGACAATGCAGACAATTGGTCTTGGCTGAACCAAGAGATCATGTGAGAAGTAGAAGGCAAAGGCCCTGGAAAGATGAAGACAGGTGTTGGGCTATCTTAGACAGAGGACTTTATTTCTTTGACACATGATGAAGCTCTGTCAAACAGATTAGAGTTGTGGGATAATGTTAGACTATGAAATTCTTGGTATGTCTAAGATCCCCAAGACCATATACAGGATAAACTTTGTTTACATGGTATCAAAATAGGCAGGTCATACACCTCCCCAGGCAGGAAACAAAAATCATAATAAACTGGTTTTCCATGACTTCTCCTGTGCAAGATTGTGGCTGGAATTCCAACTCTTATCCCACACAAATGATGGAATCAAAGTAATTGGTACAGTATTACCTATTACCATCTTCTGTGCCCTTGTGTTCTGCCAGATTGCTAAAGGGGTGCTCCACCATTCCAAAGATGGGGGTCCCAGAGCTGCTGTTCAGCCTCCACAACCATGCACTATTTGGCCTCACACCAACCCACAAAAGTGGCTCCCTTCTCCCCCCATAACAGAGTTTGCCCCTTCCTTCTACCTTCTTAGTCCACAAGAGAAACCTCTTTCTTTTTTTTTTTTAAAGATTTTATTTATTTGACAGAGAGACAGAGAGAGAGAGTGAGCACATGAGCAGGGGGGGAGGGGCAGAGGGAGAGGAGAAGAAGACACCCCGCTGAGCAGGGAGCCTGATGCAGGGCTGGAACCCAGGACCCCAGAAACATGACCTGAGCCAAAGGCAGATACTTGTAACCAAGTGAGTCACCCAGGCACCCCAAGAGAAGCTTCTTTCTGATCATTAAATTTCTCTGCTTAAATCATAGGCAAAGTCATACCTTGTGGGCCCTTTTGGTTTTGCCAGACAAGGGAGCATCGTTTGTCCTTTCTTGATCTCTCTCCATTTGGTGGGGTGACTGTTCCTCACCATCTTGCCTCAGAGTTTTTACCACCATTTCAATTCGCAGCCCTTTTCCCCCTAGTTTGAGCGACTTATATTTTGTTAGGTTCCACAGTGTGGGTAATTTATTATCCCTGCTTACTCAAAACCACATTTTGATGTATGTAATTTTTACTTTGTTGTCTTCAGTGGTTATGTTTTGAACAGGTAGCCATGTTGATACACAGATCACCAGGTCTCTCCCCCAGTGTTTCTGCAGGTCTGGGATGGAGCCTGAGAATGTACATTTCTAACAAGTTCCTGGGTGGACAGCAGGATCACATTTTGAGAACTGTTCTTGAATACTCTTGCCCTAACAAAGCCTTTCTGCCTTTGTTGTGCTATAGGGACTTCTATGGTATATCCTGGTATCTTGTGTTTCCTCTTTTGCTGTGTTGAGTTTTGGACAGCATGTGGAGGGAAAATATTGTCACTAATAAATGGATAGGAGAGAGGACAACAGTGGATTTCTGAGATAGAGTTGGCATGGGGGGGCTCAGCAACACCTGACAGGACAGGAATGCCCTTCTCCTCAGAGCATCCCTGTGAGCCCAGGCAGCTGAGTCATTAAATAAAAATCCTTAGGAAACATTGACATTGGATCCCCACTCAATGTTTGTTCTACAAACTTGGAATGCTTTCTCCATCCAGAAACCTCAAAATTACTTTGCCATTAACACCTGTGGTGAGTGGCAGGGCTTGCGTCATTAAGATTACCAGAGGAAAACGGCTGCCTCATCTTGAACTGAGGAAGTATTAAGAATTAATGAGGTATCAGTACTCACAGTTTGATAAACTGCAAAGCAACTTTCCCATGCCTCTACTCTCTCTGCTGCTTCTGTCCTCTGGCTGCTTGACAGAAGACCTTTTAGAAGACCAAATGGCAACTATAGGGCTATGGATGTCACTAGAAAAATGGGATAGAGAAAATATTTTGCAATTTTGTCAGAGGGTTATGAAAACACTATGACCTATTTGATGTATTTTATTCAAGGGATCAGACCACACAGCACTTTCACTTGCTGGTTATGCCAAGTGAGTCAGATTGGACGGAAAGGATAATTTGTTGGAATGGATGTATGTCAGTGGCACCTTGAAAGAAGCTGTTGGTGATTCCTGACAGTGGGAGTTATAGGCAACCCGAGGACTGGTCTCAGCTGTCTAGTCCTCCTGGGACTGAACTGTTCTCAGGAAAAGAGCTGTATTGTAACACTGAAAGCCTGCCTCTAGAATGCTGTGACCTGCCCCTGAGAAGCTTTGTAAAATAGTCACAGTATTTGTACATTGCCCATTAGAGAGCATGTGGTCATTCATTCTCTTGTTCATAACAGATTGCATGTGAAACCCTTCAGAGGTCTTTATTCTGCTCTGTTGTTCGGACTGGGTAGTTTTTATGGACCATGAAGCCCATAGTCAGCAATGTTTCCTTGTATTGTGTTTTCTTCAAGACTTTGGAGGATATATTTATCCATTGTGATTCAGTGTAGCTCAAAGGTCCTTACAGGTACTCCCCAGGGTTATCTTTATGAAGGCCTTTGAAAGAAGTTGGTAAGTGTTACAACAATATCCCTTTGAATATATATTCTTATTAGATATATGATATGAATATATTATTCATTATATGTGAATGTTATGAAGATGAATGCTGATAATTATTCAAAGATCTTTTCAAATATTAACTCAATAACTCAAACCAATCTAATGAAATAAGTGCCATTTCTCTCCCCATTTTACAGATGAAGGAACTGAGACACAGTCTGTAATTTGCCCAAGGTCACACAGTAAATGGTAGCTGGGGCTAGAAGTCAGGTATTCCACATCAGACCCCATGCTTTTAACTATTACATGAAACTACTGATTGTTTTGCTGATGAGATTTGATTGGCAGAAGCTGCTTGCAAGCTCGTTACTGAGCCCACTGGAATCAAAAGCACATGTGTTTTTCTGGACAGAGAGGTGAAGGGAGGGAGCCCTGTATTTCTTTCCACTGTTTTAGAATCAAATACAAACTCTTTAGTGCGGCCTTCCTAGCTTCCCTTCCCAGCCACATAGGACTTCCCTTACCTCCCCAGCTTCCCTTCCCAGCCACATAGGACTGACCTAAGTGTGCCAGGGACATCCATACTCTATACCTTTGCTCATAACGCATCCTCATTCTGGAATGGCCTTCAGTTCCATGCCCTGTTTGTGCCCCTTTAACTCATGCACATTCCCTGTAGAGCTTCTCAGTTTGAGTGCCACATGTGGTTGCTAATATGTTGAGATAATGGCCTCTGAACACTCAGAACAATTGGGCATGGCCAAGGGCTGCTGGTGCCCTTATTGTGGTCCTTTCCAACCCTACCCGTATATTCCAATGTGCCATGTAAAGATGACCTTTCTCTTTGCCTTTCTTTGAGTTGCTCTGTGCCCAAGGAGCTGAACTATATGGACTTCCAAATTAGGATCACTTGAAAAAGATCAGAGAGCAGAAAGCAGCAGTGAGAAGTGGAAGTATTTCTTCTTCCACTCCGTCCCAGACTTGGTGCCACAGTTATGGCAGCAATTATGTCTTGTTCCTCCCTCCTAAGCTGGACCTTCACCTGGAAGCCCCTCCTCCTTGGCTACAGGTCTTCAGTGGGAGTACTAGCTTCCCACTGTGCCTGTCTTTTGGTCTGTTGGGACACTCTGCTCACAATGCTTTCTGCTGCTCCTTCATCAAAATCTCTATGCTTGAACGATTAGGATGAATGCTCTCTTCTGTTGGGACTCTGACCACTGCAACTGCTTCCTCCCAGATTATTTCTGGGCCTTGTCTTGTAACTCACAAATGGTCACTACTCACATAGCATAGGTCCTACTTAAAGGAACATGAGGCACCCTTAAAAGAATCAGTTACAAGTAGACTTAAGCACATAAGCATTCATCAAATTCTTGGAAAGGTATGGTAGATTCCTTCTACTCCTCTTCCTACCACACTCTTTGTGGTAGGTCTTAAGTACATGTGAGAGTATAATACATATTCTTCCTTTATCCAGAACACAACTTAGGAGTCATTAGGTTAATTTTCTTCTCTTAATGTCAGTGTGCTGCTTGTTTATGTGCTTGTCTTCCCTGGGAATCTATTAGCTCCACTTTATAAGATTGGGTATTTTTAGGACTTGTTCAAAACAAATGTTTCTAGAATGCGCGCATGTATGCAATACAGTTGGTAAGAGTTGGGGTCTTCATCTACAAGACAAAGAAAGAAAATGGGTCCCTTTCCTGATCCTCTAAACTTCAAAATGGAGCAGCTCTCTTTCCTGTAGTCCCTGTACTACATCAGATTCAGAGGTCTGATTCTTCCTTTAGTTAGCTTCCCTCTGTGTCATGTTTGGAGGACAATGGGGCATTGAGCACCTTCACCCCAGCTGGGCAAGCTGTTGAGCAAAGATGTTAGGGTTCCCGACATCCAGCCCAATGCTCTCTTGACTAAACCACATGGGCTGTTTTCCTCGGCCCTGCCTTGGACCAGACACCACTGATCCCTTTCCCGGGATACACACCCACCTGCTCCCTGGAGCCAATTTTTGTTAGGCATGTGGCTTTTCTTGGAATGCTCAGTTACTTTGGAGCTCTGGCTCCTCATCCCAAGCAGAAGGATTTGCGTAGATGAATTCTCACCACGAGGGACCAGTGTGAGTCTCCAAGCCCTCAATGTCAGCTGGAGACTGTGGGTTTTCTGCAACTGCTTTACTCTGCACACAGTTGACAAGAAGTAGAAATCCAAGTTCGCAGAATATAACCCTTCTTCATAGTAAATCTATTTTAGAGCTAACCAAGGCATATAGGCCACTACTGATTTAATACAACCAGAAAACATGCAAATCTCCAAGGAGAGCCAAATGTCATCCATGTTCACTTTTTTTACTGTCGTCGTCGTCTTCTTCTTCTTCTTTCTCTTTTCTTTTTTCTTTCTTTCTTTCTTTCTTTCTTTCTTTCTTTCTTTCTTTCTTTCTTTCTTTCTTTCTTTCTTTCTCCTCCTCCTCCCCCCCTTTCTTCCCCTTCATCCTCCCCTCCTTCTCTTCAATATGCCAGTAATTTGCTGGGACATAAAAAAGTAAACAGAAAATAAGTAAGCTGTGGAATTTGGAGAAGATTTTTTTAAACTAGAAATCTTAAGGAGGGGGAGGCCACAAAAACAGGGTAATAGTTATGGCAAATATTTTAAACGAAAATAGCCAGTATATTGTATGTGGGATGTGGACCTCACTGCCAGTGAGGAGGCTACAGCAGATTAGATTAACCAAAACAGTGTTGGGAGATAGCAAAGTTTTTAATTTTTTATTATACTTCTTCAAAATAGGTATGATGTAAGGTTAGACTTGCCTGAGCAAACATTTAAAGTTTTGCTGTCTGATGTTACTGTTTCTGGGTTTTACATTAGTTGTTGGTTATGAAATGTTCTTTTTCAGTATATATATATATATTTTTTTCTAGTGGAACCGTGATAGTAAAAATGATTAGTGGAGTTGAAATCTGCAGCAATGCACAGATCTCTTGCTACAGTGTTTAGGATAGCTGAAATATGCAATAATTGATTTTAACATGTGCTGTAATTGGTTCCATATGCATCGCTGTCAACTGTGATGCATCATAATTAAACTGACATGTTCAAAAACTGGCCACCGAAATGAGCACTCACTGAATTTTCCAACTGTGCACAGCTGCTGCTTCTTTGCCCCTCGTTTCCCACTCAGGACGCACATTGCTGGGTTTCATTTCACTGCTAGTCTTCTCCATGGAGAGGAGGAGAATTTTATCCCCTCAAATTTTAAATGACCTCCTTGAGTGAATTCAGGTTCTTTCCCCACCTTCGTTTTTACATGGCCACATATTTTAACACTGATAAATCTATACGTAATTTCCTAAGTCATCATAAATCAGACCTAAAATTGTGAATATGGTTGAGTTTAATATAAGACACAGCAGCAGGTCATAAAAGTTCCATATTTTAGCCCCTTCACCTCCAATCAAACGATGCTTGAACTCTTAATAGGAAAATCACTTGGAAGAAGAAAGAGTGTGGCACACACCCACCTCCAGTCCTTATCACAAAAATGAAATGTTCTTACTTGTCGCTGTCTGCCTTTCTTATTTCTTTGGTCATCAAAATGCTTACATGCACTCAGGATGGCCTTACCTTGATAGTTTGCTTATCTTTCTTTTCTTCTTTTGTAAAAGCAACATGATACAGTTGAAAGGGCATTGAGTTAGGATCTGGATATCCTGTGGTCAAATTCCAGCTCTGTTACCTTTGATAGTGTTGGTAAAGTCCTCTGAGTGTTAGCTTTCTGCCTGGAAAAATGGAAATGATAATCCTCTTTCTACCATCATCTCATGGTTTGGAACAATGGATGCTATACCAACATGACAAGATACATTGGCTTTTCAGTTCTTGAAACCTCTATTCTGAATCAGCATGAACCATATATGTCTTTGGACTTTTTGTCACAATTTGATGTTTTAATTTAATGAAGAATTGCTTCTCTCCCAACCCCACCCATTCCTGAAGTCACACCTCTTTTTTTTTATTTTATTTTTTCAGTGTTCCGAGATTCATTGTTTATGCACCACACCCAGTGCTCCATGCAATACATGCCCTCCTTAATACCCATCACTTGTAATCTGTTAATCACACAGGTAGTTTCTAGTATGGCAAAATACTTAGAAACAAAAGTTAGTTCACCATCCACAGTTGATCAGGGTGTCATTTGTCACAGCACTCTTTCTTCGAGAAGGAACATGATAGCCATCTCCCCATTATTTTCTTTGGGGGCATCATCCTTCTACTTATTTTGATTATGTGATACTGGTAGGGGTTCCTAGTTTGCTTACCGTGAATTAGGTTTGGTCAGTCATGGTGTCTCCTCTGGCTGTCAATAGAATATAGTCTAAACTGTGGCTGTTTGTTCAAGCTGGACCAATAGGAGTTCTTCTATAAGCTTTGATTGCCAATAGTTATGAGACAAGCTTCTCCTATTTCATAGGAAATGACCCATGAGAACATAAACCTAGTGATTCTCCATCATAAGAAGGACACCATGCTGTCCATCTCATGAAGGAAGATGAGGTTAAGTTTCACACAGGAGGAAGATCAGAGTTGGTAGGAATGTTAACTAATTGCTCTGGAAACTGTCAAGTGACTGTTAGGAGGGCAGAGCTTATTACAGTTCCTAGTGTCTTATTTCTTGGTAAAAACCTCATAACAGCCAACCTATCTATAATTATGGGAGAACTGGATTGAAGAGGGATAGTGGTCCTTTATCGCCCTCTGTCTTCTCAAGTATTACCTTCTGAAGGGAAGAGTCTCTATTTTGCATCTGGGATCTGTGTGCAGGGTTGGCTGCTATTTAAAAGGCATCCTTGACAGGATCCCTTGACTACCAGTTCCTCATCACCTCACTCCCACATCACCACAGTCTTGGGGCCACAAGCCTTGCTTATTAGTCTGAAGCAACTTTTGGATGATGTGTAGTATATTTGTGGTTCTCAATCCCCCAGAGAGCTTGTGAAAACACAGATTGTTGGGTGTGTCTTCTGGAGATTTTGATCTAGTCCATCTGGTTAGGGTGGAGAGTCTGCATTTCTACCAAGTTTCTAGGTTAGAATGAGGTTGCTGTAATAAATGTCAAATTAGACTTAATGTTGAATGACTTGGGTCTTGAAACCTGAGGAAGTTCACCAAGCCTCTGTGTGCCTCCCTTTAACCATTTATAACATGGTGGGTTTGATCTAGATGACCTTTAACTTTCCTTTAAGATGCTCAGAGTCTACCAATAGATCACCAAGTTCCATTTGGGAGGATTCTACTGTCATGAGGAAGATTTTTCTTTTCTTTTTTCCTCTTTAAGGCAACTATTATTTAAAAAGGCAATATCTAATTTCCGCAGAAAGGGTGGTCATGGTCAGAGAGCAGCAATAGAATGGGGTACATATTAGATGCCATGAATTAGAAGGTCCTGACAAATTGATCTGCCATGAAGCAACATTTTTAATCTAAAGGTTGTATCATTTTTTAACTTCTTCATTTATCAGGTACCAGTTCTAGAATTGAGGCAACCCCAGCTCAGTACCTTCTCAACAACGAGGAAAAATAGAGAGGGCTGGGGAAATAGTAGTGGAGACTGCTATGGGACTACTAGGGGAAAGGAGAGAGAACCTTTCAACACAGAGTGTTTTCCTATGCCTCCTACTTTTGCATCCTGCACTTCCGCAGGCAGGAAATCCTCTGGGTGTGCAGCCAAGAGAAGGTCTGATAGGCTATGTCTAGAACTCAAGAAGAGTTGTTAGAGAAGAAATGAATTGTGTCAGCATTTAGGAGATCCTACTTAAATTTGAAAAGAAAGAGAAAAAATATCTGAAGGATCTTCTGAAGTGGAAAGAGAGAGAAATTATTGAGTCTGGCTTTTTTCTCTCACCCTGAGTACTGGCACAAACCACCTATGTCCTATCGGCAACATATAATGGCCATTTTATGAGTGTGAATGGGAAACTGTGGCTATGTCAAGGTTTCTTTTCCCTTCCTTTTACTTTGGAGGAAGAATAAGTGATGGATGTAATATATATATATATATATATATATATATATATATATATATATATACATATATATGAAATATACATATTTAATATGTATATGAAATAGTGGTTTATACACTATTTATATATCAATAGTAATTTATAGAGTATAAATAATTTCTTTTCATGCAAGAGCCACTTAATGATGGCCTAAAGTGTTTAAGGATGGTAACTGATGAGTATCACAGAACATTGGTTAATTCACTCAATATATATGTGTTGGGTGCCCTCATATATCTCAGCAGTGTGTGAGGCACTAGAAAACCAAACCATAACAAGATCATATCCATGTTTAAAGAGCTTCCAGTCTAGATGGGAAGATGGCAAGTAAACAGGCCATTTTGTGAGTTCCAATAGGAATAGCACAGGGCCCAAGAGAGAAGTGCAGCCATGCAAGGTGAGAGTATCAACAAAGACCCGTGTGGAATGTAATGACCCCAAGCATGAGTAGAGTTTGAATCAGGCAAAAAATGCTATCCTTGGGTGCCTGGGTGGCTCAGTGGGTTAAAGCCTCTGCTTTCGGCTCAGGTCATGATCTCAGGGTCCTGGGATCGAGGCCCACATCGGGCTCTCTGCTCAGCAGGGAGCCTGCTTCCCTCTCTCTCTCTGCCTGCCACTCTGCCTCCTTGTTATCTCTCTCCCGCTGTGAAATAAATAAATAAAAAATCTTTAAAAAAAATGCTATCCTTTTCAGATTCTGAAGCAGATGCAGGTTCAAAGAGGTAAGTTCATAAAACTTTAATAGTTTTGTATAACTGGTGGCTAGAATTGAAGCTCAAAGGGAAAACAGAGGCACCTTCTGTTTATTTTAACATATTAGTTCAGAACAGGTTCTGATTCCCAAAAAGTGTTCCTTTTTGTTGGTGAGAGGGAATGGTGGATCATGGAATGAACTGTTTGCCTGCAGCTAAGTAACTGGGTAGGTTCAGGGTTCTTTTGCTCTCCTGTTGACTCTTCTTCTACATTGTTTATGTACTTTAATGATGCTTTGCATCATTTTCTAGTCATGGATGTGTCATTATGTCCATCCCTGTTTCTCTTCTAGCTTTACTTTGAAGTGAACACTATGTAGTATTATTCTAGATAAAATTTTCTAAATAGAATAAATATGAGAAAGTCTGAAGGAAAATATGATCTTTAAAGGAAAAGGAGAGATGGGATGGGGAAGGAGACAAACCATAAGAGACTTCTAATCTCATAAAACAAACTGAGGGTTACTGGGGGGTGGGAGGGTAGGGATAGGGTGGATGGGTTATGGACATTGGGGAGGGTTTGTGCTTTGGTGAGGGCTGTGAAAGATGTAAGCCTGATGATTCACAGACCTGTACCCCTTGGGCAAAGAATAAAAATAAAATTAAAAAAAATAATAAAAAATAAAGGAAAAGGAGACGGAAAAATCAGAAGTTTGCTACAGTTTGGAGAACATTATTTTTATTTTTTTTAAGTTTTGGAGTACCTGGATCTTTTTCTCAAGTGATGGTTGATGGAATTATATTAGGCCAAATAAATTTAGGTCCTTGGATTCTCTCCTCTCTTGAAGGGGAAGGACCTTTTTGCAGTAGAAGAACCATTCCTGAAGGATCTAGAAACATTTTTGGTATGCTCTCTATCTTCATAGTTGTCTTTATCTTTCTCAGAAACAGAGTACCTACAAGGAAAAATCTATAGCTTAGGGGAGTCTAACAAGTCTTGGGGACAACAAAACCTCCATCATAATGATCATAACCACCATTATTTCCAACATAACCATTACTGCTGAATATTGAGTACTACTTTGCATCGGGATAACAAATAATTTTAAATCGTGAGTCGTGCCTTCAAGAGACAAGTCATATTGTTGGGAGGCTAATACCCACATTTAAAGATTTAATAGTAATAATAAATAGCTCTTGGTAAGTCCTTGTGGCCCTATTATTTGCTTCTAAGTTTCAGGCACATCCATTCTGTACTTTTTCAGGTTTTAGAAACCAGCAGGTATTGAGTGTGTCACTGTCTGGATATAAGTAACCAGAAAAGTGATGTTTCTGTATTAACCCTTCTTAGCCTTTTGCTTTCAGTTCCAGAACTTCCAAAGGGACAACCTGATTTGGACCATATTTGATATATTACTGGAAATTATCAAATTACATAAAACATTATTTAGCCTGAATAGTTTGTAAGAAATACTCTGGAATTAAGCTAAGTACAGCCTACAATACGAACACCTACTTAAACTATGGCCCGTGATTAAAGACAGACCCAAAACAATAAATAGTGCTCCAAAATAATGTCAGAGCAACAGGGTTTTATGAAATGAACAATCGAACAGATACGTCCATGAACTGATGCCTTTCCATGGCACCTCTGAGTTAGGGAACAGCTTGGTGAGGATGAGGAGGGCTCCTTTTGAGCTCCATTCCAACAGGTGTTCAAGATATGTGACAGTCGTTTATATCAGTGCTTCTCACACTTTAATGTGCACGTTAGTCTCCTGGGAATATTTGAAATTCACATTCAGAATGCGCATGGCCCATCTCCAGGGGCTGCCTCTGACATTGAACTTAGCTCCACTTCAGGACCTTGGGACCTTGGGAGAGTCTAGACTCTCCCTTCCATGCAGAGTTAGGAGTTGGGCAGGCTGGATGCTATAGCAGAGACAGTAATGGTCTGACATCCCATCATAGCCAGATGACCTAGAATCATTCCCAGGATCACACAGTACATGGCGCACAGGTTTCCTGGGGGAAGGGGAGCTTGGTCTGTATATGGGATGATTCTACATCTGGTTGTGTATGGCTGAGGAATGAACAGTACAGGGCTATCTCACATTAACTCACCTATGTGGAAAAGAATTCAAAGAAGTTTCCATGCTCCTACCTTAGGCCACTCTAATAATGCTTAGTACCTGGCACCTTTCCAGAAAGCTGAAGGCCTTGACTGCCTTAAGTTGTCTTCTCATTTTTTCTCCCAAATAGGAAAGAAAAGGGGAGCTCTGGTGATTTTCAAACTTCAGTGTGCCTGGGAATCCCCTGGAGAGCCTGTTAGCTGGTAGCTCCTGAGTCTGTGGTTCAGGTGGGATATGATTCTGCATTCCCAGCCAGCTCCCAGGAGATGCTGAAACTGCTGATATCAGGTTCCATTCCAGTAGCCAGAGGCAAGTAGTTTGAGTAACCATCCTCAGGCACCTTCTGAGCCAAGCAGGAGTTGTCTCTCCTGAAGGATGATACCAGGGCTATGGTGGGGTGCCCAGGGCTGTAGCCTCTGGGGAGCTGTGCGGCTGTGTGAGATTTGAAGTCTCACTGCTGAGTGGGATGGGACAGGGCCCAGTTAAAGGCAAGATCTCGTTGTAGTAACTGCAGCAGGCCAGAACGAGTTACACACTGGTGAGTTTTCCAGGGTTTATGGATTTGGGTGTTACTGATTTGTTAAAGGGAGAGGAACAGTGTGGTTATTGAGAAAGTGTTAGAAACAGGGAAGTAAAGTCAATCCAGATCCTCTCTGCCCTTGATTCCTCAGCCCTAAGCTCCTTCTTACCTCTTGTTGGTATCTTATGAGCCCCTAGGCTGATTCCCAGGTTCTCCAAGTTCAAGTGTGGAAAAAGTCAACTAATCTCCTGGAAAATCTCCTGATGTGTATTTTTCTTAAAAATATATGGGTCAATTTTCGTCTTAGTACTCTCTAACCTGTGCTCAACAGCATTATCATTGTGGATACACACTCTTATTTTCCAGAGGGTCTCCCTTCCCTTTGGCTGGACATTGATACCAGATACAGAATGTAAATTGTCAGGGCAAGTCAAGTACTACTAAACCATTAACTCAGTGCATTAAAGTAGGAAGACCGATTCTTCACATTTTGTTTTGGCTGTCAGGTCTGATTTGAGCTTATTTCTCATTGAGTATTCCATATCAAAGGCTGGGATAATAGAATTACAGAACATTAGGATTTGCAATCTGGAAGGGACCCTGGAGAACGTTTAGCATGGCTTGCTCACTTTACATATGAGGAAACTGTATTTTTCCCTCTTAAGAGGTTGAGCAGATAATCAGTTTTTGAGATGCACGTTTAGTTGCTGTTCCTATGTAGGGAGATCTGTGTGTGGTTGAAAGAAGCCAAGAATAGATTTTCCTTTTTAGTCATCCTTGATATTGGCTCTAGCTTCATCAAAGTCTGTCATATACATTCTCTGGACAGCGTGCCTTTTGCAATAATATGCAAATGCCTTGGCTCCTGACATTTGTTGGAAAAGAAGTGTGATGTTTTCACTTAAAGGACATTTTATACAGTTTAATAGCGACTGCATCTCTGGCATTTATAACAGATGTTATCCTAGTGCAGGCAACTTCTTCTAAGTAATGTAGCTGGATTTTAGCTGCTGAAATTTTCTGTATCATTTGGTGATCATATTTCATTTTAGACTTTTGAACGCGACAGATTGTCCACCTGGATTTCATTTTGCCACACTTTATTGATGGCCTGACTCAGATCTTTCAAGTTTGTGCTAACTGACCTTGAAGGGGTAGCTTGTTGTTTAAATTTTATGACACAGAGACGTAAACTGCCTGCAAATTATGCAACACAATGGCAATGAACAATGAGTGTTAGAACTTTTTATTAATATTGATTGCCTACAGTTAAGGAATTAGTAAGAACTGTTACATTGTACCCATTCCTAGGACAAAAATTCCCAATTAACTTTACTACAAGCACATGTGTAACAACTGAGGACCACATTTTTGTTTGCAAGTCCAAGCTCCACGGAGTGATATTGCACTGTTCCCCTTATGCCTTCTCATTGCTACTATGGTTCTATAAATAATGGCTCATTTCCACTCCTTGTCCTATTATTCTGAGTAACTTAATGCAACTTTGCAAATAAGTGTGGAACTATCATTGAAGACCTGGATGGCAGAGGATGGATGCTACAAAGGGAATACAAATGAAAATACTCCACATAACCTTGGTCTGACCATAAAGAAAACAACCCCACAAACCCAACTGAAGTATATTCTTACCAAGTCCCTGGGAAGCACTCCTCAAAGACTGTCAGGCCATGGAAAACTAGGATAGTCTGAGAAGTGGTAATAGTCCTAAGAAGGTAAAGGTGAATGACAGCTAAATTGAGTGTGGTGTCTGGATGGTGTTCTGGGACAGAAAATGTGCATGAAAGAGAAAACTAACGAAACCTGAATCAAGTATGGACTTTAGTCAATAAAGAGGTATTGATATGGGTTCATTAGTTGTGACAATGTGCCATACAAATGTACAATGTTCCCGATAGGGGAAACTGGGTTTGGGGTATACATGAACTTTCTATGCTGTCTTCACCAGTTTTCTATAAATCTAAAACTGTTCTGCAATAAAATATCCTAAATATAATAGTTAGACATCATGTCCATTCAGTCTCTGATTTGGTCCCCAGAATCATGACTTCAAGAGATGGGGCAGGGGTTGGGGAAAATGGGAAAGGACAGGGGCATAGGGATCAGCCACAGGGAACTCAGCAGCTCTGGGTCAGGCTTCCAGAGCCATGGGAGTTTCCTGAGAAGACTCTCAGCCTCTATTTTAACTAAGAGCTAGGGTCCAGATTAACTCTAGATGAGCTTTCCTATTCCCCCGGATTTCATGCAACAAATACTAAAAAAGAAATTGCCCCTGCAGGGAATGTGGGTTCAGCCCCATTATGCAGAAGAGCAGTTGCTGTCTCTGGCAGCAGCTCTGACTTAATTGGAAGTAAGTGTCAACAACATTAGGGGATCCAAGTGAAGCCATGTTGCTTCTTCTTCCCAGAATCTCCATCTAGAGCTGCACATCTGAGAGCACTGTTGAGCCTAAGAATGTCCAGATCCCTGGGCCCTGAGATTCTGACTCAGTAGGTAAAAGGAGAGCCCTTGTATCTGTATTCAGAATTGCTTCTTGATGTTGTAACAGGTTTAACTACTCTTAATCTGAACCTCAGAAGATCCACTATTATTCTTTCCTGAATGGAGTGTCAAATTCCCCTCAACATTGTTGGCTCTTGAGTAATTCACTGTCTAGACTAGGAGTCCACAAACTATACCTGTGGCTAAACAGCCCATTACTCCACCTATTTTGTAAATAAAGTTTTATAGGACACAAGCATATTTGTTTACTTTAGTCTATGGTTGTTTTCTTGCTACTATGGCATAGCTGGGGAGTTGTGACAGTCTAAGGTAATTATGTAGCCCTTTACAGAGAAAGTTTATTGACCTATGGTGTAGAGGACAGAGAGGCAACTGGATTAAATAATTAGTCACAGTGAAATGGAAAGCTGCTCTCCAACCTCATTGTACCTGAATGTGTACCTGTACATAGTGAAAGGGAAAGCTGCTCTCCAGCTTTCTGGAGAAAGGTACAGCTGCTCTCAAACCTCATTGTACCTAAGTATCTCCTGGGGTGCTTATTTATTTATTTTTTGTTATTATTATTTGCCCCAGGGGTACAGGTCTGTGAATCATCAGGCTTACACCTTTCACAGCATTCGCCAAAGCACAAATCCTCCCCAATGTCCATAACCCATCCACCCTATCCCTACCCTCCCACCCCCCAGTAACCCTCAGTTTGTTTTGTGAGATTAGGAGTCTCTTATGGTTTGTCTCCTTCCCTATCCCATGTTGTTTAATTATTTTTCCCTCCCTACCCCCCACGACCCCCCACCCTTACCCTCAAGTTCCTCATATCAGAGAGATCATATGATAATTGTCTTTCTCTGATTGACTCATTTCGCTCAGCAAAATACCCTCCAGTTCCATCCACGTCATTGCAAACAGCAAGATTTCGTTTCTTTTGATAGCTGCATAGTATTCCACTGTATATATATACCACTTCTTCTTTATCCATTCATCTGTTGATGGACATCTAGGTTCTTTTCATAGTTTGGCTATTGTGGACATTTCTGCTATAAACATTCGGGTGCATGTGCTCCTGAGGATCACTACATTTGTACCTTTAGGGTAAATACCCAGTAGTGCAGTTGCTGGGTCATAGGGTAGCTCTATTTTCAACTTTTTGAGGAACCTCCATTCTATTTTCCAGAGTGGCTGCACCAGTTTGCATTCCCACCAACAGTGTAGGAGGGTTCCCCTTTCTCTGCATCCTCACCAATATCTGTTGTTTCCTGACTTGTTGATTTTAGCCATTCTCACTAGTGTGAGGTGGTATCTCACTGTGGTTTTGATTTGTATTTCTGGGGTGCTTATTTAAAAATACCCACCTTGAAGCCCTACCCTTGGAGATCCTGACTTAGGAGGTCAGGCTGAGGTCCAGAAATACACGTTTTCAGTAATGCTTTAGGATATGGGCATGAAAAGGAAACAGAAGATTTGGACAAGAAACAGATGAACAGAAATTTAGTAAATGTTTGATGAATAATGAAGGATTGCATTCTTTCTGACATGTTATTAGAGCTTCCTTGAGGTATAGTAGACATATAATAAAACATACTTATTTAAAGGGCATAACTGGATTCTCTTTGTCATATGAAACCATCATCACAATCAAGATAATGAACAAGTCAATCACCTCCAGAATTTTCTTTGATTACCATTATGCATCGCTCCCTTTTCCTTTTCCTGAAACTGCTCCCCTCCCCCCTCTCCCCACCCTGTAAGAGGGAACCACCCATCTGCTATATGACACTATAGATCTGTAAATTAATCAGCATTTTCTAGAATTTTATATAAAATAGAACCCTTTTTTGTTTGGTTGGTTGGTTTTTCTCATTCACCATAATTGTTCTGAGATTTATCCATGCTGTTGCATGTATCAATATTCCTTTTTCCTTTTGATTACTGAGTAATATTCTGTTGTATAGATATACTACAGTTTATGCATTCACCTGTTGATAGACATTTGTTTCCAATTTTAGGCTATTACAAATTAAATGACTATGAACATTCATTACCAGTCTTTTTATGGATATACACTTTCATTTTTCCTGGATCAAATGGAATGTGTATATTTAACTTTCAAAGAAACTAACAAACTGTTTTTGAAAGTGATTACTTCATTTTACATCCCCACCAGTGGCATATGGGTCCATATTCTTGCCAACATTGATATGATCAATCATTTTAATTTTAGCCATTTTAACAGATGTGTAGTGATATATCACTGTGGCTTTAATTTGCATTTTCCTAAAGACTAATGATTTTGATAACTTTTCATGTGATTACCATTCATATATCTTCTTTTGCACAAATGTCTATTTTGCCCATTTGTTAATTTTTTTAAAGTTATTGAGTTTTGTGTGTTCTGTATACTGTGAAACTCCTTTACCAGATATATGCTTTGCAAATATGCTTCCCCAGTCTATGGCTTGCTTTTTTCATTCTTTTATGATTGGGAAAGTATATATTTTGATGAAGTACAATGACTAATTTGTTCTTCATGGATTATGCTTTTGCTACCATAGCTAAGAAATCTTTGCCTAACTAAAGACCACAAAGGTTTTATCCTGTAATTTCTTCCAGAAGCTTCATAGTTTTAGGTTTTATGTTTAGGTCTACAACCCATCTTGAATCCGTTTTTGTTTATGGTGTGAGGTATGGATTTGAAGTTCTTTTTTTTTCCTTAATATGGTTATCCAACTGCTCCATACTATTCGTTGAAAAAAACTATTTGTTATGGGCTTAGTGCCTCTTAAAAGAGGCCCAGAAATCTCCCTCACCCCTTCTGCCTTGTGAGGACAAAATATGCCCTCCTATGAACCAAGAAGCAGGGTCTTACCAGACAGTGGATGTGCTGGCAACTTGATCTTGGTTTTCCCATCTTCCTTAACTGTGAGAAATAAATTTCTGTTTATAAGAAGAACAAAACAAAACAAACAAAAAATTATTTGTTATCCATTGAATTGCCTTTGTACCTTTGTGGAAAATCAATTGTTCAGTTATATGTGGGTCAACTTCTGGATTCTTTGTTTTGTTTCATTCATCTACTTGTCTGTCTTTGTACTAACTACGTTACCTTGATTACCCTAGTTTTCAAGTAAGTCTTAAAATTGGCAAGTTTTAGCCCACTACCCATTTTCTTCCTTTTCAAAGTTATTTTGACTCTTCTAGTTCTTTGCATTTCCAAATGAATTTTAAAATCAGTTTGCCAATTTCCATGAAAAATGCTGTTGGGATTATGATATATTTGTCAGTGAAAGTAATAGCACTTTTACAAATGATAAAGGACTCCTTCACTCAATTAACATTTTGCTACTTACTTATCATTTCTCCTTCACTTTTGAAGGAGAGTTTTGCTGGAAACAGAATTTTTAGTTGACAGGATATTTTCCCCCTTGCACTTTAAAAATATCATTGACTCCCTTCTGACCATCATGATTTCTGATGGGAAATGTGCTATCTCATTGAGGATCATGTTATGTGAAGAGTTATTGTTCCCTTTCTGCTTTCAAGATTTTCTCTTTGTCCTTGGCATTTGTTTTTGATAACTTGATTAGAATATGTTTTGGAGTGAATCTCTTTCATTTGTCATTCTTGCATTTCATTGAGCTTTTTAATGTGTAGATATTCAAGACTTTTATCAAATTTTGGAAAATGTTGGCAATTATTTCTTCAAATAGTCTCCCTTTTCTCTCTCATATCTTTGATTTCCACCATGCATATGTTATATACTTGATAGTGTCTCACAAGTCTCTTAGACTCTGTTCAATCTTCTTCATTCTTTTTTCTTTCTACTCTCAGACTGGAAAATTTCAATTGATCCATCTTCAAGTTAATTAATTCTTTCTTCTGCTTGCTCAAATTTTTTTATTGAAATCTTCTAGTGAGTTTTTCATTTATGTTATTATATCTTCAGCTACAGAATTTCTGTTTCCTTTCTATAATTTATTTTTATTGATATTTCCTACTTTTTCATAACAGTGTTTTCCTGGGTTTTCTTAACTTTACTGAATTTGTATTTTAACAAATTCGCCAAGAGATTTTATTTATTTTATTTTATTATTTTTTACCTTTCATTTTTATCTTTATTAGATCTTTCAGTAAGTACAAGTCTTCAAGAGGTAAAGAGAAGATGCTAAACATACTTCTAGATGTTTCAATCCACCAAGCTGTATAGTACTATAACACAAAAGTGCTCTATTCACAAGATTTATTCCTGTCAACTTATTTAAAATAAACACCCATCAAATATGTTTCAAAAAAGCAAGCAATAAACTCATCCATTTGTTCTTGAAGAACAATTTTCCAACAATGCAGTCACTCTAAAATTTCTCTAAGCTAGTTCAGACATTCCATAAAGATGGCCATTTTTTATTTTTTACTTTTATTTTTTTTAAATTCTTTACCCCAGGGGTACAGGTCTGTNTTTGCCCAAGGGGTACAGGTCTGTGAATCATCAGGCTTACATCTTTCACAGCATTCACCAAAGCACAAACCCTCCCCAATGTCCATAACCCATCCACCCTATCCCTACCCTCCCACCCCCCAGTAACCCTCAGTTTGTTTTGTGAGATTAGGAGTCTCTTATGGTTTGTCTCCTTCCCTATCCCATCCTGTTTCATTATTTTTCCCTCTCTAACCCCCACAACCCCCCACCCTGCCCCTCAATTTCCTCATATCAGACAGATCATATGATAATTGTCTTTCTTTGATTGACTTACTTCGCTCAGCATAATACCCTCTAGTTCCATCCACGTCATTGCGAACAGCAAGATTTTGTTTCTTTTGATAGCTGCATAGTATTCCATTGTATCCATATACCACTTCTTCTTTATCCATTCATCTGTTGATGGACATCTAGGTTCTTTCCATAGTTTGGCTATTGTGGACATTGCTGCTATAAACATTCGGGTGCATGTGCCCCTGAGGATCACTACATTTATATCTTTAGGGTAAATACCTAGTAGTACGATTGCTGGGTCATAGGGTAGCCCTATTTTCAACTTTTCGAGCAATCTCCACACTGTTTTCCAGAGTGGCTGCACCAGCTTGCATTCCCACCAACAGTGTAGGAGGGTTCCCCTTTCTCCACAACCTCGCCAACATCTGTCATTTCCTGACTTGTTGATTTTAGCCATTCTGACTGGTGTAAGGTGGTATCTCGCTGTGGTTTTAATTTGTATTTCTCTGATGCCGAGTGATGTTGAGCACTTTCTCATGTGTCTGTTGGCCATTTGGATGTCTTCTTTGGAGAAATGTCTGTTCATGTCTTCTGCCCATTTCTTGACTGGGTTATTTGTTTTATGGGTGTTGAGTTTGAGAAGCTCTTTATAGATTTTGGATACTAGCCCTTTATCTGATATGTCATTTGCAAATATCTTCTCCCATTCTGTCAGTTGTCTTTTGGTTTTGTTGACTGTTTCCTTTGCTGTGCAAAAGCTTTTAATCTTGATGAAGTCCCAATAGTTCATTTTTGCCCTTGCTTCCCTTGCCTTTGATGATGTTCCTAGGAAGAAGTTGCTGCGGTTGAGATCAAAGAGGTTGCTGCCTGTGTTCTCCTCAAGGATTTCGGTGGATTCCTTTCTCACATTGAGGTCTTTTATCCATTTTGAGTCTATTTTTGTGTGTGGTGTCAGGAAATGATCCAGTTTCATTTTTCTGCATGTGGCTGACCAGTTTTCCCAACACCATTTGTTGAAGAGACTGTCTTTTTCCCACTGGACATTCTTTCCTGCTTTGTCGAAGATTAGTTGACCATAGAGTTGAGGGTCCATTTTTGGGTTCTCTATTCTGTTCCACTGGTCTATGTGTCTGTTTTTGTGCCAGTACCATACTGTCTTGATGATGACAGCTTTGTAATAGAGCTTGAAATCTGGAATTGTGATGCCACCAACTTTGCTTATTTTCCCCAACATTCCTTTGGCTATTCGGGGTCTTTTCTGGTTCCATATAAATTTTAGGATTATTTGTTCCATTTCTTTGAAGTAAATTGCTGGTATTTTGATGGGGATTGCATTAAATGTGTAGATTGTTCTAGGTAGCATAGACATTTTCACAATATTTATTCTTCCAATCCATGAACATGGAATGTTTTTCCACTTCTTTGTGTCTTCCTCAATTTCATTCATGAGTACTTTATAGTTTTCTGAATACAGATTCTTTGCCTCTTTGGTTAGGTTTATTCCTAGGTATCTTATGGTTTTGGTGCAATTGTAAATGGGATTGACTCTTTAATTTCTCTTTCTTCTGTTTTGTTGTTGGTATATAGAAATGCAACTGATTTCTGTGCAATGATTTTATATCTTGACACTCTACTGAATTCCTGTATGAGTGCTAGCAGTTTTTGAGTGGAGTCTTTTGGGTTTTCCACATAAAGTATCATGTTATCTGCAAAGAGTGAGAGTTTGACTTCTTCCTTGCCGATTTGGATGCCTTTTATTTCTTTTTGTTGTCTGATTGCTGATCCCTAAGAGATTTTAAAGTGTAGCCAGTTTAGAGCATTCCTGTTTTATGAAAATTTATGTATTCTCTTATGCATAAAAGATCTCCCAAGGACTTCTGGGAGCTGGAGATGACAAAAAGATGAAGCTCCAGGCTTTCCATAACAATTTCAACAGAGTAGAGTAGGCTTGCTTTGTCTATATATTTTTTGCTCTTGAATTCCATGAAATTTTTATTAAAAAAATTAATTCCAGGATGGCTAAAATAAAAAAGGAAAGAAATAATAAATATTGGTAAAGATGCAAAGAAAAAGGAACACTTGTGCACTCTTTGTGGGAATGCAGCCACTGTGGAAGAATGTGTAGAGTTTCCCCCAAAAAATTAAAAACAGAAATATCATATGATCCAATAATTCCAGTAGTGAGTATTACATAAAACCAAAAGTACTAATTTAAAAAGATATATGCATGGACACCTGGGTAGCTTAGTCAGTTAAGCATCTGCCTTTGGGTCAGGTCATGATCCCAAGGTCCTGGGACTGAGCCCTGGATTAGGCTCCCTGCTCAGGGGGGAGTCGGTTTGTCTCTCATCCTCTGCCATCCCCTTGTGCTCTCTCTCTTTCTCTCTTCCAAATAAAAAGATAAAAATTTTAAAAAAAGATAAATGTGCCCCTGTGTTTAGTACAGCATTGACAATAGCCAAGATATGGAAACAATCTATGTGTCCATCAATAGAAAAATTGATAAAGAATATGTGATAGCTGCATAATATTCCATTGTATATAATGAAACAAGATGGGATGGGGAAGGAGACAAACCATAAGAGACTTCTAATCTCATAAAACAAACTGAGGGTTACTGGGGGGTGGGAGGGTAGGNAAAAGATAAAAATTTTAAAAAAAGATAAATGTGCCCCTGTGTTTAGTACAGCATTGACAATAGCCAAGATATGGAAACAATCTATGTGTCCATCAATAGAAAAATTGATAAAGAATATGTGATATATATTGATATCACATAAATATAAATAAAACAGAATATTATGTAGCTATTAAAAAGGAAGTGATTATGCCATTATGATTGGACCTAGAGGGTATTACACTAAGTGAAATAAGTCCGACTGAGAAAGACAAATGCCGTAGGATTTCACTCATATGTGGAATCTAAAAAACAAAACACAACAAAATGAAACAAGCAAACAAAAACCTGATTCAGATCTGTAAATACAGAGAACCAGAGTGGCAGCCAGAGTGAAGGGAGATGGAGGCATCAACAAAATGGATGAAGGAGAGTGGGAGATACAGGCTTCCAGTTATTATATGAATGAGTCATGGGGATGAAAGGCGCAGCATAAGGAATGTAGTCAATAGTATTGTAATAGTCTTGTATGGTGACAGATGGTAGTTACACTTGTGGTGAGTGTAGCATAACTTATAGAGAAGTTGAATCACTATGTTGTACACCCAAAACTAAAGTAATATTGTATCTTAGATATACTCAAATAAAAAATTTTAAAAAATAAAAAAATTCATTTTTTTATAAGTTGAAGTCACTGCTTATGTCTTATGTGTAGCTGTGTAGCTGGCCATTTTTTTTTAATCAAGGGACTTTAAACAACAGGATCATATTTACCAGAAAATCTCTAAACCTCAGTCAGCCTTATTGCACCAATGGAGATCCTAGTGGAGAAGAAATGGGCTGGTCAAGGTGCTCCTTTTTCCTATTCAAGAATCCTACCTCTAAACCCTCCCCATTGCTTGAATATGGTAGAGCTCACTTTATAAAAAAGTTTTTATTTAAATTCCTATTATTTAGCATACCATGTTATATTAGTTTCAGGTGTACAATATAATGATACAACAATTCCATACATTAGCCACCGCTCATCACAAGTTTACTTCTTAATCCCCATCACCTGTTCAACCCAACCACTACCCACATCCCCTCTGATAACCATCTCTTTGTTCTCTGTAGTTGAGTCTTTTTCTTCGTTTGTCTCTCTTTCTCCTCTCTTCCCCTTCCCTTTGCTTATTTGTTTTATTTCTTAAATTCCACACATAAGTGAAATCATATGGTATTTGTATTTCTCTGACTGATTTATTTCGCTTAGCATTATACTCTCTAGCTCCATCAATGTCATTGCAAATGTCAAGATTCCACTCTTTTTTATAACTGAATAATATTCCATTATATATAAAATGTAATATATATTATATATGTGTATATATGTATATATATATGTATGTATGTATATATATATGCACACACACATACATATCACATTTTCTTTATTCATCCATGAGTAGACACATGAGCTGCTTCCATAATTTGGCTATTGTAAATAATGCAGCTATAAACACTGGGGTTCATGAATCCCTTTGAATAAGTGCTTTTGTATTCTTTGGGTAAATACCCATTAGTGCAATTGCTGGAGTGTAGGGTAGATATATTTTTAACTTTCTGAGGAAACTCCATCTGTTTTCACAGTGGCTGCACAAGTTTGCATTCCCACCAATAGGGAACAGGTGTTCCTTTTTCTCCACATTCTCACCAACACCTGTTTTTTCTTGTGTTATTAAGTTTAGCCATTCTGACACATGTGATGTGATATCTCATTGAAATTTTGATTTGCATTTCCCTGATGATAATTGATGATAAACATCTTTTCATGTGTCTGTCGGCCATCTGGATGTCTTCTTTGGAGAAATGTCTGTTCAAGATTTCTGTCCATTTTTTTATTGGATTGTTTGCTCTTCAGGTGTTGAGTTTTTAAAGTTGTTTATGCAATTGTGGTAGAGATTTTCCACTCAAAGTCACATGTTCTATAAAACTATTGGCATTGAATAGAATGATATAATTCTTTTTATGGCTACATTCATTGAGGGTTGCTTCTTCTTTTTTTTGTTTTATATATTCTTTGCACCACCAGGGGTACAGGTCTGTGAATCATCAGGCTTACATCGTTCACAGCATTCACCAAAGCACATACCCTCCCCAATGTCCAGAACCCATCCACCCTATCCCTACCCTCCCACCCCCCAGTAACCCTCAGTTTGTTTTGTGAGATCAGGAGTCTCTTATGCTTGGTTTCCTTCGCCATCCAATCTTGTTTCATTATTTTTCCCTCCCTAACTACCACGAACCCCCGCCCTGACCCTCAAGTTCCTCATATCAGACAGATCATATGATAATTGTCTTTCTCTGACTGACTTATTTCCCTCAGCATAATACCCTCAAGTTCCATCCACGTCATTGCAAATGGCAAGATTTCGTTTCTTTTGATAGCTGCATAGTATTCCATTGTATACATTTACCAATTCTTCTTTATCCATTCATCTGTTGATGGACATCTAGGTTCTTTCTATAGTTTGGCTATTGTGGACATAGATGCTATAAATATTCAGGTGCATGTGTCCCTGATGATCACTACCTTTATATCCTCAGGGTAAATACCCAGTAGTGCGATTGCTGGGTCATAGGATAGCTCTATTTTTAACTTTTTGAGGAACCTCCATACTGTATTCCAGAGTGGCTGCACCAGCTTGCATTCCAACCAAGTGTAGGAGGGTTCCCCTTTCTCCACATCCTCGCCAACATCTGTCTTTTCCTGACTTGTTGATTTTAGCCATTCTGACTGGTGTGAGGTGGTATCTCACTGTGGTTTTGATTTGTATTTCACTGAAACCTAGTGATGTTGATTACTTTCTCATGTGTCTGTTGGCCATTTGGACGCCTTCTTTGGAGAAATGTCTGTTCATGTCTTCTGCCCATTTCTTGACTGGGTTATTTGTTTTATGGGGGTTGAGTTTGAGAAGCTCTTTACAANGTTTGAGAAGCTCTTTATAGATTTTGGATACTAGCCCTTTATCTGATATGTCATTTGCAAATATCTTCTCCCATTCTGTCAGTTGTCTTTTGGTTTTGTTGACTGTTTCCTTTGCTGTGCAAAAGCTTTTAATCTTGATGAAGTCCCAATAGTTCATTTTTGCCCTTGCTTCCCTTGCCTTTGGTGAGGTTCCTAGGAAGAAGTTGCTGCGGTTGAGGTCGAAGAGGTTGCTGCCTGTGTTCTCCTCAAGGATTTTGATGGATTCCATTCTCACATTGAGGTCTTTTATCCATTTTGAGTCTCTTTTTGTGTGCAGTGTCAGGAAATGATCCAGTTTCATTTTTCTGCATGTGGCTGACCAGTTTTCCCAACACCATTTGTTGAAGAGACTGTCTTTTTCCCACTGGACATTCTTTCCTGCTTTGTTGAAGATTAGTTGACCATAGAGTTGAGGGTCTATTTCTGGGTTCTCTATTCTGTTCTACTGGTCTATGTGTCTGTTTTTGTGCCAGTACCATACTGTCTTGATGATGACAGCTTTGTAAGAGAGCTTGAAGTCTGGAATTGTGATGCCGCCAACTTTCCTTTTTATTTTCAACATTCCTTTGGCTATTCGGGGTCTTTTCTGGTTCCATATAAATTTTAGGATTATTTGTTCCATTTCTTTGAAGTAAATTGCTGGTATTTTGATGGGGATTGCATTAAATGTGTAGATTGCTCTAGGTAGCATAGACATTTTCACAATATTTATTCTTCCAATCCATGAACATGGAATATTTTTTCACTTCTTCGTGTCTTATTCAATTTCTTTCATGAGTACTTTATAGTTTTCTGAATACATATCCTTTGCCTCTTTGGCTAGGTTTATTCCTGGGTATCTTATGGTTTTGGGTGCAATTATAAATGGGATTGACTCTTGAATTTCTCTTTCTTCTGTTTTGTTGTTGGTATATAGAAATGCAACAGAAAAAAAAGAAAAGAAATGCAACAGATTCACTTGACTGAATTCCTGTATGAGTGCTAGCAGTTTTGGAGTGGAGTCCTTTGGGTTTTCCACATAAAGTATCATATCATCTGCAAAGAGTGAGAGTTTGACCTCTTCCTTGCCGATTTGGATGCCTTTTATTTCTTTTTGTTGTCNTCTTCCTTGCCGATTTGGATGACTTTTATTTCTTTTTGTTGTCTGATTGCTGAGGCTAGGACTTCTAGTATTATGTTAAATAGCAGTGANTTGAATAGCAGTGGTGATAGTGGACAGCCTTGCCGTGTTCCTGACTTTAGGGGAAAAGCTCTCAGTTTTTCTCCATTGAGAATGATATTCGCTGTGGGTTTTTCGTAGATGGCTTTGATAATATTGAGGTATGTACCCTCTATGCCTACACTGTGAAGAGTTTTGATCGCTACAGGGTGCTGTACTTTGTCAAATGATTTTTCAGCAATTATTGGGAGGATTATATGGTTCTTGTTCTTACTTTTATTAATGTCTTGTATCACATCAATTGATTTGCGAATGTTGAACCAACCTTGCATCCAAGGAGTAAATCCCACTTGGTCGTGGTGAATCATCCTTTTAATGTGCTGNTATGTGCTGCTGGATCCTATTGGCTGTATTTTGCTGAGGATTTTTGCATCCGTGTTCATCAAAGATATTGGTCTGTAATTCTCCTTTTGTGATCGGGTCTTTGCCTGGTTTGGGGATCAAGGTAATACTGGCCTCATAAAATTNTTTCCTTCCATTTCTATTTTGTGGAACAGTTTCAGGAGAATAGGTATTAATTCTTCTTTAAATGCTTGGTAGAATTTGTCTGGTATGCCATCTGGCCCTGGGCTCTTGTTTGTTGGGAGATTATTGATGACTGCTTCAATCTCCTTACAGTTATGGTTGTATTCGGGTCTTCAATTTCTTCCTGGTTCAGTTGTTGGTAGTTTATATTTCTCTAAGAATGCATCCATTTCTTCCAGATTGTCAAATTTGCTGGTGTAGAGTTGCTCATAATATGTTCTTAGAATTGTTTGTATTTCTTTGGTGTTGGTTGTGATCTCTCCTCTTTCATTCATGATTTTATTAATTTGAGTCCTTTCTCTTTTCTTTTGGATAAGTCTGGCCAGGGGTTTATCAATCTTATTAATTCTTTCAAAGAACCAGCTCCTAGTTTCATTGATTTGTTCCACTGTTCTTTTGGTTTCTATTTCATTGATTTCTGCTCTCATCTTTATTATTTCTCTTCTCCTGTTGGGTGTAGGCTTTCTTTGCTGTTCTTTATGTAGCTTTTGTAGGTGTAGAGTTATGTTCTTTACTTGAGACCTTTCTTGTTTCTTGAGAAAGGCTGGTATTGCTATCTACTTTCCTCTCAGGACTGCTTTTGCTGTGTCCCAAAGATTTTGAACAGTTGTGTTTTCATTTTTCATTTGTTTCCATGAATTTTTAAATTCTTCTTTAATTTCCTGGTTGATCCATTCATTCTTGAGTAGGATTTTCTTTTGCCTCCATGTATTTGAGTTCTTTCCAACTTTTCTCTTGTGGTTGAGTTCTAGTTTCAGAGTATGATGGTCTGAAAATATGCAGGGAATGATCCCAATCTTTTGGTACCTGTTGAGACCTGATTTGTGACCCAGAATATGGTCTATTCTGGAGAATGTTCCATGTGCACTGGAGAAGAATGTGTATTCTGTTGTTTTGGGATGGAATGTTCTGAATATATCTGTGATGTCCAACTGGTCCAGGGTGTCATTTAAAGTCTTTATTTCCTTGTTGATCTTTTGCTTTGATGATTTGTCCATTTTAGTAAGAGTGGTGTTAAAGTCCCCGACTAATATTATGTTCTTGTCAATGTGTTTCTTTGATTTTGTTATTAATTGGTTTATATAATTGGCTGCTCCCATGTTAGGGGCATAGATATTTATGATTGTTAGATCTTCTTGTTGGACAGATCCTTTTAGTATGATATAGTGTCCTTCCTCATCTCTTATGATATTCTTTGCCTTAAAGTCTAGTTTATCTGATATAAGGATTGCCACTCCAGCTTTCTTTTGCTGTCCATTGGCATGGTAAATTGTTTTCCACCCCCTCACTTTAAATCTGGAGGTGTCTTTGCGTGTAAGATGAGTTTCTTGTAGACAGCATATCGATGGGTCTTGTTTCTTTATCCATTCTGATACCCTGTGTCTTTTAGTTGGGGCATTTAGTCCATTTACGTTCAGAGCAACTATTGAGAGATATGAATTTAGAACCATTGTATTGCCTGGAAGGTGACTGTTACTGTATATTGTGTCTCTTCCTTTCTGGTCTATGTTTCTTTTAGGCTCTCTTTTCTTAGAGGACCCCTTTCAATATTTCCTGTAGGGCTGGCTTGGTGTTTGCAAATTCCTTGAGTTTTTGTTTGTCCTGGAAGCTTTTCAGTTCTCCTTCTATTTTCAATGACAGCCTAGCTGGATATAGTATTCTTGGCTGCAGATTTTTCTCGTTTAGTGCTCTGAATATATCATGCCAGCTCTTTCTGGCCTGCCAGGTCTCTGTGGATAGGTCTGTTGTCAGTCTAATATTTCTACCACTGTATGTTTTAGACCTCTTGTCCTGCGCTCCTTTCAGGATTTTCTCTTTGTCACTAAGACTTGTAAGTTTTACTATTATAAGACGGGGAGTCGACCTATTTTTATTGATTTTGAGGGGGTTTCTCTGTGCCTCCTGGAATTTGATGCTTGTTCCCTCGCCAAATTAGGGAAATTCTGTACTATAATTTGTTCCAATATACCTTCTGCCCCTCTCTCTCTCTTTGTCTTCTGGGATCCCAATTATTCTAATATTGTTTCGTCTTATGATATCACTTATCTCTCCAATTCTCACCTCATTGTCCAATAGTTTTTTTCTATCTCTTTTCACCCTCTTCTTTTTTCTCTGATATTTTGTCTTCTAAATCACGAATTCTGTCTTCTGCTTCATTTATCCTAGCAGCAAGAGCCTCCATTTTCAATTGATCCTCATTAATAACTTTTCTGATTTCAGCTTGGTTAGAATTTAGTGCTTTTATTTCTCCAGAAAGGATTTTTATTTCTCTAGAGAGGGCTTCTCTATTATCTTCCATGGTTTTTTCAAGCCCAGCCAGTACCTTATGAATCCTCATTCTGAACTCTAGTTCTGTCATATTACTAATTTTTGCATTGATTAAGTCTGTAGCCTTCATTACTGCCTCTTGTTCTTTGTGTGTGTGTGTGTGTGTTGATTTTTTCCGTCTTGTCATTTTATGCAGATAGGAATAGATGGGTGAGAGAATCAAATACTAAAGGGTAGCAATGACCCCAGTGAAATATACACTAACCTACTCAGAAGAGACCTGGAACTGGGGAGAAAAGAAAGAGGGAAAACAACAACAACAAAAACAAAAACAAAAACAAAAACAAAAATAAAAACCTATATCTATATCTGTATTATCTATTTCTATATCTATGTCTGTCTCTGACTCTATCTGTATATCTATCTCTATCTATATCTATTAGATTGGTGAATTGAACAGACCCTATATGTACACCAAAAATAAGGTTAAATACAATGAAGGGACGAAATATGACTATAACAATGAAAATTTAAAAATATTAAAAAGCGTTGATAAGATATCATAGTTAAAAACGTTAAAATGGGAAAAAGGAAAAAAATTAAAAGAAAAGAGTAAGAAACAAAAAAACAAAAAAAGAAAAATAATTCAAAGAATTTAAGTTTGAACGACTAAAGAATCACAGGGAAAAACTAATAATTCTCTGTGTTGCTTTCCCCTAGCTCCGGAGTTCCACACTTCTCACCAATCTTGGACTTGGCTGTGGTTGGATTCCCCACCCCGCTGGTCTTCTGGGGGAGGGACCTGTTGCTGTGATTCTCAAGTGTCTCTGCCCGAGGCGGAATCACACCACCCTCGCCAGGGGCAGGCTAAGTAATCAGCTTGGTTTCACTCTTGGAGCTTTTGTTCCCTGAAAGCTTTCTGTACAACGTTGGAGGATGGGACTGAAAATGGCGACTTCTCTTCGATCTCCTGTAGAATTTGTGGGTGTTCAGAATAGTTTGATAGCTATCTGGGTGAATTTCTGGGACCTGATGATAATCGGTCTCCTACTCCTCTGCCGTCGTGCCGCTTGATCCAGAGGAGCCGAGAGCTTGGGGCCTGAGTCCTCAGTGCGTCTCAGAGAAAAGCAGTCTGTCCCTCCCATGTACCTGGTTTCCATCGCACTCCAAGCTTACCTGGCCTGTGACCGAGCGTCTCTCTCTCTGGCATGTGGCCCCATTTAGAATCTCCACACCTGGCAGATTCCTGCAGCTGCTCCTGTGCCTCTGTTTCTGGAGGAGGAAGGAGGGGTCTCTCTGGGTCTGCCGCCCATGGGGACCCACTCACAGAGCAGTGGCCTGACTGTGCTTAACATCACGGCCCAAGGTATCACCGAGCTGGCAGACACCTTCTCAGCTCAGCTCCCTCTCTCCCATCAGCTTCTCTGTGATACCTGGGAGCTCTGTTGCACTCAGACACTCCTGGTCTTTTTGTGTCCCCGCGGGTCCTGAGACCACACTGTCCCCTCAAGTGTTTCACCCCCCACCCGTTGGCCTCTAGGGCAACATCCCTCAGTGGAACTGACTTCTAACAGTTTCAAGTTTGTGCTCCTCTGCTCGCTCACTCACCAGGAGCTGGCCCCTCCCGCTGGGTCTATCCTCCTGTCACTTCAGATTCACTTCTCCACATGGCCTACCTTCCCAAAAGTGGTTGATTTTCTGTTCCTAGAATTGCTGCTCTTCTTCTCTTCCATCTCCTGTAGAATTTGTGGGTGTTCAGATTAGTTTGATAGCTCTCTGGGTGAATTTCTGGGACCTGATGATAATCGGTCTCTTACTCCTCCACCGTTGTGCTGCTTCCTCCTCTTCTGCCCATTTCTTGATTGGGTTATTTGTTTTCTGAGTATTGATTTTGATAATTTCTTTATAGATACTGGATACCAGCCCTTTATCTGTAATGTCATCTGCAAATGCCTGCTCTCAGTCTGTGGGTTGCCTCTTAGTTTTGTTGACTACTTACTTTACTGTGCAGAAGCTTTTTATCTTGATGAAGTCCCAAAAGTTCATCTTTGCTTTTTTCTCCCCTGACTTTAGAGATGAAGTGATGAGATGCTCTTCAACAGACAAATGGATAAAGAAGATGTCGTCCATATATACAATGGAGTATTACACAGCCATTAGAAAGGATGAATACCCAACTTTTGTATCAACATGGGTGGGTCTCAAGGAGATTATGCTGAGTGAAATAAGTAAAGCAGAGAAAGTCAATTATCAAATGGTTTCACTTACTTGTGGAACATAAGGAATAAAATGGAGGACTTAGGAGAAGGAAAGGAAAAGTGAATTGGAGTAAATCGGAGGGGGAGAAGAACCATAAGAGACTATAGACTCTGAGAAACAAACTGAGGATTATGGAGGGGAGGGGGAAGGGGGATAGTTGAGCCTGGTGGTGGGTATTAAGGAGGGCACATTTTGCATGAAGCACTGGATGTGGTGCATAAACAATGAATTTTGGATCACTGAAAAAATAAAGTAAAAAAAAAAAGGTGCTGCAGCTGATCTTGAAGAGGTTACTGCCCTGTTCTCTAGGATTTTGATGGATTCCTGTCTCACATTTATTTTTTTCATCCATTTTGATTTTATCTTTTTGTATGGTGTAAGAGTATGGTGACCCAATTTCATTCTTTTGCATGCAGTGTCCAATTTTCCCAGCACCATTTATTGAAGAAACTGTCTTTTTTCCATTGGATATTCTTTCCTTATTTGTCAAAGTTTAGTTGACCATAGAATTCAGGGTCCATTTCTGGGCTTTGTATTCTGTTCCACTAATCTATGTGTCTGTCTTTGTGCCAATACCCATGCTGTCTTGATGATCACAGCTTTGTAATATAGCTTGAAGTCATGCATTGTGATGCCCCTGGCTTTGGTTTTCTTTTTCAGCATTACACTTATGATTTGGGGTCTTTTCTCTTTCCAAACAAATTTTAGGTTAGTTTGTTCCAGCTCTGTGAAAAAGTCAATGGTATTTTGATAGGGACTGGATTGAAATTGTAGATTGCTCTGGGCAGCATAACTATTTTCACAATGTTTATTCTTCCAATCCATGAGCATGGAATGTTTTTCCATCTCTGTCTTCCTCAATTTCTTTTATAAGTGTTCTGTGGTTTCTGGAGTATAGATCCTTTACCTCTTTGGTTATGTTTATTCCTAGGTATCTTATGGTTTTTGGTGCTATAAATTGAATTTCTCTTTTTTCAGTTACATTGTTAGTGTATAGAAATGCAACTGATTTCTGTGCATTGATTTTATATCCTACCACATTGCTGAATTGTTCTATGAGTTCTAGTAATTTGGGGGTGGAGTTTTTTGAGTTTTCCACATAAAGTATCATGTCATCTATGAAGAGAGAGAGTTTGACTTCTCCTTTGCCAATTTGAATACATTTTACTTCTTTTTCTTGTCTGATTGCTGAGGCTGGGACTTCTAGTACTATGTTAAAAAGTAGGGCGCCTGGGTGGCTCAGTGGGTTAAAGCCGCTGCCTTCGGCTCAGGTCATGATCCCAGGGTCCTGGGATCGAGGCCCACATCGGGCTCCCTGCTCAGCAGGGAGCCTGCTTCCTCCTCTCTCTCTCTGCCTGCCTCTCTGCCTACTTGTGATCTCTCTGTCAAATAAATAAATAAATAAAATCTTTAAAAAAAAATAAAAAATAAAAAGTAGTGGAGAGAGTGGGCATCCCTGTTGTGCTCCTGACCTTAAGGGAAAAGTTCTCAGTTTTCTCTCATTGGGAAAGATATTCATCGTGGGCTTTTCATAAGTGGCTTTTATGATATTGAGGTATGTTCCCTCTATCCATACACTTCAAAGAGTTTTAATCAGGAAAGAATGCTGTATTTTGTCAAATGTTTTTTTCCTGTATCAATTGAGAAGATCATATGGTTTTTGTCTCTTCTTTTGTTAATGTGATCTATCACATTGATTGATTTATGAATGTTGTACCACCCTTCCATCCCAGGAATAAATCCCACCTGGTTGTGGTGAATAATCGTTTTAATGTACTGTTAGATGCTATTGGCTAGGATTTTGTTGAGTATTTTGGCATCTATGTTCATTAGAGACACTGGTCTGTAATTCTTCATTTTGATGGGGTCTTTGATTTGGGGATCAGGGTAATGCTGTCTCATAGAATGAGTTTGGAAGTTTACCTTCCATTTCTAATTTTTGAAACAACTTCAATAGAATAGGTATTATTTTTTTCTTTAAATATTTGGTAGAATTCCCTTGGGAAGCCATCTGGCTCTGGACTCTTGTTTATTGGGAGGCTTTTGATTACTGCTTCAATTTCCTTGCTGGTTATTGGTCTGTTCAGATTGTCTAGAAACTGGAGGCACAAAGTGCAGAAACACTCGTGGGTCCCTGGAACTCCCCCAGAGAGAGTTTCAGCAGCCACAAACTGCAGGATTTAGCAGTTTGGCTCACACAGAGGTTGTGCCCACAACAGAGGAACAGCTCTCAGGGCAGTGTGGCACCTGAAGGGACACTGGGGCAGCATCCAGCCTTGACCTGGGATCTAAGGAAGAAGGTGTATGCACAAACCCACAGCTCCTTGCAATTGCAAAGGCACAAAGCACAGAGACACTCACTATTCCCAGAATTCCCCTGGGGAAAGTTGCAATAGGTGTGAATAACACAAGTCTATGGGGCTTGGTGCACACAATTGTGGACACAGAAGTGGACACCGTTTGACTCTGAGGGTTTATTAAAGAAAGGGGACCACGAACTTGTGGCTCTCTGAGCCAGAGATTCCTGCTTGGTCATATTTGCTCTGACCATCTAAGGAGAAGTGGAAAGCCACCAGGGAAGAAAAGCCACACAGATGACCATCTCACATTAAGCCCATCACCCTGACAAGGAGTGGGGCAACTGTACCCAGGCAAAGATGCCTGAGAAGCTGAGCAGGAGACAGCTCCCTCAGAAGACAGACAGGAAGAACAGGTGAATTACAAGCTTATTTCCCACAGGACTGTAAAATTCTAGCATCAGGGGGAAATAATGTGAGTTCCAGATGTTCCATCCTGACTTTTTTATACTTCAGGCTGAAATTTTACATTTCTTTTCTTTCTTTTTTTTTTTTTTACTTTTCTTACCCTTTTCCTATTTCAAATAGTTTCTTATTTCCCAAGTTATGTTTTTTAAGTTGCTTTTTAACTTTTATTTTTTCACATCTACATTTTATAGATTTATGGCCCATACTAGTCCATTTTTCACTCTATTCAAATACACACACACACATGCACACACACACACATCGATTTCTTTGCAATTTTGAGATGTAGTATCTTTTTTTAAAAAAATATTTTATTTATTTATTTGACAGAGAGAGAGATCACAAGTAGGCTGAGAGGAAGGCTGAGAGAGAGGAGGAGGCAGGCCCTCTCCTGAGCAAGGAGCCCCATGCGGGCCTCAATCCCAGGACCCTGAGATCATGACCCGAGTTGAACACAGAGGTTTTGACCCACTGAGCCACCCAGGCTCCTGAGATATTTTATCTTCTAACACACGGACCAAAAATCAATCAGGAAGAGGCAGATTATTCTGCTTTTCCACACTGAGAGATTATATTCTCCTGCTTTTTTATTGTTTTGGATCATATTGGCTTTGTTTGCATATCTGTGGTGGTTTCTGACCACTTCAGATTTTTTTCTAGGGTGCATTTTGCTTGGGTTGTGGTTGATATTTTGGACTCTGCACATTTGCTCAACCATCCCTTGACAGAATGACTAGGAGGAGAAACTCTCAACAAAGAAAAGAACCAGAGACAATCTCCTGTACCACAGAACTAATGGATATGGATATGAGCAAGATGTCAGAGATAGAATTCAGGAAAGCAATCATAGAGTCAATAGCTGGCTTGAAAAAAAGCATTGGTGACAATATAGAATCTCTAAGGGCAGAAATGAGATCTAATCAGGCCAAACTTAACAATGTTGTGAATGAGATGCAATCTAAACTGGATACTCTGACAGGGTAAATGAGATAGAAGAGAGAAAAAATGATCTAGAAGATAAGCTGATGGAAAGGAAGGAAGTTAAGGAAAGCAGGAATAGGCAGCTACTAGCCCATGAGAAAAGACTTGGAGAGATTAATGATGCCATGAAGCATTTCAATGTCAGAATTATTGGGATCCTCAAGGGGCGCCTGGGGGGCTCAGTGGGTTAAAGCCTCTGCCTTCAGCTCAGGTCATGATCTCAGAGTCCTGGGATCGAGCCCCGCATCAGACTCCCTGCTTGGTGGGGAGCCTGCTTGCTCCTCTCTCTATGCTTGCCTCTCTGCCTACTTGTAATCTCTCTGTCAAATAAATAAATAAAATCTTAAAAAAAAGAATTATTGCGATCCTCAAGGTGTTGGACAGAGAGAGGGCTAGAAGGTATATTTGAGAAAATTGTAGCTGAGAACTTCCCTAATCTGGGGAAGGAAACAAGAATTCATATCCAAGAGGCAGAGAAGACCCCTCTAAACAATCAAATAAAAAAATAGATCAAAACCCTGATGTATAATAGTGAAGCTTGCAAATCTTACAGGCAAAGAAATTATCCTGAGAGTAGCTAGGGAGAGGAGATTACTTACATATAGAGGGAGGAACATCAGAATAACATCAGACCTATCCACAGGAACCTGGTAAGCCAGAAAGGGCTGGCAAGACATATTCATGGTACTAAATGAGAAGAACATGCAGCCAAGAATACTTTATCCAGCAAGGCCATCATTCAGAATGGATAGAGAGATAAAGAGCTTCCAGGGCAGGAGAAACCGAAAGAATATGTGACCACCAAGCCATCCCTGCAAGAAGTATTAAGGGGCATTCTGTAAGTGAAGAGAGACCCCAAGAGTAATATAGGCCATAAATTAACAGAGACAATCTACAGAAACAGGGACTTTCCAGGCAATAAAATGGCACTAAATTCATATCTTTCAATAGTTCAAATGAAAATGGACTGAATGCACCCTTCAAAAAAACACAGGGTTTCAGACTGAATAAAAAAGTAGGACCCATCCGTATGCTGTCTATATGAAACTCATTTTTTAAAAAAGATTTTATTTATTTATTTGACAGAAAGAGAGACAGTGAGAGAGGAAACGCAAGCAGGGGGACTGGGAGAGGGAGAATCAGGTTTCCCACAGATCAGGGTGCCTAATTCTCAATCCCAGGATCCTAATATCATGATCTGAGCCAAAGGCAGATGCTTAAAGACCGAGCCACCCAGGCGCCCCCAAGAAATTCATTTTGAACATAAAGATACCTCCAGATTGAAAGTGAGGGGATGCAGAACCATTTACCACACCAACAGACCTCAAAAGAAAGCTGAGGTAACAATCCTCATTACCAGATAAATGAGATAATCCAAAGACCATTGTAAGACATGTAGAGGGACTTTATATCATACTTAAAGGATCAATCCAAAATGAAGATCTAACAGTGTAAATACCTCCAACATGTGAGCCATCAATTATATAAATCAATTAATAACCAAAATAAAGAAACTAATAAATGTGTTAATAATACGTTAATAGAAGGAGACATCAGCACTCCACTCACAGAAATGGACAGATGATCTAAGCAGAAAATCAACAAAATGGTGCTGTTTTTAATTTCAAATTCCATTTGTTCATTGCTCATTTTGGGGGATCCATTTGACTTTTATATATTAACCTTATATCCTGAAACCTTGCCACTATCATTATTAGCTCCACCAGAGTTTGTTGTTGTTTTTGTTGTTGTTGATTCTTCCAGATTTTCTATATAAACATTTATGTCATTTGTGAATAAAGACAGTTTTATTTCTTCCTTCTCAATCTGTATACCTTTTGTTTACTCATCTTATTACATTAGCTAGGACATCCAGTATGATATTGAAAAGGAGTGGTGGGAGGGGACATCCTTGCTTTGTTCCTGATCTTAGTGGGAAAGCTTCAAGTTAGTGATAATTAATATGATGTTAGCTGTAGTCTTTTTGTAGATATTCTTTATCAAGGTGAGGAATTTCCCCCTCTATTTTTATTTTGCTAAGAGTATTTATCATTATCGAGTATTAGATTTTGTCAAATGTTTTTCTGAATCTATTAATATGATCATATGATTTTTCTTTTTTAGCCTATTAATGTAATGGGTTACATATTATTGATTTTTGAATGTTGAAATGGCCTTTCATATCTTGGATAATTCCACTCGATTGTGGTGTATAACTACTTTTACATATTGTTAGATTAAATATTCTAATGTTTTGCTGATAAATTTTGCATCTATGTTCATGAGAAATATTAGTCTGTAGTTTTCTTTTCTTGTAATGTTTTTGTCTGGTATTAGTATTAGAGTAATCCTTGCCTTATACAGTAAATTAGGAACTATTCATTCTGCTTTTCTTCTATGAAATAAATTGTAGAGAATGGATATAATTTAGTCCTTAAATGTTTGGTAGAATTCACCAGTGCATCCATCTGGGCCCAATGCTTTCTGTTTGGAAGATTATTAATTATTGATTCAGAGACTGCGGCAAGATGGCAGAGGAGTAGGAGACCGATTATCATCAGGTCCCAGAAATTTACACAGATAGCTATCAAACTATTCTGAACACCTACACATTCCACAGGAGATTGAAGAGAAGAAGAGCAGCGATTCTAGGAACAGAAAATCCACCATGTTCTGGAAGGTAGGATGTGTGGAGAAGTGAATCTGAAGCGACGGGAAGATAGACCCCTGGTGGAGGGGCCAGCTCCTGGCAAGTAAGCGAGCAGCGGAGTACAGACTCGGAACTGTTAGAAGTTGGCTGCACTGAGGGATGTTGCCCAAGAGGCCAAGCGGGGGGTGAAGCCCTCATGGGGACAGTGTGGTCTCAGGACCCACGGGGACACAAAAGAACCAGGGTGTCTGGGCACGACCAGGCTCCCAGGTATCACAGAGAAGCCAATGGGAGAGAGGGAACCGAGCTGAGAAGGTGTCTTTCAGCTTGGTGTTACCTTGGGCTGGAATGTAAAACACAGTCGGGCCACTGCTCTGTGAGCAGGGACCCAATGGGGGACACACCCAGAGAGATCCCCTCCTTCCTCCTCCGGGAGGAGCGGCATGGGACTGACTGCAGGAATCTGCCGGGTTCAGAGATTCTAAACGGGGTCACGTCAGAGAGAGAGAGACATTAGGTCACACGCCTGGTGAGCTCAGAGAGCAGCCAGAGACCAGAAGATGGGAGGGACTGCTTAGCTCTGAGGCGCACTGAGGACTGAGGCCCCGAGCTCTAAGCTCCTCCGGGTCAGAGACTGGGAGATGCCATTTTCAGTCCCGTCCTCCAAAGCCCTACAAAAAGCTTCAGGGAACAAAAGCTCCCAAGAGTGAACCCGAGCTGATTGCTTAGCCTGGACCCTGGCGAGGGCGGTGCGAATCCGCATCGACAAAGACACTTCAGAATCACAGCAACAGGCCCCTCCCCCAGAAGACCTGTAAAAACATCCAGCCAAAATCAAGTTCGATATTGCTGAATTGTGGAACTCGGGAGCAAGGGGAAAGTAACGCAGAGAATTAATGGCTTTTCCCCCATGATTCTTTAGTTGTTCAAAGTTAAATTCTTTGAATTTTTTTTCTTTGAATTTTTTTCTTATTTTTTCTTTTAATTTTTTTCCTATTTCCTATTTTAACGTTTTTAAGTATTATATCTTATCAAGACTTTTTAATCTTTCTAATTTTCATTGTTATAATCATATTTTACCCCTTCATTGTATCTAACCTTATTTTTTGTATACATATAGGGTCTGTTCAATTCAGTAGTCTAATAGAAAGAGATAAAGAAAGAGATAGAGATAGATGTAGAGATAGAGATAGAGTCAGAGACAGACATAGATATAGAAATAGATAATACAGATATAGATATAGGTTTTTATTTTTGTTTTTGTTTTTGTTTTTGTTGTTGTTGTTTTCCCTCTTTCTTTTCTCCCCAGTTCCAGGTCTCTTCTGAGTAGGTTAGTATATATTTCACTGGGGTCATTGCTACCCTTTAGTATTTGATTCTCTCACCCATCTATTCCTATCTGTATAAAATGACAAGACGGAAAAAATCAACACACACACACACACACAAAGAACAAGAGGCAGTAATGAAGGCTACAGACTTAATCAATGCAAAAATTAGTAATATGACAGAACTAGAGTTCAGAATGAGGATTCATAAGGTACTGGCTGGGCTTGAAAAAACCATGGAAGATAATAGAGAAGCCCTCTCTAGAGAAATAAAAATCCTTTCTGGAGAAATAAAAGCACTAAATTCTAACCAAGCTGAAATCAGAAAAGTTATTAATGAGGATCAATTGAAAATGGAGGCTCTTGCTGCTAGGATAAATGAAGCAGAAGACAGAATTCGTGATTTAGAAGACAAAATATCAGAGAAAAAAGAAGAGGGTGAAAAGAGATAGAAAAAAACTATTGGACAATGAGGTGAGAATTGGAGAGATAAGTGATATCATAAGACGAAACAATATTAGAATAATTGGGATCCCAGAAGACAAAGAGAGAGAGAGGGGCAGAAGGTATATTGGAACAAATTATAGTACAGAATTTCCCTAATTTGGCGAGGGAACAAGCATCAAATTCCAGGAGGCACAGAGAAACCCCCTCAAAATCAATAAAAATAGGTCGACTCCCCGTCTTATAATAGTAAAACTTACAAGTCTTAGTGACAAAGAGAAAATCCTGAAAGGAGCGCAGGACAAGAGGTCTAAAACATACAGTGGTAGAAATATTAGACTGACAACAGACCTATCCACAGAGACCTGGCAGGCCAGAAAGAGCTGGCATGATATATTCAGAGCACTAAACGAGAAAAATCTGCAGCCAAGAATACTATATCCAGCTAGGCTGTCATTGAAAATAGAAGGAGAACTGAAAAGCTTCCAGGACAAACAAAAACTCAAGGAATTTGCAAACACCAAGCCAGCCCTACAGGAAATATTGAAAGGGGTCCTCTAAGAAAAGAGAGCCTAAAAGAAACATAGACCAGAAAGGAAGAGACACAATATACAGTAACAGTCACCTTCCAGGCAATACAATGGTTCTAAATTCATATCTCTCAATAGTTGCTCTGAACGTAAATGGACTAAATGCCCCAACTAAAAGACACAGGGTATCAGAATGGATAAAGAAACAAGACCCATCGATATGCTGTCTACAAGAAACTCATCTTACACGCAAAGACACCTCCAGATTTAAAGTGAGGGGGTGGAAAACAATTTACCATGCCAATGGACAGCAAAAGAAAGCTGGAGTGGCAATCCTTATATCAGATAAACTAGACTTTAAAGAATATCATAAGAGATGAAGAAGGACACTATATCATACTAAAAGGACCCTTCCAAAAAGAAGATCTAACAATCGTAAATATCTATGCCCCTAACATGGGAGCAGCCAATTATATAAACCAATTAATAACGAAATCAAAGAAACACATTGACAATAACACAATACTAATAGGGGACTTTAACACCCCCCCTTACTGAAATGGACAGATCATCAAAGCAAAAGATCAACAAGGAAATAAAAGCTTTAAATGACACCCTGGACCAGTTGGACATCACAGATATATTCAGAACATTCCATCCCAAAACAACAGAATACACATTCTTCTCCAGTGCACATGGAACATTCTCCAAAATAGACCATATTCTGGATCACACATCAGGTCTCAACAGGTACCAAAAGATTGGGATCATTCCCTGCATATTTTCAGACCATAATGCTCTGAAACTAAAACTCAGCCACAGGGGGAAAGTGGGAAAGAGCTCAAATACATGGAGGCTAAAGTACACCCTACTCAAGAATGAATGGGTCAACCAGGAAATTAAAGAAGAATTTAAAAATTCATGGAAACAAATGAAAATGAAAACACGACTGTTCAAAATCTTTGGGACACAGCAAAAGAAGTCCTGAAAGGAAAGTAGATAGCAATACCAGCCTTTCTCAAGAAACAAGAAAGGTCTCAAGAAAAGAACATAACTCTACACCTACACAAGTTAGAGAAAGAACAGCAAAGAAAGCCTACACCCAACAGGAGAAGAGAAATAATAAAGATGAGAGCAGAAATCAATGAAATAGAAACTAAAGGAACAGTGGAACACATCAATGAAACTAGGAGCTGGTTCTTTGAAAGACTTAATAAGATTGATAAACCACTCTCCAGACTTATCCAAAAGAAAAGAGAAAGGACTCAAATTAATAAAATCATGAATGAAAGAGGAGAGATCACAACCAACACTAAAGAAATAGAAACAATCATAAGAACATATTATGAGCAACTCTACACCAGCAAATTTGACAATCTGGAAGTAATGGATGCATTCCTAGAAAATTTAAACTACCAAAACTGAACCAGGAAGAAATTGAAGACCTGAATACACCCATAACTGTAAGGAGATTGAAGCAGTCATCAATAATCTCCCAACAAACAAGAGCCCAGGGCCAGATGGCTTCCCAGACAAATTCTACCAAACATTTAAAGAAGAATTAATACCTATTGGATTAGGTGGGCAAGATGGCGGAGGAGTAGGAGACCGCTTATCATCACGTCCCGGGAATTCACCCAGAGAGCTATCAAACCATTCTCAACACCTACAAATTCTACCGGAGATCGA
>LNAC01001373.1:188783-216228 GCA_002007465.1 Ailurus styani | reverse complement strand
TATACACTAACCTACTCAGAAGAGACCTGGAACTGGGAAGAAAAGTAAGAGGGGAAAAAAAGACAAAACCAAAAACAGACAAACAAAAAAAATACCAAAAACCCAAAATCGTAGAAAAACAAAACAAACAAAAATGAATAAAACAAAATCCTATATCTATATTATCTATTTGTTTCTATATCTATGTCTGTCTATGAGTCTATCTCTTTATCTATCTCTATCTATCTATATCTATTAGATTGGTGAATTGAACAGACCCTATAAGTATCCAAAAAAATAAGGTTCAAAACAATGAAGGGATAAAATATGATTATAACAATGAAAATTTAAAAAAAGAATAAAAAGTGTCGATACGATATAAGAGTTAAGAACGTTAAAATAGGAAAAGGGAAAAATTTTAAAAGAAAAAAGTAAGAAAAAAATTCAAAGAAAAAAAAAAAAAATTCAATGAATTTAACTTTGAACGACTGAAGAATCATGGGGAAAAAGCCATGAATTGTCTCCGTTGCTTTTCCGTAGTTCTGGGGTTCCGCAATGCTTAGCCGTCTTGAACTTGACTTTGACTGGATGGTTTGTTTGTTTGTTTCTCTTGGTCTTCTGGGGGAGGGGCCTGTTGCTATGATTCTCAAGTGTCTCTGCCCGAGGCGGATTCCCACCGCCCTCGCCAGGGGCCAGGCTAAGTAATCAGGTCGGGTTCGCTCTCAGGAGCTTTTGTTCCCTGAACGCTTTCCGTACCTCGTTGGAGGACGGGACTGAAAATGGCGGCTCCCAGTCTCCGACCCGGAGGAGCCGAGAGCCTGGGGCCTCAGCCCTCAGCCCGCCTCAGAGAAAAGCAGTCCCTCCCGTCTCCTGGTCTCCGGCCGCGCTCCGAGCTCACCCGGCCTGTGACTGAGTGTCTCTATCTCTGGCGCGGCCCCGCTTAGAATCTCCAAACCCGGCAGATCCTGCAGCCGCTCCCGCACCGCTGCTCCCGGAGGAGGAAGGTGAGTCTCTCCGGGTCTGCCGCCCGTGGGGTCCCCGCTCACAGATCAGTGGCCCGGCTGTGCTTCAGATCACAGCCCAAGGTAACCCCGAGCTGAGAGACACCTCAGCTCAGCTCCGTCTCTCCCGCCGGCTTCTCTCTGAGACCTGGGAGCTTGGTCGCGCTCAGACACTCCTGGTCTTTTTGTGTCCCCGTGGGTCCTGAGACCACAGTGTCCCTGCAGGGGCTTCACCCCCCGCTTGGTCTCTGGGGCGATGTCCCTCAGTGGAGCCGACTTCTAACAGTTCCGAGTCTGTGCTCCGCTGCTCGCTCCCTTGCCGGCAGCCGGCCCCTCCCCCCGGGTCTATCTTCCCGTCACCGCAGATTCACTTCTCCGCACGTCCTACCTTCCAGAAGGCGGTCTATTTTCTGTTCCTAGAATTGCTGCTCCTCTTCTCTTCAATCTCTGGTGGAATTTGTAGGTGTTCAGAATAGTTTGATAGCTCTCTGGGTGAATTCCCGGGACCTGATGATAATCGGTCTCCTACTCCTCCGCCATCTTGCCGCTCCCCCCAAGACTCCCAAAGTCTTTTGGGACTTGGCTGAGGTGGGGCAGAGTGTGGGAGGAGCAGGGGGAGCTCAGTTTCAGGGAAATGAGCGTTAGCTGTGTGCAAATCCTTGATGTGGTACTTTTGAGTAGATGGAAGTGAGTATAAGATGTGGTTCTTCGTCAGGGAACTTGCTGAGAGATAAAGCATGTGCAAATTTAAGAAGTATATCAGCGTGTGAGTAATACCAAAGGTGTTTTAGGACTTTAGATGCATGATCACCATGGGCTAGAACAGTTTAGGAGTAGGCTAGTTTAGGTGAGGAACTGGCGTTTTCCATGACTTTGAAATCTCTGCAGCGTTTGGCAGGTTAGAGGGCCAAGGGGCCTAAGGACAAAAGTCTGAATGTTTGGGTCAGGGAATAAGTCATGTTGGCCAACATGAGGGTTAGAGTCAGAGGTTGGTGGGTTGAGAAAGGCCTTGGGTTCCTGCTAGGGAGTTTGGCTTTCACTTTGTAGATGATATGCCATGACGAAAGGGATTTGATTCATGTAGTTGACCTGGTTGGATTACTGCCTTGGGAAATTTAATCATGCCCATTAGGTTTGCTACAAGAAGGCCCTGTTGTTGTTTTAACCCTGCTTATTTTCTGGGTAGCCTCCTCATTGTTGACTCTCTTCTCCCTGATACATGTGCCCCTTCTGCTCCCTGGAGGCTACTGATTCCTGATTTACCTCCAGTCTTTCTGATCATGGCTTTTTTCTCATTCACTCAGGAAATATTTATTGAGAGCCTGCAGTGTGCCCGAGCTCATGCCGGGCATGGAGGACAAAACTAGGCAGGTCTAGTGGGGGAACAGACAGGAAATAAATAATCCCACACACCACTACATAATTTCAAGTTTGTTAAGCCCTGTGAAGGAAAACTGCAGAGCACTGAGAAGTGGGTTCAGAGTAGGCCCCCTGAGACCTGAGCAATGTTGGGTGAAAGGAAGGGAGAAGCATTCTAGACCAAGGGTGTGTGTAATGAGGCCCTGTGATGGGAATGAGCTTCGTGCACTAGGAGAGGAAACAATGTCTACTGTGACCTGCAGAGGTGTGAGGTCTGTTCTTGACCTCTTCTCTCATGCCACTCCTTCTCAGGCCTGTTATCAGGGCAGTGATTTCCACCTCTTCCTTCTCTCATAATCTCCAGACTTCCTCACCAGGCATCTCCACCTGCATCTCCACCAGGCATGATTAACCTAGCATGTCCCAAACTCTGTGAGGTATCTGCTCACCTGTCTGTTTCTCAAGGACAGTGTATACACTTGGGGCTCTGCTTATCTTCATGTTTTTCTTCTGGTCCTACAAACCTTTCCACCCTCTCTTTCCTATCAAAACACAGTTCATGTGCTCCTCTTCTGCAAAACCTTCCCTACCCATTTAATCCTACCCCTGTCTTCTGTGGCAGAATGTATTAATCCCCTGACCCTACAAAACACAGTCCATTTCTCAGTTTAACACCATTGGTTTGTACTTTTGACCATTGTATGTTTGTGCTCTGAGAGGATCGAGTCTTTCTAGGGCTTAATTCCCTGGTGCCTGGTATGATATTTGGATGTATAGTTGTATTAAGTGACTTTTATGGCAGAATAAAAATAGATATTGAAACACTGATGAAAATGCTCTAAATAGGACAGTGAGAGTGGAGAGAAAGGCAAGAATCATGCCTGATACAGAATGAGAACATATCAAATGAAGAAAACCCATCTATCTGATTTCCCCTTCGGCATCCTAATCAGAGATGCTGTCGATTGTTACTCTGGTTGGAGGCCCTGCATAGATCTCATGACATCTGAAAAGCAGGGGATATTTCAAGAGAGAATTGGTTCCTTGAGATATTGCAATCAACCTCTGGGTCTCATCCTTTACATTTAAGATTGTGTTGTCAATGTCTATGGCAAAAGGTAAGGGATAAACCACATCATTTGAAAAGGTTTGTTAAAGAAAAAAGTAAAATTGTATGCTGGATTAACTGCCCCCCCATAAAAATAGTAATTGATCATGAAGTCTGATAACCAAGAATCTACTAGGAAGTAATTAGTGTTACCGAGGGTGCCTCATGTAATCGATCCATTTATTTTAATTTCTTTTTAAATCTTTGTGATCATGGAGGTGACAGGCTCATTGTTCTCTTGTTCTCAGCTCTTCCTAGGAGGGTAGCTTCTCACATGCTCCCCATTCTGTGACAGGTTTCAGAAAAAACAGAAAAGATCTCATGTTGGTGGTGTTCCATTGAAGCGGGGGAAAGAAGCATTTAGGGCTTCACGTGACTTGAGGAGATGATTGAATTAAGACATGCGTTGCCTACTCCAGAGAACTTAGACTCATTTGCACAGCGGTTTTTCCTCCTCTGTGCTTGCATTGGGCTTGCAGGTACATGATCATTATTTCCGACTTCTAATTATAGCTAAGTCATCACAGATATGGGTGAGCTACCTAGTTATTAGATAATTACTCTCTGTTGTAGGGCATATGAAGTTACAATGAAGCTGAAATGTGCATTGAATATGGGCGTGTCTTGTTTTCAAGGCTTCTATGTTTTTCCTCAGTTTATGTATGTATTGCAAATAGACGCTTAAATAACAAATAACAAATGTTAAACACAGAGCAGTGCTTTGGGCTGTGTGCTGGGATTTGTATTTCAAGTGAAAGTTGAGGGATTTTTCCCCCCCTCTTGGAGAGAAGGGTAGCCATGCCTGGGGAGACATGGGAAAAACATTATACTCTAAAATGCTCTAATTTGTCGTTCTATGTGATTCCATAACTAGTAGCAAAATGGATCAGTCTCAAAGAATAGCAAATGGTAACTTGGCATGAACTCATTAAAGCTTCCCCTTTAGTACATGTGTGTGTTTTCTGCTCTTAAGTGGAGTTTGAGTGTGAGAGGGCATGTATATTTCATATATGGTAGTGGGGCTGGGTGAGGCTGGGGTGAGGGGATGCAGGATGCTAGGGACTCTCTGAAGACGCTTGACAAGGGCCCACACCTGCATTCCAGCGGAGGGCTTAGTAGGACAGTTTCTGTGCAATGTAGCAACTTTTTACTGGACTCTAAAGCATAGTAGCGTCCCTGGAACAGCGTCTGTTTCCGCCATGCAACTTCACTTCTAATGATTTGTACTCTGTAACCACAGAATGGCCTAAATTACAGTTTTTAGTGGTTGTATTGTAATTCTAGAAGATGGTTGGGAAGGGACCTTATCAAAACATCTAGATCAGTGTATTTCAAACATCAGTGATGAGACTGTAGTCGTGATTATTTTTTTATGTCTGAGAACTACTTGCACTATTACTTAATAGTTTTTCCTCTAGATTATATTCTTTGTTTGACTTAGTTTCATCCTAATCATACTGTCTGGATTTGGTGGTGTTGCTGCTTGGACTCTAGAGCTGGATTGCTTAGGTTCGAATTCTCACTACACCTCTGTCTGGTCATACTGACTTGGAGCAACTTGCTCCATCTCTTAGTGTCTCTGTTTCCCAAGTGTAAAATGGGGATAATAATATGATTGGTTTTATAGGGTTTTTATGAAGATTCAGTGGGAAAAAAAAGATATAAAGCAGTTACTGTAGTACCTTGCACATATTAAGTGCACACAATCCTATTATTCTATGTTTCTTTAACAACCATGAAAATATTTATTTAAAAAAATCACTTTTACACCAGCTAAGATTAGATCACACTCTACTAACGAAATATGTATTTTGCTTTGAGAAGCATTGATCACATTGTCATCCAGTCTCATATGTTTTTTGTGCTTGATTCTCTCCCTCGTTACCCTGGACCAGGGCCCCTTGGGGATTACACCCCATCTTAGCCTTCATGAGGCCCCATAGCTGCTTCGCATCCTTTCCAGTTTATCCTTTGACATCATGGGGGCCAACTCTAACCTCTCTTGTCTAGTATAGTCTTCTACATAATTGGAGGAAGCCGTCCTGTCTCTCTGAGCCTTCTCTTTTTCATTCCTACAAAGTGTCAGCTTTTCCTTTGAACCAGCTCAGACATAATGCTATCCCTTTACATGGGAAGAAGCTGTGGGAGCAGAGATTTGTCCTAGGACACCTGGCACACATTTTGCAGGTACTGATTAGTGTTTGTAAATTCTGTGAGCACCTGGAACCTGGAAGCCGCCAGTGTCTTTTCAGATGCCAGAGTTGCAGGTGAGAAGTGGAAGGAACCAATGTTTCCATTACGAGGCAGGCACATGAGTTTAAAGAAGTCTTGGAAAACTGTACCTGTGGTGCCTCGGTGAAGGGCAGGGCCGGTCAACTTACTTTGTACTGTATACTCTTTCATCTTCCCGGTGTTATAGAGTCCAGTGTATTACCTATCAAAAAAACCTTATGTGCACATACAAAAGAGCAGTATCATAGACTATTAGCCCTGGGAGGTATCTTTAAAAAATGATATAAAGGAGTTTTGCAAATGCTAAGCTCCTGACTAAGGGAACAAAAAGGTAACATGAACAGCCCTTCTGAAAGGAGAAAACAAATAAAAATAACAACAGAGGCTCACCTCTAGCAGCTACCCTGCCTCCGCCACCCATATATCCCATTTGGTCTGGCAGATTCTTACTTTTTCTTTAAGACCTAGCTCAGGTGTTATTTTCCCCTGGAAATCCTTCCTTAACCACTAACGCTTTTCACCAGGCTGGGGCCAAGGTCTCCCGTCCTTTTCCTGAGCACCCTGTACGGCTTCCAGATTCATGGATTATAGCCTGTTATAATCATCTCTACCCCTCAAACTCTATACCCCAAACTCCTTGAGGAAGGGGCTGTCTCATTAGTATTTCTGTTCCAGGTGTCTACCTAGTATCTACCATATTCCCGGTATGATGCCCAGCATAGAGAATGCATGAGCTATTCATTGATGATGAACACACTCTGCAGGGTGGAGTTTGGAGCTGTCGTATGAGATATTGTGAAGGTTTCATGGGGCAGCTGGTGCTTGAGTCATACTGAGGTCTCACTGAACATATGCCAAGCTGAGAGGAGAGGGGCAGCCCTCTAGGCAAAGGGAATAGCAAGTTCAAGGGCCCTGAGGCATGGCTGAGGTTACTCTTTTAGAACAACCACCAACTCTAAAAAATACATATTTTAACTCAAAACATACCTTTTTTTTTAGTAGAACATACCTAATGTCTTACTCTGTGTTTATTCTTTAGTTCATTTATTTCTGATTACATTTTGAGTCGTCTGATGTGCATGGATGAGAGGTTCATGGGCTTGGGCATTTTCTCCTTCCTGATCCACCTCTTTCCCTCCTTCTCACCTTCCTTTTATCCTTCTCTCCTTGTTTCTGTAAGAGTCTACTGTGCAAAAGACATCATCCAGACATTTGGAGGACCCAGCTGAGGAGCTTAGGGTCTGGAGCGGAGCCTCAGGTACAGGACGACAATACTCCTGTTGAAATCCACGGGAGAACACTTGCTGGGTTCTAGGATGGTTCACGGAGAACTTCCATGTAGAGAAAATCGGAAATGGCTCCAGGGCGAGGATCACATTTATGCCACATGTGGAGTTTAGGTGGGTGCATATTGGTGTTGATGGTTGTGAAGTAGGTGGGTGAGAGTGGTGGGCATTCTCAGGAACAGCGTAAACCAGTGTCAGAAGACAGGTCAGCCTGGAATGTCCTGAAGAACCAACAGCATTCCATGTGGCCAGACAGGAGAATGAATAGCAGCAAATAAACTTGGAGGGTTAAATAACAGGTGGTATGAGGTTCTTGAATGCAAGGTGAAAAGTTTTCACTTTCTTCTTCAGGCAGTGGGGAGCCACTGCAGATGTTTAGCATGCCTTTGACATGTCAGAGCCATAGTTAGAGTCAAGAATCCTAACTAGACAAAACAAAACAAAACAAAACAAAACCCAAACAAAAAACAAAACAAAAAAACCAAAACAAAACAAAAACAACCCAAAAACCAAAAACAAAACTACTTTGGAAAGCTACTCAGTCAGTGAAGTGGCAAGAGGTATTTGGGTAGGGAGGAAGAACCCACAGAGGCAGGATGGAAGTTATTCTTGGCCACATGATTCTTCAAGATCTTTCAGGATTCTTTCTGTGCCCAATATAATGTAGAAAGTGGCACAGGGCAGATATCGATGGGAAAGGACCAAGACAACAGTAAGAATGGTAATCATTTCCTAAGACCTAAAGGCAAAGCCATTGGTCACCTGATCTGCTTTTTGGTCAGAAGAGTCTTGTTGCTGCCGGGTGTGGGCTGAATCATTATATAGATCTCTGGTAGCTTTGGTATGCCTGGTAATTTTTCTATGGTTTGGATAACCAGTAGTTCTGAAACTCTTTCTGAAGTACGGGAATACCCCATGAAACATAGGGCTTCCCAAGACACTGAGTTTTGCTGGTTCCTTGGAGGAGCTCGGATTTCAGAAGCATCCGAGAGAGAGTGCCTGAGTATTGAGATATCCTCTAAATGGCTTTTAAAGCTACAGCTGGCTAAATGAGAAGACAGGTTAAACAGGCTTTCCATATGAATAGAACATGATTATAATTATTTATATCCTTGAGTTATGAGGCTTACTTTCTGCCATGTGCAGATTTGCAAGTTTCTATGACTCAAAGAAATATATAGTAGAGCTAAGATCGAGATACACATCATTTTGCCTTTGTTAAAGACTGGGGAGTTTGCACGTACAGCAAGTCACACTTTCTTTTTCCATGATGGGCAAAAGGCACATAGAGTAAGATGTTGTTGAGAGCTTTTAGGGTTGTATCACTTATTGGGGGGGGTCACTCCTTATTTTTTAATTTTTGTACTCATTACTTTCCTTTGGGCTGAATTGTATCTCCCAATTCATCTATCAAAGCCCCAACCTCCCAGTGAATGGTATTTGGAGATGGACCCTTTGGGAGCTAATTAGGTTTAGAAGAGGTCATGGGGATGGGGCCCTCATGATGGGATCAGTGCCCTTATAACAAGAGGCAGCAGGCAGTTTGCTCTTGCTCTATGTGCCACATGAGGACACAGGGAGACGGAGGTCATCTACAAGTCAGGATGAGCGTTCTTGCCAGAAACCAGAGCAGCTTCTGCCTTGGGCTTGGACTTCTAGCCTCCAGAATTGTGAGAAAATACATTTCTGGTGTTTAAGTCCTGTCTGTGGGTATTTTGTTAGGGCAGCCTGACCTGATGAATACGGTCCCACCACAAGCAGGACTTGCAAAAGTACAATGGAAGGTTTGAAATCACATGTTTAGCACATAGAAATGCTTCACCTTTTCTTTTTAAGGTTGTATTAAAGATGCATTTTTGGCATATAAATATCAGACACAGGCTGAGGGCGAAAACTGGGGTCTGTGTGAGACAAATTCTAGTAAAAGGGAGAACATACTTTGCTTAAGAATAAAAAAAAAAATCCTTGGAACCTGGTGCACTGTCTGCTTTAGGTATGGAAACTCCCAGCCTTTTGTGTATTTAACTCACTTAACTTTTTACTTAACTAACTTAACTAGCATAGTGTTTAAATACAAAAGTTCTTGGATATACCATAAGACTAACGAACTGGTTGCTTTATGATTATTATCAGTGTTGGAGGTCCTGGAGCAATAAGAGAAGCACTTGGGCACCTGGGTGGCTCAGTGAGTTAAAGCCTCTGCCTTCGGCTCAGGTCATGATCTCAGGGTCCTGGAATCGAGTCCCTCATCGGGCTCTCTGCTCAGTGGGGAGCCTGCTTCCTCCTCTCTCTCTGCCTGCCTTGCTGCTTACTTGTAATCTCTCTCTCTGTGTCAAATAAATAAAATCTTAAAAAAAAATAAGAAGCACTTAAGAAAATGATTTGAAACGGAGTAAAGGCCAAGAGAAGCATGAAAGCATTTCAAAGTGATGGAAATTCACCTATCAGTTTTAGCTCTCTTAAAAAGTCATCCATTCTGTGTCTGAAGGCCAGCCTCATGTGTGCCAAGTTCTGCGTAGCACAACAAAGGGGAAAGGAGGAAGCATGTGGAGGTGGTCCCAGCTGTGTTCTTGTACTTCCCAGGTCTGCAGTACAGTGGGAGTCCTTAGGGGGTGGTCTCACCGGTCTCTGAGGCCGCAGAACTGTCAGGAGAGAACGTATCTTCAACCTTTCACTGTCCTAGACTGTTATAGGACTAGGCAATATTTCATGGGCTTTATTTGACTTTTTTTTTAAATTCGTGCAATAATGAGCTGTGCTTCTGTTGGTTTTTAGGATATAGGACGATATTTTAAGGAATTCTGTAATCAAAAGAAAATGATACATTAGGTATCCTAAATCTGAAGCCACGCAACTCCCCAGTATTAATTCGAGCAAGTTAGAGAGTTACATTCATTTTTTAGATTAAATAATATTAATAGTCTATAACTGTCAGGAATATTTTAAGCCATAGGAAGATTTACAATGTAACTTATTAAATACTTGTTTCCTGAAAAACTTTTATATATTTTCCAGGAAGGTGAGCGTGAAGTTCTTGAAAAATCAAATCTGAGTTGATTTCTCAATTCAAAGCTGAGTTCCCTCTGCACACATCTCCGCACCAGACCTTAGAGAAGCTACAGAGAAGCGTCAGACCCGTGCTATCCAAGACACTAGCCACTAGTGCACATGTAAATTTAAACTTAATTCATTAAAGTGAACTACTGTAACAAAAATTCAGTTGCTTAGTTGCACCAAACACATTTCAAGTGCTCATTAGCTATAGTAGCTTGGCTCTCCGAGACAGCATGGCTAGGGAACATTTCTCATCGTCACAGTAAGTTCTGACAGTGCTGTGTGAGACCATTTTCTCTGCCTCCGCCGAATTTTAATCGAGTTGAGATCCAGGACAAAAAATGTGAAAAGGAGATGACAAAAGAAAATGTAATTAACATTTTATTAACAGTGTCTTGGAGCAGTGTGTGATTGATTATTGGAGTAATTTTGTAGGTAATAAATGATACAGGACATGAGGCAGAGGTGGTCAGGGAAGAATTGGAATTTTTATTGGAGGTTAAAGGAACTGGTTAGATTCTGGCAGGCAGTGAAGTGGGAGGCATTCTAGGAGAATGGATTGAAAGTTTTGTGGGAAAGGGCCAAGGGGTGACACTCTAAGACGTGTGTGAGGCAGGAACAGTTGTATGATTTGTAGGACTCAGGGCAAAATGAATACGTGGGGTTGTCTTGTTAAAAAATTATCAAGAATTTCTAGGGGCGGTTGGGTGGCTCAGTCGGTTAAGCGTCTGCCTTCCACTCAGGTCATGATCTCAGGGTCCTGGGATCAAGCCCCACATCTGGCTCCTTGCTCAGCAGGGAGCCTGCTTCTCCTTCCCCCTCAGCTGTTTCCCTCCTTGTGCTCTCTTGCTTTCACTGTCACATAAATAAATAAATAAATAAATAAATAAATAAATAAATAAATAAATAATAAATAAATAAATAAATAAACAAACAAACAAACAAACAAACTTTTTAAAAATTATGAAGAATTTCCAGAATGTGACAGCAGAGCATTAGGCCTCACATGGGACGCTGGGGTAGGAAACTGGCCCTGGTCTGAGGGATGGTGAATAAGCTAAGTCGATGAGGTTCTAATGACTTCCACAGATGAATATTAAGAAATGTTACCAGAAGCTCCGTCAGAGCTTAAAACTTCTCTTTGTCTCAGCTTTGCCATCCCATGGTGTGGAATATTCCTCATGGGTTGCTGTTTGGAGCCAGAGTCCTGCTCTTCATCCAGTGATGCACCCTCCCATCCTGAGCACGACACTGAAGATAGTGTTATTATTTTGGACATGATGAAAAGCATAGCTATGTGACTAGCACCTTCCTCTCTACTGATTGCAAACCTCATCTCTTCAAAGAAAATGAATGATGGAGTTTAGAAAGAACCAGCTTATTGCCGTGCTAGCTGGGGGCTTGACACTCATTAGGGAGTTAGTCAACAGTTGTACCAAAACTTCCCTCTTAGTTTTAAATGCCTCAAAGTGATGTATCACTTCAAGTATTAAAAGCAAAATAGAAATCACTGTGGAGGCGATATATTTTTATTTCAGATATACTTAAAAAAATAATACTATGCAGTAGACTGGAAATTCTGGGCACTTGAATCTGACTTCACATGAGCTGTGATGTGTGGTGTCATCTTTGGTTAAATGTCTCATTTGTCAGTGCATAGCCTTTCCCTGTGAAGTAATGATGAGTTAGAATATTTGCCTACTCTCTGAGTGGTTAAGGAGAATACTAGAATAATGCAGACTTGATGAAGATGTAAAGCTTTTATTTAGCAAAGAATTTGAATTCTCTTTATTCCTACCTTTTCTTCAGTGCCTACCACATCCACTCGGGCCCAGCAAAGGTGGTGTCTCAGTTTTACTTCTTCAGGCAATAAACATATTTCCCCTTGGCATTGTTTAACTTTCTATTTTGAGGTAATTGCACATTTACACACAGTTATAAGAAGTAACAGACATATAGTATATTATCCTTTACCTAGTTTTCCTCGGTAATAATATCTTGCAAAACTCTAGTACAAGATCACAAGTAGGGTATTGGCATTGATACAGTCCAGCAATCTTATTCAGATTTTAACAGTTTTACCTATATTTATTTGTGTCTTTATGTTTAATTCTGTGTAATTTTATCAGCTGTATAGATTCACACACAACTATCATTGTCAAGATTTGGAAGTCCCATCACTACAAAGACCCCTCATGTTATAATCACACTCACTAAAATATCTCCCCCCATCATCCATAACCCCTGGAAACCTCTCACTTGTTCTTCATGTCCATAATTGTGTTATTTTAAGGCAAAATAATCGTTGGGGTGCCTGGGTGGCTCAGTTGGTTAAGCGTCTCTCTTTGGCTCAGATCATGATCCCAGGTTTCTGGGATCGAGCCCCGCACGGGGCTCCCTATTTAGCAAGTCTGCTTCTCCCTCTCCCTTTCCCTCTGTTGCTCCTCCTGCTTGTTCTCTCTCTCTGTAAAATAAATAAATAAAATCTTAAAAAAAGAAGACAAAATAATTGTAGTCCTACACTATGTTACCTTTTAGAATTGTTTTTTTTCCCCACTGAACTTAATTCCCTGATTATTAATCCAAATGGTTGTGTGTATTAATAATTTTTTCCTTGTACCATTGAGTAGTATCCCATGGTATGGATGTACCACATTTGTTTAAAAGTTATCTAGGTAGTTTCCTTTTGGGGGATATTACAAATAAAGCTGAATATTCATTGTATCAGATTGCCAGGCTACTGTCCCAGAGTACCACAGACTGAAAGTCTTAACCAGCAGAAATGTATTTTCTTACAACTCTGGCAGTTAGAAGTCTGAGATCAAGGTGTTGGTGGGGTTGGTTTCTTCTGAGGACTCTCTGCTTGTCTTATAGAAGGTCACCTGCTCCCTGTGTCATCACATGTGTGCCTGTGTCCAAATTTCTCCTTATAGGAACATCAGTCATGTTAGATGGAGTCCACCCCAATGACTTCATGGAACCTTAATTACCTCTCTACAGACCCCGTCTACAAATACAGTCACATACTAAGATATTGGAGTGTAGAAACTCAGCATATGAGTTTGGAGGTAGGCAGAACTCAGTTCAACCCATAACATTCATGTATGGTTTTTCTGTGAATATCAGTTTTTATTTTGCTGAAATAAATGCCCAAGAGTACAGTTGGTGGGTTGTGTGGTATTTCCAGGTTTAGTTTTGTTGTTTTTGTTGTTTTAAGCTGCCAGGGAGTGAGACAGAGTGGTTAAACTGGTTTACATTCTCACCCGCAATGTATGAGTGATCTAGTTTCTCTACATACTCAGCAGCATTTTATTATTTTAGTCATTGTGATAAATGTGTAATGATATCTCATTGCAGTTTTAACGTGCATTTCTCTTTTGGTGAGTGATGTTGAACTTCTTTTCATGTGCTTATTTGCCATCTGTATATCCTTTTTGGAGAAAAGTCTGTTCATGTCTTGCCCATTTTTGAATTGGAAATTGTTTTCTTGCTGTTGACTTTGGAGAGTTCTTTATATATTCTAGATATGAATTCCTTTTCAAATATGTGGTTTGCAAGTCATGGATGTGTAGCTTGTCTTTTCATCCTCTTAACAAGATCTTTCACAGAACAGATACTTAAATTTTGATGAAGTTCGATTTATCAGTTTTTTCTTTTATGTGATTGTGCTTTTGGTTCAAGCCTAAGAGCTCTGCTGAACCTTAGATCCCAAAGATTTTCTTCTGTGTTTTTTAAATTAAACTTTTATATTTTTTTTCCACATTTACCTCTGTGGCCCATATTGACTTAATTTTTGGTATAAGTTGTGAGCTTTAGGTTGAGGTTAAATCTGCCTATGGATGCCTATGGATGTCCAAGTGTTTCTAGTACCATTTGTTGAAAAGGCTATTGTTTCTCCATCAAATTGCTTTTGCCCCATTGTCAAGTATCTGTTGGACATATTTTTATGTGTGTTTCTCGGTTCTGTAGTCTGTTCCATTGATCAGTGTGTCTATTCTGCTAGTATGAAACTGTCCTGATTATTGTAACAGGATAGTAAGTCTTGGTAATGGGTAGTACAGTTCCTTCTATTATATTACCGTTCCCCCCCCAAGATTGTTTTAACTGTGCTTAGAGCCTGTGACTTTTTGTACAATTTTAGAATAAGCTTTTTTATATCTACAAAAAATTAAAACCCTCACTGAGATTTTGATAGTAATTGCATGGGATCAATTTGGTGAGAAATATCATCTTTACTATGTTGATTCTTCCAGTCCATGAAAATGATATGTCTCTCCATTCGCTTAGATCTTCTTTGATTTCTTTCATCAGCATTTTATAGTTTTCAGATCCCATATATGTTTTGTTAAGTGCATACCTGAGTGTTTCATTTATTCTGAAAAGATTATAAATAGTATTGTATTTTTGACTTTGATTGCTACATGCTTTTTGTTAGTATGCAGGTATAAAATTGATATTTATGTATTGATCTTATGCTTGAAATTTTGCTGAATTCATTTATTATTTCCAAGAGACTTTTTTTTTTTTAGTTTCCTTGGGAGTGTCTACATAATAAATCACGTCACATGCAAATTTGAGTAGTTTTATTGCTTCTTTTTCAATCCAAATTTATTTCCTTTTCTTGTCATATTGTGCTGGCTAGAACTTCAAGAATTGTGTTGAAAAGAAGTGGTGAGAGTGGACCACCTTGACTTCTTCCTGATCTTAGGAGGAAAGCATCTAGACTTCACTGTTATGTTTTTTGTACATACTTATTATCAAGTTGTGGACGTACCCCTTTACTCCTAATTTGCTGAGAGCTTTTATCGTGAATGGGTATTGGACTTTGTCAAAAAAATTTTTTTTACATCAATTGGTATGGTTTTTCTTCTTTAGCCTATGTATATAGTGAATTACATTGATTTTTCAAATGTTGAATCAGCTTTGCATACTTGGAATAAAATCAATTTTGTCATGGTGTGAATTCCTTTGTATACTATTGGATTAAATTTGCCAGTATTTTGTTGAGGATTTTTGTGTTTTTTGTACTGTCTGTCTGGTTTTGGTATCAGGTAAGACTGGTTTCTTAAAATGAACTAGAAAGTGTTCTCCTATTTTCTATTTTCTGAAAGAAATTATACAAAAATTAGTGTTAATTCTTTAAACACTTGATAGACTACTCCAGTGAAAGCATCTGGGCCTTATGATTCCTTTTTGGAATGTCTTTTCATTATTAATTAAACCTTAAATAGTTATAGGACTCTTTAAATAATCTCTTTCATATTGGGTGAGTTGTGGTAGTTTGTGGTTTTTGGAAACTGGGTCCATTTTATCTAAGTTTCCTTCTTTTATGACTTCATGACTCCCTTTGTATGAAGAACCTCCTTTAGTTATCCTTTAAGGGTAGGTCTTTTAGCAATGAATTGTTTTAATTTTCCTTTATGTGAGAATGTCTGTTTATCTTTCATTCCTGAAGGAGAGTTTTTCTGGATAAAGAATTTGCTATTGGTGGTTCTTTTCTTTCAGCATTTGAAAATGTGTCATTTTCTTCTGGCCTCCCTGGTTTCAGATGAATAAAATTGAATTGGTATTTCCCTATAGGTAATCTATTGTTTATCTCTGGTTGCTTTCAAGATTTTTCTTTGTATTTATTGAATTCTACGGAATGGGATTCTGTAAACCCAAATGTGGGATGTTGTTAGTCCTTATTTCTTCAAATATTCTTTCAGCCTACTCTCTCCTTTCCTTCTGGAACTCCAAAAGATAGGATTGTTGGATCTTTTCTTATTGTCCCACAGGTGTCTGAGGCTCTGTTAATTTTTTTTTTCAGATTACTTTCTCTATTTTAAGACTGGGTAGATTTTATTGTTCTGTCTTCAAGTTCACTGTTTCTGTTCTCTGTCATCCACTTTATTATTGAGCCCACCCATTGGGTTTTTTATTTCTGATATTACATTTTTCAGTTCTGTTTTTTTCATTTCCTGTGAAGAAAATGTGTAATAGTTAGCCAAAGCATTTTTATCATGGATGCTTTATAATCCTTGACAGACAATTCCAACATATTATTTATCTCAATGTTTATGCCAGTTGGTTGTATTTTCTCAAATCAAGTTTTAATTTTCCTGATTCTTGGAGTGATAAGTGATTTTCAATTGTATTTTGGATGTTTTGGCTATTTTGTTAAAATTCTCTGAATTCTATTTAAATATTTTATTTTGGAAGGCAGTGATGCTTTTTAGGTTTAGTACATAGATCCTGGCCTACTTTTGCGGGCTCTGTTCCAATGGTAATTTAATTCTTAAGCATGCTTGGTGTACCTAGTGGCACTGGAACTCCCACTGGTCCCTGCTGGTGCTGCTGCCTGAGGGGGTGGAAGTTGCTTACTCACATCAGGCCACTTTGTGCCTCTAGATGGAGGAAGAGTGTCTCTGGTTCATGGGGACAGTGTTGCTTCCTCTGCCTGGCTGTTTGTTGTGTTGAGATCCCTTTTACTGGTGCTTCTCAGATGCACTGTGTCTCTCAGTGGGGAAGGGAGTCTCCAGCCCATGGCAACAAAGTAGACTTTCGTGTTAGATGACTTGTGGTGGTAGGATCCCCTGCCTGTGGAGATGTAGTGTACTTCCCAGGCCTGATATTGTTGTGGGGGGATCCTTCTTGCCCATGCATCCTGGCCTTCTGTGCCACTAGGTAGAAAGGGGAATCTTAGTCCCTCAGGGGAAAAGATGCTTCCCAGGCACCTTCTGTAGTAGAATCACCCTTGTTGGAGGTATCACCCGATCCCCCCATGTTTCTCAGTGGAGGTTAGTATTCTTGCCTAACTGGGAGAAGAATGCTTCCACTGGCCATTTACTGTCAGCAGGGGTCTCTATCAGTCCCCCTTGCTTGTCTCATGATGTTGTCAATAGGACTCCCTTGTGATTCAGGGGAGGAATGAATCTAGATGGGCTGCCCTCTGTTGCTAGATTGAGAATCAGGAAATGCCAGGTCTGGGTTGCCTTCTGCTTTTGGGTGGGAGATCCTAAGACACTCTGTTGCCCTGTTGTTGCTTCAGTCCTAGGGTCCCTAAGCATCTAGTGCCTTTTTTTGTACATGTTTCAGCATTCTGCTTTGCATGACCCTTGCTTCATTTCCAGGGTTCATTGCCAGTAACATAATGCAAAGCAAAACAGCTTAGAAAAGAGGGCGGAAGGAAAGGGAAGCAAGGGAGGGAAGATAAAGAAAATGAATTAAGTTGATCAAATGGAACTTCCCCCCCCCTTTTCTAATTCTTGGAAATTATGAAGTCCTTGCAAGCATAGTTCATATTTAGTGGGGAGGGGCAAGGAGAAATGAGCCTATGCCATCTTACCCAGACTCATATATTTTTTGTTTAGCTTTTATTTCCTTTCTGTTTTGTTTTTCCCTCTTTTTGCTTGAAATGCTTTGAGAGCAATCCTGCAGTCAAGCAGTATCCTCTTGTTCTTGGATACAAATGTATGGAGCCTGGCTGTATCTGACCAAGGTGACAGCTCCAGTAGTCTGAATTTATTTTGCTGGTGTAGAGTCATTTCATTCCAAAAATATAAAAACAAAAGTGTAAATCCACGTGCATTGGGAATAAAGAATAGGGAGGTCTGCTGCCCCTCTGTAGGGATGGTGGGCTAGGTTGGCACTGCCCTTTCCTCTCTGGCACCGTGCTTGTGGTCAGTGTTTATCCTGGCTGAAAGGGAGTGTTGTGGCCATCTGGTCTCCTAGTTCCAATCGTTCGAAGCAGTGCCAAGTAGCTCTCTGTCAGGGGACTATCTTTAGATTATTTTGAGGTAATTCTTGTACTTTGGGCACTAAAAAAGAATGGAAAAAGTGTAGAAATCACTTTAAGATTAGTGAGAATTAGTAGAGGAGCAGATGAGATCTCTACTGATGGCCATTTTTCTGTAAAAAAGGGCATGTAGGGCGCCTGGGTGGCTCAGTGGGTTAAAGCCTCTGCTTTCGGCTCAGGTCATGATCTCAGGGTCCTGGGATCGAGGCCCGCATCGGGCTCTCTGCTCAGCAGGGAGCCTGCTTCCTCCTATCTCTCTGCCTGCCTCTCTGCCTACTTGTGATCTGTCTCTCTGTGTCAAATAAATAAAATCTTTAAAAAAAATAAATAAATAAATAAATAAAAAATAAAAAAGGGCATGTACATTGCCTTCTGCTTGGAAAGATAAACCAGCGTCAAATTTGTCTTGTTAGGCAAGATGTGCTCCATTAGTAAGACTGATTTCGTTATATACTTTATTGCAGAGGAAAGGATTTTATTTCTGCTCCTTATCTTAGATCCTCCTTCTGATGCTGAGATAGGAAGGAGATGAGGCATGCCTTGGCCGCCTTTGGTTCATAGCACGATTTGGTCAAACAAGGAAATTTTGGATCAGTTTTCCTTTTTACCCAGAATCAGAACGTTGTGCTTAATCATTCTGACACAGGAATCTGTTGACTATCCCTAACTTTGCAGAAGTCAATGGGATTGAAATTTCCTCAGGAAGAGAATTTGAAATACACTGATAAAATGATGGAACAGTTGATGAATTCTGGATTAAGGTCCTGGATATTTCATTTTATGTAAGACTTATATTTTCACTGAATAAATAAAAATGAGTTTGATGCTAATGTGCATGAACATATAATGTCATTTAAAATATTTTAAGAAGTAGGGCGCCTGGGTGGCTCAGTGGGTTGAAGCCTCTGCTTTCGGCTCAGGTCATGATCTCAGCGTCCTGGGATCAAGGCCCGCATCGGGCTCTCTGCTCAGCAGGGAGCCTGCTTCCTCCTCTCCCTGTCTCTCTGCCTGCCTCTCTGCCTGCTTGTAATCTCTCTCTCTGTGTCAAATAAATAAATAAAATCTTTAAAAAATATATAAAAAATAAAATATTTTAAGAAGTAGTAGTTGATTGTCCTTCAGGAAGAAGTACAAATTGTAGGCTACTCTTAAGCTATTTACACATTTATGAAATACTTAGTACTATGTTTTCTAAATCCTAACAACCGTCTGGGCAGCTTCGTGGGACTCCGTCTCTCTGTGGTGGGTCTTGTTCTCCCCACACCGAGGACCTCTCACACTGGTGAGGGCAGTTGTACTTTGGTGTTAAGGACCCAGATCTGAGTCCATGGCATGGTATTGAATCCTGGTTCCACTGTTTACAAATTTCAGGCCTTGGGCAAGGTACTTCACCTCTGATTCCTCACTTTTCTCATATATTCACTGCAAAAATATAAAGGTGTTATGAGCACAAAATGGAACAATGTATGCAAAGCACTTAGAACAATATGTTGCTAATAGCAGACTCATACTAGGTGTTTTTCTTATGGTGCATGGTTATTGGTATTATGAAAAAAGGGAAAGTAAGTATGATTGTGGGAATTAATAAGAAAAGAAAGCCACCTTGACATTGTTATTCATCACCAAGATCTTGATACCTGGATGAGTTATACAAATGCTGCGTACTAATATTTAGCTTGATGCCATGTTGTCCTGTCTGAGTTGACAATACCTTGCTTTGGTGGCTATCTTTCCCACATCTGATACCCTGCCTTCCCTCTTCCTTCCCAAGGGTAGACATTCTCAGATTCTCATTGTTATGTTCTTCTTCCGAACAGTCAAGTTGGAGACAAGCTGTTGAAACAAACACAAACCTCTATCTAGAAAATGTGTTTCTAAAAGGTATGGTTTAAGCATAGTGGGCATTTATGACAGCTAATTTTGTTGTACTTAGTTATTCAGAGAAGATGATGTTAATGCCAAATGAGTAATAAAAAATCAATTAAATTCATTTAGGGAAATTAAAGTGCTGACAAGTTCATAATGGCTTTTCTGGTTGTTAAATGAGATTGACATGGATTAACAATTGGTAGTGGACGGAAATATGCTGAATTTACTGAACTGTATTTCCATTAAAATGACAGCTGTGTATAAGGGCCGTCACCAGGGCATTTAGTTATGGGGCCCAAGAGTGTGAAGGAGAGAGCTAATCAAATAAGACAAGTTGTACTTAATTTTAATTAGGTAAATTCCCCTTCACGTTTTAATCCCATAAACTCAGTCATGGATGGTGTAGAAGCTAGCAGCCAGCCATCTTATTGTATAGTGCAGGTTTCTTTTTCTAAGTTATTTAAAAAAATGTAGAATTAACTTTTGTACTTGATTATGCATTCTAAATTAACCTCTTTAATGAAAATAGTTTGTCTCAGTCATCTTTTCAATATTCAAAATTTTGTTAAGAAATCCCCACAAATCGTCTTTACAAAAATGTACTGAAAATTTTATGGTATAATTTGCGATGCAAAATGAAATCTGATGTAAGGGATTTATACCAGTGAAATTGTTTAGTTGCTGAAATAACAACAGTGTATTTATTCTACAATATGATCTCTCAGACCATTTGAGCTTTTTTAGTTTTATGTGTGCTGCTGTTCATTTGTTTGTTGTTGCAGTGTGGGTGTGAATGGGCTTCTGATCTTTGTTAGTTCATTAGATTTTTGTTTTACTAGGATATTGGGGGCCAGGAGGTACCACATAATCAAGATTTTGTTATACTTGTGGGATATGACTATGTGTTACAGTGTTTATAGTTATGAATTTTTCTTTGACTTAAATGTACAGCATGTATAGCATATGAATATTTTTTGAAGCATAGAAGCATAATTTATGAATTTTGCAGCAGCCTGAGATTTAATAAAATTTTCTATGTATTACTGTCTTTGAATTGCTGTGCTAAACACAAAGAGGATACAAAGATGTACTTTTTTTTTAAGTGCTGCTTTTAAGTTCTCTATAATGGAAGAGGCAGACAGATAAACAATAGTACAAAACACTAAGAGATTAGTTCCAGACAGAGATAAAATGATTTTAGTGGAAAAATCTGAGAAGTCCAGAAACTTGACATATGAGCTTGACCTGAAATAAGGATTTCAATGAATAGAAAATAGGTGGAAATATCCTTCTAGGCCGAGAGCTCAGGGTGAGCAAAGGGGTGGGGATGTGCTGCATTTAGGGAGCAGCAGAACTTGGTTATAATACAGGGTGTATGAGAGGGAGCTTTATTTACTAGGAACTGAGTCTGGAAACCCAGGCTTGGTCACTGCAACACTTCTCAGCACCTTCTGGGTGCCGGGTGTGTGCTGGCTGTGTGGGCCACAGTGGTGGTCATGGTGGACACAGCCTATTCTCTCTGGGGAGATGAGTCTGGAGAAGCACAGGTCTAGAGGGAGCCCTGTGTAAAGATTAGGGAGCCATTACATGATTTTGAGGGTGAGAGTTTCATGATATGAATAGAGCTTCTTGAAGAAAGATCTGGTGAGCTGGGCAGGGGAAGGTTGGATGGAGGAGGGGGCAGGAGAGGCAGGGAGAACAGAACAAGAAGCCTAAAGTGAGGGCATGAGGGGCAGGTCAGGGAATGGAGGGGGGGGAGAGCATAATCCCAGATGGTACTGAGATCTGGAAGGTCTCTATCAGTCATGAGTCATCTCTTTTTTATATGAGAACCTTTCCAGGATAAAAAGGTTTGTGAGCTGTGGTCTTCAATTTTCCCTTCTTCAGAATAACTTCTTTTTAGTCTGATGTAGTAGAAGTAGGTGTGTCTTTAACAAATCATCTGTTAAAGAGAATATTGTCTTCGAGAAAACTACTATTGTGTTTTATCCACTAAAATGTGGTTGTCTGGGCATGACTGAACAGTAACAGCATTGATTTTCTTATCATTAATCCTGTAGGCAGACTAAGGGCCTTCCCTGAAAGCCAGGTGGGATCCATGGTTGCTTATCCTGGGGTTGGCTTGGGAACATGGAGAATATTGCGTGGTGAGGTGGAGCTCCGCGTGCCTTGCTCTCTTCCTTTAGGGCTGGGAATGAAATCCAGTCGTGATCTCCCATGGCGCTTCTTTGTCCTTACTGGACAGATTTAGAGTTTGGGGTCCATCTGTTTTGGTATGAACTGAAGGTGAGTGTGGAAGAAGTCAATATATAGAGAAATGTGTGTTGATTTATGAAGAAGAACATAATAATCATCTAAGGGATTTTTTTAAACCTCTTGGGGCACTGATATGTTTGAATAAAACCAGGGATTTTTAGTTTAGAGTAGTCATTGATTTTTGACTACCTGCCTTGTTTCCTGAGTAGAATTCTACCTGGATCATGTACTGGAGTAGAGTAGAATGTGAACACTTTTAATTGGTTGGGTGCAGTTCATGGTCATTAGTATTAGTGCCAGCACACTTGAGGGATGGGACACTTATTAATAACCATAAGGCACCTATGGGATTGCAGATGGAGGATGGCTAATGGGCCATAGCTGGCTGAAAAAAGTATATAGGTAATTGCAACAGCTCCTGTTACTGAGGTTGAGGATCACTGCCTTTTTAGAGCCCTTTGTCCTAGAAGAATTATAATCATCATGTAGGCAGACCTAGAGTCTGGTGGACCAGTGTCCTGCTTTTCATTGGCTGCCCCATAACTTTGGTCAAGGTAATGGTGGTAGATGGGATAATTGAGCCCACCATTTCACCTGCTGTTGCTGCATTATGCTTTTGGACTGTGGCTGCGGTGTTGTTGGAGCATAGCCCTCTATCGTCCTTGACCTTGGGCCCAGCCAACATGACTTGCCTTGGCTAATGAAGCATTAGCAAGCAGGATGGAGGTAGAGACTTGAACGTGCTTGTGTGCCTGGGCTCATGTTCGGGTGATGTGTGCTGAGAAGAACATGGTGTGGGGTGAGAAATGCAGCAGACCCAGCCCACCTGAACCTGGGGCTCCGCAGGCAGGGGGAGCCACTGCAGCCATGGGCACATGGATGAGAAAATAAATGGGGGTCCTAAGCCACTGAGATCTGGGGACTTATGCTGTAGTATCACTGTGGCAGTTGAGAGCTAACACTCTGTGCTTGTGCCCATGTCCGTGAAACAGGGCTAGAACTGCCTGCCTTTCATGCTGTTGTTCTGTGCCCCAAATAAAACAAGCTTGCCTGTACAGTGCTCACCTGCCGGTCAGCAGGCAATCCGTACATTGAAGCTGTTTTTAATAATTAAAACATGAGATACACATGCAAAATAAGGGCACACTTTATGCAAGTGGAGAATTAATCCAGTGAAAAGGTAGAAGGGTAAGGCTCTAACATTGTATTGTTTTTATCCTGCAAACTCACTTTGGTTCTGGGTGCTTTATGTTCATTCACCGTGTGTCTTTGTCAGGGTCCTCCAGAGAAGCAGAGCTGACGAGAGATAGAGGTATCTCCCCTTTCTGTCACGATTGATTGGTTTACTTTTTTAAAAAAATTGGCTCTGGATAATGGGGACTGGCAAGTCTTCCATCTTTAGGGCAGGGTTTCCCTTGTAGCCTGGAGGTGGAATTCCTTCTGTGCTGGGAAACCTGTCTTTGCCCTTAAGGCCTTCAGCTGATTGGAGGAAGCCCACCCGCATTATGGGTAAGCTGCCTTCCTTAACTCAACTGATCATAGATGTCAACCATACCAAAAAATTTCTTCAGAAATTTTTTCTTCAAAAAAATTCCTTCATCTAGATTGGTATTTGACCAAACAACTGGGTGCCATAGCCTAGCCAGGTTGACACACAAAATTAACCATTGTGACATGCATGTATGGGCTTTCTGCTGTGTGACTGGGCTGGACACACTGAGGTGAAGCAAAACAGACCTGGTGCCTGCCGGCATGGAGTTCAGAGTCCAGGGACTGCTACCTTCTCTCATTTTACTAGCTCTGTGAAGATGTGCCTTATTTCCCACCATTTAGCAAATGGAAAAACCATGGTTCAGGGTAATAAGTGATTTCGCTGAGGTCACACATTTGTCTGATCTAGAGATCTTTTTACAATCTTTACTCCCTGTGCTGTGCCTCCAGGGAGATGTTTCCCAGATGATGGTGACCACCGTTCTGTGAGATGCAGTTTATATGGGATTCTCAGACAGAAATTGATTCATGATGCCTTGACTTCATGCCTGGGTAGCTGTTAGTCAATTAGATTAATGAAATGGAAAATTATTGATATACATTTTAAATGCAACAAATGCTGAAGGCTTTTGTGTGCATGCACTTTATATTATCAGATGACATTTCCCAGGCGTGGAGTTAACAGAACTAGACCTCATTCTTCTACCATATACCATAATTAAGTTAAGGTTCTTGCCAGAAAATGAAATAAATCTATTACACATGGCTGTAAACAATAGATTAATTGTGTACTGTGGTACGAAAGTCAGCCTATTGTACCTAATGGAGATATACTGATTGCTAAAAGTTTATCCCCACCACTGCGTCCTGTTTTCACAGGTTCTCTCCTCTTACTCTTACCTCTCCTGTTACTCATTAACTGGTTTTGTATGTTCATGTTTCTGTCTGTTTGCTAATTTGTATTTGTAGAGAGAAGGGCCCTTTCTGATTCACTCACCATCATACTGTAAGGGCACAGGTACTGTTAAATGTTGCTGATAGCATGCCATCTTTGTGGTGTACATGTTATGTGATTTGTGTTTTTAAAAGTTTACTTTTGCATTGAGTTTTAAAAAACATACGGTTAAACAAAACATACAATAAACACACAGAGTGTGAAGGAATGGCACAGTGAATTTTGATGTATGCATAAATCTGTGTAAATAGTATCCACATCATGATACAGAATATTTCTAGCACTCCAGCAGCTGCACAGTACACCTGTCCATCCTTTCCCCACTTCAAGGTAACCTCTGTTCTGTTGCTGTGGAATTGTTTTCCCTGTGCTTGAACTTCATACAAGTGGAATCATAGAGTATACGCTCTTACGTGTCTGACTTCTTTTGCTGAACATTGTGTTGGCAGCATATGGCATTGTTTTTTCTTCATTACTGTGAAGTATGAATAGTCTGCACTTTATCCATTCTGCTGTTGAGGGACATTTGGATTGTTTCCAGTTTTTTTTTGTTTTTTTTTTTAAGATTTTATTTATTTATTTGACACAGAGAGAGAGATTACAAGTAGGCAGAGAGGCAGGCAGAGAGACAGGGATAGGAGGAAGCAGGCTCCCTGCTGAGCAGAGAGCCCGATGCGGGCCTCGATCCCAGGACCCTGAGATCATGACCTGAGCTGAAGGCAGAGGCTTTAACCCACTGAGCCACCCAGGCGCCCTGTTTCCAGTTTTTTGACTGTTTTGCGTAATGCTATTATAAACATCTTTGTGTGTATTTTTTTGGTGAACCCAAGTACTAACATCTCTTTGTATACACTCAGGAGTGAGATTGCTTCATCATAGGGTGCACATATGTTTAGTTTTAGGAGATACTGACAAACAGTTTTTGAAAGTGGTTATTCCAGTTTATACCCTCGTCAGTACTGTGTGATAGTTCTGGTGGTTCTGGTCCTCCCCAACACTTGTTTTCGATTCGGTTTAAAAATTTCGTAGATAAGTTCTCTCTAAGACATTCATGGAGTTGTAGAAGTTACTCTACTGACAGCAATAATTATCACATGCTGTCCCCTTATGATTAAGTTCTTGAATTTTATGCTGTTCCTGGCAAGCCCTTTCCTTAAGTTTCCACAGATTATTTTCTGACGATCTTCTCTTGTAATGTTCCAGACCTTTGTATGCTGAGGTGGAGTTAATGTGCTTATCATTGCATTTGCTTGCTTTCTGGGAAATGCCCCAAGACCAGACATTTTTTTTAGGCCAGATTTTGTATTAGAGAAATAAGGAGAGCTACTCTGACTTGACCTTACATCCCACTATGCTCCTTTGTAGTTCCTGCAGAGATTTTGCAGGATGCGGTGACGCTTACAGGGTTCTGTGATAACTGCGGGGAAGTAGGTGGAGCACACGGATGTTCTGACACCTTTACCAGCCCCCGCCCCGCTAACAAGCCTGCAAGTCAACTTGATGTGTAACCTTTTTTCCTTTTACAATTGTAATGCAGGTCTCCCTTTGCTGCATATTTTACTTGGAGATAAAAATGATTTCTCTAACTTTTCTCCTGACCTAGTTTTTGCCTCCAGTTGCGCCTGTTGCCAGGAGTCTTTAGGGATGTCTGTGGCTCACAGCTGAGGAGGGGCGGTGCTGCGGACTTTTCCTTTCCTCATGCACGTGGGCCTTCTGGCGCACTCATTTGCTGGAGGCTTGGAGTGCCCAGTGTGGACTGTGGGAAGAGTGTAGAGCACCTTCCTCAGGAACCAGGTATATACTCCCTCCTGGGTTCCCCTCCGACTCCCTCAGCACAGAGAATCTCTCCTTTCTTGCAGCCTTGGTGGAAGGAGGATGTGCGCGTGGGAGGCTAGTCTCTTCCTCAGCAGGTGTTCTCTTGGGTTACCTGAAGCTTTGCAAACCCGAAGGCCAAGGGCCGACAGGGCTGTCTCTGTTTTCTTCTGTAATACTGATCCTGGGGAGATGGTACAGAATGCCTGGATGCCTGAGTGGGACCCTGTGCTGGAGGAAGTGTGGGTAGGGGAGGACAAGTGGAGCGCATCTCTTAATATTTTGTGATATTATTAACTTCACTTTCTTGGTAGTTCCACCTTGTTCCTACGTGCTACAAGAATATGACATGACCTTCTAGGTATGATGCAGTTTTTTTTCCTCCTTAAGGAAGCCATTACAGTTGTGGAAGGAATAGTTTGAGTCAAAGGAGAATCAAAGGGAGCAGTTTCTTATGCTTTTAGATCAGAAAAACGAAGTGGGTATCCAGGAGAGGAAAGCTGCATGATGAACTCCCTAGCTCTCCACTGCTGACATCGTCCTGGCAGTAAGCCACATTTTCCAGCTCTTTTGGGCCAGTGAAGGTGAACCACTGTGTGCCCTGGGAACATGGCCTAGAGTGAACTGGGGTGCAGGAGCAATTGCTTTCCCTGTGGCTGCAGGATACGACGGTTTCTGAGTCAGGCAGTGGAGGCTGCTGTGATCAGGGATTCCAGTACTTAGGACTGCTAATCACTAGGACAAAAGGCAGGGGCTTGGAATATGTTTTGGGGAGAAGACACCAAGTTGGGATAGACCAGCAGCCTCAGCCACGTGAATCCTTTAACAAGAAGGGCAGCTTTTGTAGATGGTCAACCACTGACCCAAATCTCCCTATTTATCTGCTCGTTCGATATGCCTAAGAATAAAGATGTTTCCCTGATCCAACCCCATGGGCATGGAGGCCACTAAAAATAGGAAAATTAAAGTTTAATTTGTTGTTAAACATGACTGAATTCATTAAAAGAGTATTGTGTTTTCCTAAAGGATTTAGAAAGAGAAGGTTTTCTCTATTCTTTTGATTTTTTTTTTAATTTTATTTTTATTCTTTGCCCAAGGGATACAGGTATGTGAATCATCAGGCTTACATCTTTCACAGCATTCACCAAAGCACAAACCCTCCACAGTGTCCATAACCCATCCACCCTATCCCTACCCTCCCACCCCCCAGTAACCCTCAGTTTGTTTTGTGAGATTAGGAGTCTCTTATGGTTTGTCTCCTTCCCC
>LNAC01001373.1:62802-182632 GCA_002007465.1 Ailurus styani | reverse complement strand
GACCCGGAGGAGCCGAGAGCCTGGGGCCTCAGTCCTCAGCGCGCCTCAGAGAAAAGCGGTCCCTCCCGTCTCCTGATCTCCAGCCGCTCTCCGAGCTCACCCGGCCTGTGACCGAGTGTCTCTATCTCTGGTGCGCCCCGTTTAGAATCTCTGAACCTGGCAGATTCCTGCAGCCGCTCCCACACCGCTCCTCCCGGAGGAGGAAGGTGAGTCTCTCCGGGTCTGCCCCCCGTGGTGTCCCGCTCCCAGATCAGTGGCCCAGCTGCGCTTCAGATCACAGCCCAAGGTAACCCCGAGCTGAGAGACACCTCAGCTCAGCTCCGTCTCTCCCGCCGGCTTCTCTCTGAGACCTGGGAACTCGGTCGCGCTCAGACACCCCTGGTCTTTTTGTGTCCCCGTGGGTCCTGAGACCGTACTGTCCCTGCAGGGGCTTCACCCCCCCGCTTGGTCTCTGGGGCGACGTCCCTCAGTGGAGCCGACTTCTAACAGCCCCGAGTCTGTGCTCCGCTGCTCGCTCACCTGCCGGCAGCCGGCCCCTCCCCCCGGGTCTATCTTCCCGTCACCTCAGATTCCCTTCTCCACACGTCCTACCTTCCAGAAAGTGGTCGGTTTTCTGTTCCTAGAATTGCTGCTCTTCTTCTCTTTGATCTCCGGTGGAATTTGTAGGTGTTCAGAATAGTTTGATAGCTCTCTGGGTGAATTCCTTTGACCTGATGATAATCGGTCTCCTACTCCTCCACCATCTTGCCGCTCCTCCCTATTCTTTTGATTTTTATATAAAGCGAGAATGTTTTCTTGCCCTCTTTATCGCAAAGAGGGTTAAAGTTTATAGGGGTTGTAATCTGGAGGAAACAGAAACATTACAAATTTTATATTAAGAATACTTTATCCTCAATCTGGAGGAAACTAAAACATTAAAAATTTTATATTAAAAATACTTTTTACTCATTTTCTTTTCTTACTAGCATATGTAGTACAGAACTATGAGGTTCTCTCAAACATCCTACATGGGATCTTCCATTCTAGAAATAGAAAGTATTTCATTATTGGGGAAGTTGAGGTCCAGAAAGCCACAAAAAGGCCAAGTGTTTTTGCTTAACTATACCAGTCACCTATATCACCAGAGACTAATTAAATAAGACAATGGGCTAAGTGCTTTGGGCTAATAGAACTTTCCAATTTGGACATTGAAAGGCAGGTGAGATAATTTTTTTTTACTTTAAAATGGGAATCCTATTGGAAATTGAATGGGATGATGACTTATTTTTCATTGTTTACCATTGAATAAAATTAGACTTTAATATCCATTTATTTTTTAATTTTATTTATTATTTATTTGTCAGAGAGAGAGAGAAAACACAAGCAGGCAGAGTGGCAGAGGGAGAATCAGGCTCCCAGCCGAGCAAGGAGCCCAATGTAACTCGATCCCAGGACCCTGGGATCATGACCTGAGCCGAAGGCAGCTTGACCAACTGAGCCACCCATTCGTCCCATAATATCGATTTATTTTTAATTTTATAAACTAGTTAATAAAATATGCGAGTAAAAAAAATGGGAATCCTAAAACTGATCACATAGTTTAATGCTGTGCTTATCAAATTAACTCTTCATTTCAATAGTGTAGGTATACAGTAATAAGAGAGAAAACATGAAATCAGATTTCTATACATGTGATGTTTTTTTTCCTTCTATTTGACATTTCTAGACTCATGAGGAACTAGCCAAAGTAATCTGGGACAGCCCTTACCCATCTCTGTCTTCTTTGTAGTGCAAGTCTGTTTCTGTATTTGCATTTTGTCTTCCTCTCAGCCCTTAAAGTATCTCACCCTGTACTTTTGGCTTTTCCTGTCTTTAAGGCTACTCTTCTCAGCTAGGCTGAGAGTCTGGGTTGCTTGTGTCCAGTTACTGTTCTGTACGTTATCCCACCATTTCTTTTTTGTCAAATGTTTAATTTTTAAATGTCAATATCTTATAGCCACTGCTGTACTTTTCTTGTGTGAGAGCAATAAATAGTTGGAAATTGCTTTTTTGTTTTGTTTTTACTTTCTTTTTTTGGTTTAAGTTTTTATTTAAATTCTAGCTAGTTAACATGTAGTGTACTGTTGGTTTCAGGAGTAGAATTTAGTGATTCATCCCTTACATGTAATACCCAGGGCTCATCACAAGTGCCCACCTTAATCTCCATCACCTATTTAGCCCATCCCCCTGACCACCATCCTCCAGCAACCCTCGGTCTGTTCTCTGTAGTTATGAGTCTCTAGTGGTTTGCTTTCCTCTCTTTTTCCCTCCTTCCCCTCTGTTCATCTGGGTTTGTTTTTTTTTTAACTTGAGAGATAAAAGGTGAAGTACTCAAGAATATATTTTTGTGTGTGTGTGTGAAAGGGCATTTTCATATTTTAATTCATGTAGTATATGTCTCTGGGGCTGAGTTACTTTTTACACTACTAACCGTTTCTGTATTTAGGCCTAAGAAAAGTTTAGATAGTCCTTAAAAAGCATCAACAAAGAAGTTTCCAAATATTTATCAAATTATTTAAAGTTGAGTATTTGTTTTATATTCTAAAGAATGCCTTCCTATTAATGACTAGTTGAAGATCAATTTTTTTAATATTGTAAATATTCAAAATAAGATTTAAATTTGATTTATGCTTCTGTCGATGGCAGACCGATTTGCTGCAAACTAATTCACCTGCTGAGAACTAGGAAAGCTAAATTGGCCAAATCTAAATAAAAACTGTTTGTACATGCATGTTCATAGTGCTCTTAACAGTAGCCAAAAAGTAAAAACTATTCAAATGTCGATCACTGCATGAATGGGTAAACAAATTGTGATATACATACACACATACACATGTGTGTGTATATATATATGTATACACACATATGCACACACATCCACACAATGTGGACTATTAGCCACAAAAAGGAATGAAGTACTGATACATACTACAATGTGGATTAACCTCAGAAACATCTGCTAAGTGAAAGAAGCCAGACACAGAAGAGGTCACATGTTGTGTGATTTCATTTATATGAAATAGTCAGAATAGGTAAATCCATAGAGACAGAAGATTGGTGGCTGTCAGGAGCTGAGGAGGAGGAGCACTCAGGAATAACCTTTTAAATATGAGGTTTCTTTTCGTAGTGAAAGAAATATTTTAGAACTCGTAGAATTGGTGGTTTCACAACATTATGAACGTAGTACATGTCACTAAGTTGTTTTTTTTTAAATGGTTCATTTTATTGGATTTTACCTCAGTAATAATTTAAAGAAACAATGATTTTTTGAAGTGCACTGGAGAGTTAGCAGTGTAATAAGGGCAGTGGAGTCAAGAACGCAGAGGAGAGAGCCTGATTGCTGGCACCATGTTTCCTCTTGAGGCATATTCTTTTTAAACTCAGTAAAGCTTCTAGAAGACTCATGGGTAGCAGAGCACAAAAAGGCAATTCAGAGCCCACCAGAAATGAGAGGTTCTGATAACTATATCCTTTTTGGGGGGACCTAAAAGATTATAATCTAGAATTATGGATGAGCAGGAAATAGGTCAACCCTTACAAAAACAGAAGCCTAGCATAATCCCTTATTCAATCCAGCAATCTTCTCTACCCTGATTGCCTGCCAGAAGCAAAAGTAAATTCCCCTGTGGAGAAAGATAATAGTTCCTCAGAGTCTCAAATTACCTTTAACAGTTTTCATGCACAACTTCTAGCCTTCAATAAAAAAATAGTTAAGTATGGAAAACATAAGAATTGACTGAGAACTGAGAGCGAAAACAGACAAAAGAAACAGACCCTATTTTGGGGGTTACACTGCTATTGGTTTTATCAAACCCAGCCTTTAACTATGGTTACCATATTCAGAAAATTAAGTAAGATAGAAAATTGGACTAGAACTAAGACTATCAGGGAATAAAACTGGAAATTGAAAGCATAAAAATCTGGCTCTAAAAAATTAAATGATATTAAGAACTTAGCAGTGGGCTGAAGTACTGGTTAGATACAGGTGAAGAGAGAAATGTACATCGCAAAACAGATTAAAATAAAGTATAGGCTAAAGCATGGAGATTAAAAAGAATTAGGGGGGAAAAAGTGCGAAACACAAAAGAGCATGAGACATATAGAACATGGTAAAAAGATCTCTTTTAGGTATATCTATAGTCCCAGAAAGTGAAGGGGGAGAGGGATGGAGAGAGGGAGGGTGGTACAATATTTGAACAATAAGGGCTAAAACCATATAGAGGGAAAAGAAAGCTAGTGTAACTAAATTGCTGTCATCTAAGGATCATTGCTAGAGATAAAAAGAGAATGATAGTTATTGTAAATAAACAGGTAACTAATAGATAGCTATAAAGAAAAAAACAACTAAAAGAAGAAATCGATAAATCCATCATCATAGTTAAAAATTTTAACATCCCTCTCTGAATAATAGAACAGCTATACCAGCAGTTCCCCAATATTTTGGTCTTGGGTACCTTTTACACTCTTTTTAAAATTATTATTAACATATATTATTTGCCGCAGGGGTACAGGTCTGTGGTTCATCAGTCTTACACAATTCACAGCACTCACCATAGCGCATACCGTCCCCAATGTCCATAACTCAGCTACCCTATCCCTTCCCTCCTACCCCCCAGCAACCCTCAGTTTGTTTCCTGGGATTAAGAGTCTCTTATGGTTTATCTCCCTCTCCAGTCTCATCTTGTTTCATTTTTTCCGTCCCTATTCCCCCACGGCCCCCTGCCCCACCTCTCAAATTTCTCATATCAGAGAGATCATATGATAATTGTCTTTCTCTGATTGACTTATTTTGCTTAGCATAATACCCTCTAGTTCTATCCATGTCATTGCAAATGGCAAGATTTTGGTTTTTTGATGACTGCATAGTATTCCATTGTGTGTGTGTATGTGTGTGTGTGTGTGTGTGTGTGTATATATATATGTGTGTGTGTGTGTGTATAAATATATATATACAAAAGCCTTTTGGAGTCCCCAGTAATTTTTATTGCTCAACACCTTTTGGCTTTTGTTTATGTGGGTTATATTTTTGAATATTTACTGTATTATACAGTATTATAATCTATATGGGTGTGTACTGTAGAAGTTAAAATTTAGACATTGAAAATACTTATGAACGTATATAAATATATATAAAACAAACACAATGCATGTTCATATGAATAACACATTTTTATGGAAAATAACTATTTTTCAAACAAACATTTAATGTATTAGATTATTTGGAAAATATCCACTGAATCATGCAGATAATTTTATCCATTCTGACTGGTGTGATATCTGCAATACATGCAACTGACAAAGACATAATATTCACAATATTTAAAAAACTCCTTTCATAATACCAACAACTTAGTAAAAATGTAAGCAAAAGATTTGACACACACTTCACAAAATAGGATACCCCAATGGCCAATAAAGAAAAGATGGTCAACTTCATTAGTCATCAGGAAAATGCAGCAAAACCGCAATGAGATACTAACATACATGCACACACACACACACCTACCCCCAGAATTGCTAGAGTTAGAAAGGTGAAAATATCAATACTGATAGCATGGGGGAGTATTAGAACTCTTATACTTTGCTGGTAGGAGTATAAATTGGTATACCAATATGTAAAACTGTTAGAAGCTGAATATTTGAATGCCCTATAGTCCAGCAATTCCATTCCTAGGAATATAGCCAACAGAAATGTGTCATATACAGCATTTCCCCCCCTTATCCATGGGGATATGTTCCAGATCCTCAGTGGATGCCTGAATCTGCAGATGGTACTGAACCCTATATATGCTATGTTTTCCTTGTACCTACATACCTATGATAAAGTTTAATTCTGAAACTAGGCACAGTAAGATCTTAATAGCAATAATAATATAGGACAATTATAATAATATACTGTAATAAAAATTTTGTGAATGTGGTCTTTCAAAATATTTTACTGTATTCACCCTTCTTGTGAGATGCCTATGTGATGAGATGAAGTGAGGTGAATGACACAGGCATCATAACAGTGTTAGGCTACTCCTGGCCTTCTGACCATATATCAGAAGGAGGACCCTCTGCTTCCAGACTGTCATTGATCAAGGGAAACAAACTGTGGAAAGTGAAACCATGGTTAAGGTGGGGGACTCCTGTTTATACATCAAAAGACATATACAAGTATATTCATGGCACCAGTATTCCTAACAGCTCCAAAACTGGAAACAACTCAGATGTCCTTCAGTAAGAGAATAAACCAGGAGCAATCTATTGGATATTCTTACAGTGGAATCTCGTAGCAATTAGAATTATTGTTAGATGCTAATGATATGGGTATATCTCAACATCAGTGTTGAGTGAATAAAGCCAGGCACACAAGAGTACATAATGTATGATTTCACTGCTTGTCAGGGTCAAAAATAGGCAAAATAAATAACATTGTGTAACATGTCAGAATAGTGGTTGCTTATAGGGAAGACAGTGTAAGAGTGGAGGAAGGGTATGGGAAGGCACATAATGAAACTTCTAGAGTGTTGGGAATATTTGATTTTCTGATTAGGGTGGTAGTTGCATTGGGATGTTCAGTTTGGGTTGACTTAATTGTTTATTCATTTTTTTCTGTATGTATGTTATACTTTAATAAAATATTTTACGTAAAGATCCATTGTTAGGGAAGAAGCATAAATTAGAGAGTTAACCCTACGCATATCACAAGAAGCTTGCAAAGATAGTTAAACATGATACCCACATTCTTTTGGCATATTGTTTAGAATCTCTTCCCAAACATTTACTAGCTGTGTGATCTGGGGCAAGTTGCTTGTTTTAGCTTGGGCTGTCACAACAAAATACCATAGACTGGGTGGCCTAAACAATGAACATTTATTTTCTCGCAGTCCAGAGGTTGAGAAGTCTAAGATTAACATGCCAGTAATTTCAGTTCCCTGGTGAGGGCTCTCTTCTTGGAGAGGGCCACCTTCTTACTCGTATGCCTGGTATTGATCTATTGGTGGGGACACAGCGATAAATAAGACAAAGTCAGTGAACTCCTGAAGACCTCAGTCTAGAGATACAGCATGGGAGCCACTATTCACTCATGACAGTTCAAATTCAAATTAAATTAAAAGATCAGTTTCTCACTTGCACTAGCTACATTTCAAGTGCTTCATAGCCACATGTGGTTAGTGGCTGCCATATTAGACAGCACAGATAGGAACATTTCCACCACTGCAGAAAGTTCTTCTGAATGGTGTTGGACAGGGCAGGTTAGCGTATGGTGATAGAGGTGTGGACTGACAGGTGTTCTGAGGTGAGTTGAGCTGTTTTATTTTATTTTTTTAGAGAAGGAGAGAGAAAATCTTAAGCAGGTTCCCCGCTGAGCATGGAGCTCAACTTGGGGCTACAGTCTCACATTCCTGAGATCATGTCTTGAGCTGAAGTCAAGAGTTGGAACTTCAATGAACTGAGCCACCCAGGTGCCCCAAGATGAGCTGTTTTGAAAGATGATTTTTAGATGCAAGAATGGGAAGATGGCCACTCCATACAGTGAACACACAAAGACAGGGCTTTGAGAGACCTTTGACTGACCTGGAGACCAGATGCAGGGGTTGGAGACTAGGAATGTGACAGAAAGGGAAGGTGGAGCTTGAGTTCTGAAGGATGGGGGGCCAATTAAGGAGCTTTTCTCTACAGAACACACCAGAGTGCTTTTTATCCATTACTTTGCTCACCTCTTGAGGGTTAATGCTGTTTTTAAATTAATTTATCTAACAAATATAAAACTGCCCTATTTAATAAAGGTACTTTTCCTAGTCTTTTTTGTTTTCTTTTTAAAAAAACACAGTGGTGGTAAATTTTTATGTAGGCAAGTCTGTGCTGCTTTTTCTCTGCAGTTTTAAGCAAATAAAGTCACTTCTAGAGGCTGAGATATTTTTAATTGTGTTTTATTTTTGTTTTCCTATGGTTTTATTTTTATGGTTTTAAATATGAAATGGTATCAAATTAATTTTTGTGTATCTGGAAGGGGGTGCCTGAATTTTATAGACATACATACATATATAAAACATAAATTGCTAGCTAGTACTCCCTAAACCATTTATTAAACAATGTTTCCCTTCCTGGTGATGGATTCTTTGTCATGTATTACATTTTTATACATAATGAGGTTTATTTCTGAGTTATTCTGTTCTATTGCTCTTCCTTGTGTCAATGTAACATTGTTTATGCCACAAAATTTATTAAGTATCTGTGTGTATAAATGAAAAATCATGATTATTTAGTTTCTCTTCCTTTGTTTGAAAATTGAAACTTATCTCAAATGTATTAAAGACTTGAATGCAAGAACTGAAACCGTAAAACTCTTAGAAGAAAACATAGATAGTAAGCTTCTTGACATTGGTTTTAGTAGTATTTTTTTTGGACCAGTCTCCCAGGCAAAGGCAACAAAAGCACAAATAAACAAATGGCACTACATCAAATTAAAGAGCTTTTGCCACAGCAAAGGAAATCATCAATAAAATGAAAGGGCAACCTACTGAATGGGAGAAAATATTTGCAAATCATGTATCTGATAAGGGGCTAATATTCAAAGTATATAAAGGGCTCATACAAATCAATAGTAAAACAACAAATATTCCAGTTAAAAAAATGGGCACAAGATCTGAATAGACATTTTTCCAAAGAAGACATACAGATGACCAACAGACACATGAACAGGAGTTCAGCATTAATAATCATCAGGGAGGGGCGCCTGGGTGGCTCAGATGGTTTAGCGTCTCCCTTCGGCTCAGGTGGTGATCTCTAGGTCCTGGAATCAAGCCCCAGGCCAGGCTCCCTCTGCCTCTCCCCCCTGTTTCCGCTCTCTCTGTGTCTCTCTTTCTCTTAAATGAATAAATAAAATCTTTAAAAAATAATCAGGGAAATGCGAATCAAAACTATGAAGAGATATCACCTCACTCCTGTGAGAATGGCTAAAATAAAAAACAAAAGAAATAAGTATTGGTGAGGATGTGGAGAAAAAGGAACCATTGTGCACTGTTAATGGGAATATAAATTGGTGGGGTCACTATTGAAACAGTATGAAAGTTCCTCAAAAAGGTAAAAATAGAACTACTGTATGACCAGTAATCCCATTTCTGGGTATTTATCTGAAGAAAACAGAAACACTAACTTGCAAAGATATATGCATCCCATTTATTACAACATTATTTACAATTGTTTACAAGATAATGGAAGTAACTTAAGTGTCCATTGATAGATGAATGGATCACATAAACGTGGTATGTGTATATTTTATCTATAGACATGAAGGAATATTACTCAGCCATAAAAAATGAACTCTTGCCATTTTCAACAGCATGGATGGAACTTGAGGCTATTTTGCTAAGTGAAATAAATTATAGAAAGACAAATACCAGATGATTTCACTCATGTGGAACCTAAAAAGCAAAAGAACTAAACAAAATAAAACCAGACTCGTTGACACAGAGAACAGATTGATGATTATCAGAGGAGAGGGGGATGAGGAGGTGGGCAAAATGGGTAAAGGGGATCAAGGGGCAGAAACTTTCAGTTCTATAAATAAGTCATGGGGATGTAATGCACAGCATGGAGGATATAGACAGTATATTAACTTTGTATGGGGACAGATGGTAACCAGATGAATGATACTCATTTTGTAATGTGTATAAATGTCAAATCACTGTGTTGGGCACCTGAAACTAATACTGTATGTCAATTATACTTCAGTAAAAAAAAATAAAACTCGTGATTGCATCGTCCTTTGAGTGGTCTGAGCTAGCTAAATCCTACAGCTTGTCACTAAAATCCAGGCTTGCATGGTATTTACTATAAACTGCATTCACTTAAAAAAAAACGTATGTGCTGGTCTTGTAGTAAAAGCCAACTGTACCTCATGGATGGTGATTCATTCAGTAGTGCATTTATTTGTGCACAGGTACAGAAAGTGAAAGGGATCTTCTGTAGTGGGTCCTCCTTTGAGATTCATGTTTTTATAGTTTAATTTTGTCATGTTAAGCCAAAGTATCTCCTACACAGAAAACGTTCTGTTATTGACATTTTATCGATTGGAAGACTCAGTTAAAAATAACCGGCAGGTGGAGGATGCTTTGAATTAACTAATTCAGCTAGAGTTGTCAGCGGTGCTTTTACTTTCCCTGGCATTTATGTGTGAGCTTGTGTGCATGTGTGTATGTGTGTACAGGTGTGTGCACACAAGCACACACTAAGGAGTGGCATTCAGGGGTGCAAAGGAATAAGACTGTTGTAAGCTGTGCAGTTCACAAATGTAATTCTTGTAGATCAAAAGGATGTTGTGGCCTGGATCTTGAGGGAGATTGCTTGATCAGCATTTTAAGCATACCTTAAATATGGCCAGTTGCAGCATCTGCTCTTTGCCTTTGGGCAGGTTATTTATACAACTAGAAAATGTTTCAGTGTTTTTGAGGTTGCTATTAAGAATACTTAGCTATTTTCTCAATTAGAAATTCAGATATTATCACTGAGTTTAGATGGAATAACATTTACAGAAATTAGTCAACTGTTTTTAATTGTTGCCCCTCATTCATTTGACATGAACTATTCCCATGTGGAAATTGCTCATTCATAGAGAGCTTTAGCATTCTCAGAGCACTTTTCTCATCTCTTATCCCATTTGATTACAACATACCTGTGAGGTAGGTAGGTAGTAAAATTAACTACATTTTACAACTGAGGAAACCCATATTTACAAAGAGTAAGAAGCATCCCCAAACAAGAGTGATTTCCTTTTCTCACCTACCATGTGTCTCAGATTTGTCAGAGTTCTCCTCATGTCAGAGCTATTCCTCAGGGTTTTCTGTAAAATTAAAACAAACAGAATCACTGTAATTATAATGGTGATCCATCTGTCCATATTGTTCCTATTTATAAAAATTGGTGATTTAACTGTATTTAAAATTACTGCTTTGAGGACCATATTTATTATAATTATTATAAACGCATTAGAAATACACAACTGTAGTGAAGACTGCTTTGGACATTTTATTTATATCAATGATCTTTCCCTCAGGTTCTATCCTGGGGCCAGCCTATGAGTTTTGCCATATGTATTTTTCCTATTGCTGTCTTCCCATGGGTTAGGTTATCTTTTATTACAGATGGCCATGGAAAAGGAATCCTGTGCCCATTTAAATCAGTTGCACTAAAGGGAACACATGATTTTATAGATCGGGCTGCTCCGTTTTCCGCTTTTAGAAGATTTCAGGCTCTCACCATTTAATATTAACACCTCTTACTGAACTTCTCCTTAGAGGGGCTGCATTCACCCTGTGGCTTGCATGACTGCTCCTCTTTGTTGATGCTCTTGTGTAATGGTGGGATTTGCTTTTGGACTTTGCAAGGTAGGTCTCAAATTGAGATCTCTCAAAGTCCATGAATGTGGACATATTTCTTTCATATCTTTGGTAAATATTGACTTAAATTGTTTAGATAATGCTTAAAGTTAACTTAAAATACACATGCACACAACTGTGAAGGAAAATGCATGGCAAAGGGAAAGACTCAAAACACATGGTAAAATCTCTCTTAGAAGGAAATTCTTATTTTTCTTACTGGTATCTTCTGTTGGGCATAAGTTAGTTTAGTCTCATTGTGACAAGTGGGAAACAAAGCAAGTCTAATAAATACACAGTAAGCATGTCCCCCCCCACAATGTGGTAGAACTGCCCCACCCCTGTTAAATAGCTTTGTGGCGAAAATCTTCTTGACTTTCAAGCCTGCCATTTTACTCTTAGCCTAATTAAACTTTTTTTTTTCCAAGCAGGACCTAGGAAATACTTCTGCCCTCCCAAATAATGTCTCCTCAGCTAGCACCAGCTGGAATTAATAATTCTGTGATCTTTTTGTCTTCACTTTTTGCTTTCTGTATGTTATAGACGTCTTACTCCACCACGGCATTCCGAGATAATGAAATGCCTCCATAATGCCCATGCTCATTCAGACCATTTACCTGATGGAAGTAGCTGGATTGCTCACATTCAGTGTCTGTGCCTGGATGGTTGGGTTGAGTTGGGGTGAGGGGTGAGCACTGGGTGAACTCAAAATTTTAGAAGGATTTGTGGAACAAGATAGTCTCTGAAAGAAAGTACGTCAAAGAATCATCTATCTGTATTTTCACTCAAAGGCCGTGGTAAGATCTTTCCAAGTTCAGTACCCTTCTCTAAATAAAAAGAGACACCTGAGTGGGGTGTGGGCTTGTGAATTCATATTCCCGATAAGTTTCCAGCTGACGCTGGTGTTGCTGGGAATGGAACCTTGAGAACTTCTTAACTGGGCAGCCCACCTAAGCTCTCAATTTGCCAGTGTCAACTTTGTTGGGTATGCACAGAATTTCCTGCCTAACAAGGAAGTTTCGTTACAATTTGGAGATAAAGTGTCAGGCATGGGGATACAGTAAGAGTAGCTGGTGCTATTGTTTCTGTGATAATTTTTAACACTTCCACTAAATACCAATCATGTCAGAAAATATGTAAGCAACTACTGTGTGTCTCTGCTAGGGCCTAATGTGCTTAATGAACTATAATATGAATTAGATACCCCTGCCCTCAAGGAGTTTATAATTTAGTGAATAAATAAAGCATATAAGTGAAGCACACGCTATGGTGATCAGAATCATAGAGATACAAGACTATAGAGGGGTTAATTTTTAGCTGGGGGATTGGGAGAGTTTCGTGGAGGATACAGTTCCTTAACGTCTGTCTGAATCTTTCTGTTAAGAAAGTGTAGGATTTGGATTTGGTCATGGGGCTAGCGGAGTAGCGCATTTCAAATGGAGATGGGCTGGAGAGATCCATGGGCCTACTCAGATTGTGGTTTGGGTAGAGAGGTTTGCCTTCAGTTGGAGCATAGGATGGTAGAGATAAGATTAGAAAGATGGGCTGGACTCAGATCGTCTGAATTGGTTGGATTCTTTCATTTGCTTTTTTAGCCCTGTGAACATTTATAATTAAGTTCTGAAAGGCTCACAGTATTATGCTTCCTCAACAGACTCTCACTTTATTTCCTGAGCATTATTAGTATGGGGGATTGGGATAATGTTCTCAGCAAGGTTTCCACCAAATTACAGAATGCGTTTTAAATGTTAATGTTTTGCTGAAAGGCAAGGTCGCTTTACTGTTCTGCTTTGCATGGACCCTGTGGGATGACCTAAGGACTTTGGTCAGTGGGAACTAGGGACAATCATCCCATGGTCTACAGCAAGGATAGGTGAACTGGGGCTCACAGGCTAGTCTGGTTCACCACTGGTCTCTGTATGCCCTGTTAACTAAGAATGGTTTTATATTTTGAAATGATTGAAAAAAAAATCAAAAGCAGTGTTTCATGACAAGTGAAAATTATATACAATTCAAGTTCCAGTGTCCCTAAGTAAAGTATTATTGGAACACAGCCAAAGCCATTTGCTTACATATTGTCTGTGCCTGCTTTCATGCTACAACCACATCATTCAGCTCTAAATTTACTCTCTGGTGGGTCACAGAAAAAGATTGTCCCTTGTCTAAGGCAGTGGTTCTTAGAAACCTTCCAGTACAGCAGAGTCACCTGGAGAGTCCTCAAAACACCCACTGCTGGGCCCCAACCCCAGAGATTTTAATTCAGTAGGGTGGGGCTCAAAAATTTGCATTTCTAGCAATTTTGAGGTGATGCTGCTGCTGCTGGTCCTGGGAACACCCTCTGAGACCTACTGGTCCAAAGCAGGCGCTGTTTAAACTTTAACAGGCTTGGAAACCACTTGGCGATCTTATTAAAATGCAGATTTTGATTCACTGGGCCTGGGGTGGAGCCTAAGAGCCTGCATTTCTAATAGGCTCCTGGATCCAGTGTGGACATCTGATACTCTTGGGCTAGTGTGCTCACTTGGTCCTTTTTGCCTGGGATGTTCGTATAGCCAGAGGAGCAGACTCCTCTCAAGAGGGAGCAAAATGTATGTGAGTCGGTCGTGAGCAGGTATTTGAGGAAATAAAATTAATTGGAGGCTATAGGATTGTAAGTGAAGAAATGTGCTGGGGCTGTTCTTCCATTTATGGAGGACTTTAATTGCCTTTGATGCCACGTATATGCACCTCTGAATAAACAATAATTAAAATACTTAACTAAATATGTTTCTTTATTGTGATCGAGTTCACTCTCCTCATCATGGCTTACATATGGCTTAACGTTACTTTATATGAGCATCCTAATGTGAGCCTTGAATTTGTTAATTACAATTTTGCCAGAATTTAATGTTTTGGGTAATAAGCCATGCGGCTGAATAGAGTGTCTGCTTCTTAGATGCATGGGTTGCTTTGAAGGCCTGGTGCTCTGCTCCTGGGTGCCATGTGATGGTTACACAACCTGAAAAGGAATTAAAGATGGGGGGTGGACCTTCGCTTTGAAACGCACTGTAGCCAGTGTTGATTTTATGGAAAGGTACTGCTGAGAAAAAAAAATTATAGATATAATTTTATAATTTTATTTTGATAAAGCACCAAAAAAGTGCACATCCAACATGTTTGTGAGTGATTTAGTCATTTAAAAAAGGGATCTCCGAAGTATCCACCGAAGTTACGTGCGATCTTTCAGGTTTTGAAAAACAAAAACCAAAAAACAGGAAAACAAACAAAAAAACCCCCAAACAACTTTGTAACTATTAATGGATCCAAGTGACAAGTGAGCTCTTATTGTGGCCCAAAGCAGTCCTCGAGGAAAAAGCATTTTTTGAAGTACATGCTTAGTGTGTAAGGAATACAGCCCCATCGCACTGGGACCATCACCTCTCCAGTCCTGGCGATGCTCGTTAATAGACATTGAAATTGTGGTACTTAAGGAACATGTGAGAAGCCCATTTTTTGTTTAGTTTTCCTTTTCATATCTTCCATCAGAGAGGAAAATAATAAATGTATACCACTGTTTCTTTGATAAAGGATTGGATAGGGGACTTTCTATATCTTTTTTTAAAAATAGGAAGGAATTGGTTACATGGTTAAATTTCCACACAGAATTTAAAGACACCTTCCCACTGTTAATTTGTGGGGGATAGTGGGAGAAAGAAACAATTTACTGTTCTTGGCAGTTATACATTTCAGTGAGTCAGTTGAAACTATAACTTGTTGTAAGTATATTTTTATACTTTCCGGGAGATTTTCTTTAGAAATCAAACTGAGGGGCACCTGGATGGCTCTGGTCGGTCAGTTAAACATCTGCCTTCAGCTCAGGTCATGATCCCAGAGTCCTGGGATCGAGTCCTGTATCAGGCTCCCTGCTCAGTAGTGAGTCTCTTTCTCCCTCTCCCTCTGCTTGTGTTCTCTCTCTTCCTCCCTCTCTCTCTCAAATAAATAAAATCTGACAAAAAGAAAGAAATTCAAACTGAATTTACAGGCTGTCTTTTTCTTGTTCAGAGATAACGGTTCATTTTCACAGTTAGCCTGTGAAAAGGCTAATGCAGTCAAAATACAGCCAAAATTATTACGCATGATGATGTTAACTCCTTTTCTTTAGCAAACTAATTTTCCTGGACTCTGACCTCCTTCAGAGCAGGATCTTGGAGCCCAGGCACTTCACTGAAATAATATTTACTGATTTGTGTGACTTACATATAGCCTCCAAGCAAATAATGTTACCTCATGGCAGACAGGATTGTTTTCAAATGATTCTAAATAACCTAAATCATTTTAAATAATCTCTCTATTTTAAGAAGATAAGGCTCAGGTCAAGAGGTGGAAGTTATTGGGAGGCAGTTTTTGTTTCTGTATAGGAGGGAACTTTATCACTCTTCAGGGCTGTTCAAAAACAGAAGGGGCTGTCTTGTTAGATAGTGACATTCCCTGCAATTAGAAGTGCTCAAGCAGATGGTAGGCACCTACCTGCCAGAGATTCTGTGGGCGGGATTCACTATTAGGTAGGAAATTAGTCTTTGTTGGCTTCTCAGACTTTTTTCCTCATTTCAATATTGCTTATTTCTATAAATCTCATAAAATAACTGCTTCCAATCTGTTTAAATGTCAGAAGAGGCTTTCTAACTTTGTTGGCAACATACCTTAGAGCATTGTGGTGGACATGTAGCACATAGCTTTCATTATGATAATGTCAGCTGTTGCTCGTTTCACAGGTGTTGGGGAGGAAAGGAACCAACTTTTCCTGGGCCCACATACAGCTCTCTGTATTGTAACAGATGTCCACTCCCCCTGCCCTCGTTGGAGCTTTTATATAATAAGCTCAGTGCAGATCCCAAGTACAGGTTGGGGCTGCTCCCCACTACCCTGCTGGGCTACGAACTTGTAAATCTTAGAAGCTGCTTAACATCTCTGAGCTTCAGTTTTCTTTTACCTTGCAGTGTGTGTGCGTGTGTGTATGTGTGTGTGTGCGCGTGCGTGCACACATACGTGGACTTTATAGGCTATAAAAGACCATGGATGTAGGTAGTAGGATATATATGATCAAAGTTTTTTTAATTATGAGAACAACTTGTATGTGTATATGTACATATAATCCTATACACATTAGGTGTTCTTTGGCTTTTTTTTTTTCTGTTTGCACTTACTTTCCCTCCATTACCCTAGGTAACCTTGTTAATTATCTGGTATGTATCCTCCTTTGCTCTCCTATATGCCCAGATAACCACAAATGAACATAAAAACATATAAATTTCTGAGGGTTTGGGAATAATTATTTCCTTTTTTAACTGGTATCATATTTGACATACTTTTCTATATCTTCATTTTCTTATTTAACAAAACCTCAGAGAAGTACCCCCAATTTAACTAGTATAGCTCTAATTCATTCTTTTATGGCTGTATAATATTCCATGATACAGACCCAAAATTACTTATTTAACTCTTACCCCATTAATAAACATTCCTTTTGCTTCCTTCTTTTGGCATTAGGAATCATGGTACAGTAAACATTATTTGTATATCTATTCTTTTGTACTGTTTTTATTTTTTTAAATGATACAGTAGTTGGAATCACATCAAAGTGTATTTTTAGCCATAGATACTGCCAGATTGCTTCAAAGATTTCTGTAACGATTTATACTGCCACCAGCAATTTAGGAGAGTGTCCTTTGCTTGACATTTCTGTTAGCAGTAGGTGTTAAATCTTCCTTGTAATTTTTGCTAGTCTGGGTGGAAAGAATCTGAGTACTTTTCCATATATTTGGTCTTTTGGATCTTTGTTTCTCTGCAAATTGCCTATTCATATCTTTTTGCACATTTTTCTATTGGGTTATTTTTCTCTTTTGTATCTGTTTCTAGGAGGGCTTTATATATTTTTGATATTAGCATTTTAAAATGTTTATTGCAAATATTTTCCTCCAAATCTATTGTTTGTATGTAGACCTTGCTTATGATTGGTTTTACTAAACAGGAGTTTTAAATTTCCATGTAGTAAAATATCTCTCTTGTTTTATATTTCTTTATTTTCTTAATAAAAAGATCTCTAGATACACAAAGTCTCCTAGGTTTTCTTTTAAGAGTTTATTGCTTCATTTTTGGCATCTAACCTTTCCTTTATCTGTAATTTATTTTTACATGTGGTGTAAGAAATTTATTTTGTTCCAAGTAGAAGTTGAAAGTGCCAGCACCATTTATTAAAGTCCAAAAAAAAAAAAAAACTGAAAGGAAAATTGAGACTTCTCTAATCAGATGTTAAAACATACTGTAAAGGCTATTATAATAAAATCAATATGATAGACAAATCTATCAGTGGGACAGAATGGAGACTCCTTAGATATGCCAATATAAATAACATTTTAATATATGACAAAGTGATATTTAAATTCTATTGGTAGAGAGTGTTATATTTAAGTTTTACCCATTATCTTAAAATTTCAGGGAAAAGGGATTTTCAAAGTACATTCATTTTTACTAATTATGCAGATAAATGTTTATGTCATTTGCCAGTAAGTTCCACAGAAAAATATAGAATCTTTACTCAAGAAATTCTCAGTGACTTAAGTGTATTTCAGGGAATTTGATAGTGAAAATCAGCTTGTTTTCTGGCTTTACACCATGAGTACTGACAAGTCTGAGTTAAGATCCCAGTGTGTCACTTCTTAATTTCAAAGCATATCATCTTTTCAAAGATGATACAGACTGCTCAAGTTTTCTGTGCTAAAAACAAAATTGTCAACTTCCATTAGTTTCTCCACCTCTTACGCTATGCTCCAGAGTCTCTGGTAGCATATTCTAGATGAACAACTGGACTAAATTCGGAAAGAGAAATTATTCATTCTTTTTTTAATGTACTCCTAGTGACTTCTCTGGAGGGTGTGGTCACTTCTGAGAGTTTCTGGGCTGTGAGGGTATCACGGTGGGCCTCTCCCTGGAGACTGCGGATCTCATCTGAGTGGGGCCAAGAAACACAGGTCTGATTTTGAGCTGGTAATAATTTGGGGCATGAGGGAAGTCTCCCTTCCAGGAACATGAATGCTGGAAGCAGATGTGTATGTGGGATCACTGGGTGTTACCAGGTGCATGAGGAGAGGGAGGAAGTGATGAGGTTAGGAGGAAGGGGGCAGAGTTAGGGACTCATCCATGAGGCTGAGTTCGTTTCTAAAAGTTCACCTCGAGGGCAATTGAAGAGGAATATATCCAGAAGTCCCTTAATAACCCTGACTTCATTTGTCATGTGCTCTGTTGATTGTTTCTAAAACAGCTTTCTTTCACTGAGCAATGCCAGGTGCCAAAATCCACTAGGCATTTTATATACAAAAGTCCTGGAAAGTCAGTAAATAGGTCCTGGTTTTACACGTGAGGAAACAGAAGTTTGAGAGAGTGATTCTCCCAGCGTCATGTTTATTTGCAGAAGTAGGATTCAGACTCTGGTCTGCTCAGGTCCAAAGGCTGTGCCCTCCGTGCCCTCCCACGCCATGAGTGTTGGATCTGCATGCTGGCCACCGACCTGGCTTTGAACAGTTTCTGTGAAGTTTCGCATAATGTAGCTTACCTCATGGATAATGCAGCCCGTGAACAATTAAATTGGCTTAAAAATATAAACACAAACTAAAGGCAGATTTAGAAGTATCTAGAGTAGGCTTTTGGGTAGCATGGCATTTAAAGAAAGACTTTGTCTTGTTGGTGTTACACCACAAGGGCCAGAGCCAGCTTGATAGGGATGTGGTGGCCCACTTAGGCTATCTTTAATTGTCACTATAAATAGCTTAATGATGCTGCCATAAAAAGATTTGAATGTAACTCAGGAGCTCAGAGTGACCCATATTTATGATGGTTTTCTGGGTGTCCATGTCTAGGAAAACTAATGCTCATGTGGGAAATGGTTTTCACTGCTGAAATAAAGGCTTAATTTTCAAGCCAGTCATTTCTTACCCACACCTTCCTTCAGACCCCACTGTCTCCATCATTCTTTTTTGCCCCCATCTGTGGTGAGGTTGTGGTTGACACACTCTCTCTCTCACATCTCAGCCACAATTCCAGCACCCGCTTGACCTAGCCTGGGAAGAGAGGGCCTACTAGCGCCCAGTGTGTTGTCTGTGAGAGGATTCCTGCAGCTTTTTATGACATGCTCCCTCTCTGCTCTGCCAGTCATGGGAACCTGGATAACTTGCTTTGTTCTAGACATTGATTTAAAAAAAAATCAAGTATAATCAACAGTGTTATATTAGTTTTAGGTGTACAATACAATGATTCAACAATTCTATACATTCCCCAGTGCTCATCAAGGTAAGTGTACTCTTTGGGGCACCTGGGTGGCTCAGTCATTGTGTCTGCCTTCAGCTCAGGTCATGATCCCAGGGTCCTGGGATCGAGCCCCACATTGGGCTCCCTGCTTGGTGGGAAGTCTGCTTCTCCCTCTCCCACTCTCCCTGCTTGTGTTCCCTCTCTCGGTGTGTCTCTCTCTGTCAAATAAATAAGTAAAATCTTAAAAAAAAAAAAAGATAAGTGTACTCTTCATCCCTTCTATGTATTTTACCCATCCCCCCTCTCACCTCCCCTCTGGTAACCACCAGTTCTCTCTACTTAAGAGTCTGTTTGTTTGTTTGTGTTGTTTCCTTTGTTTCTTAAATTCCACACATGAATGAAACCATATGGTATTTGTCTTTCTCCTACTGACTTATTTCACTCAGCATTATGCCCTCTAGGTCTAGCCACGTTATAGCAAATGGCAAGATCTCATTCCTTTTGATGGCTGTTATATTCCATTGTATGTATATATCACATCTTCTTTATCTCTTCCTATCAATAGCACTTGGTTTGCTTCCATATCTTGTCTATTGTAAATAACGCTACAATAAACATAGGGTATGTGTGTATTTATATATGTATATGCATATACATATATGTGAAGATATATATATATATATATATATATATATATATCTCTTCAAATTAGTGTTTTCATTTTCTTTGGGTAAATACCCAATAATAGACTTACTGGATCATATGATAGTCCTATTTTTAATTTTTTTAGGAACCTCCATTCTGTTTTACAACGTGGCTGTACAAATTTACATTCCTACCAACAGTGCACAAGGGTTCCTTTTTCTCCACAGCCTTCTAACATTTGTTATTTCTTGTGTTTGATTTTAGCCATTCTGACAGGTGTAAACTGATATCTCATTGTGATTTTAGTTTGCATCACCATGATGATAATGATGTTGACCATCTTTTCATGTGCCTGTTGGCCATCTGTATGTCTTCTTTGGAAAAATGTCTATTCAGTTCCTCTGCCCATTTTTTTTATTATTATGTTCAATTAGCCAACATATAGAACATGAAAAAATGTTCAACATCACTAGCTATCAGAGAAATACAAATTAATACCTCTGCCCATTTTTAATGAGATTGTTTTTGTGTGCTACTTAAATTCTTTATATATTTTGGATACTAACCCTTTAATAGGTTTATGCTTTGCAAGTATCTCCTCCCATTCAGTAGGTTGCCTTATTGTTTCGTTGATGGTTTCTTTCACTGTGGAAAAACTTTTTATTTTGTTTATAGTCCTAATAGTTTAATTTTGCTTTTGAGGAGACATATATTTAATTTTGCTTTTGCTTATGAGGAGACATATCTAGAAAAATGTTTCTGAAGTGATGTCAAAGAAATTACTGCCTATGTTTTCTTCCAGGAATTTTCTGGTTTCACGTCTCACATTTAGATCTCTAATCTGTTTTGAGTTTATTTTTGCGTATGGTATAGAAAAGTGGTCCAGTTTCATTCTTTTGCATATAGCTGTTCAGTTTTCCTAATACCACTTGTTGAGGAGACTGTCTTTTTCCCATTGTATATTCTTGCCTCTTTTGTCATAGATTAATTGACCCTAAAAGCATGGATTTATTTCTGGACTCTCTGTTCTGTTGATCTATGTGTCTATTTTTGTGCTAGTACCATACTGTTTTGATTACTATAACCTTAAAATCTGGGATTGTGATACCTCCAGTTTTGTTGTTTTTCTTTTTCTTTTTTTTAAGATTTTTATTTATTTATTTGACAGAGAGAGAGAGAGATCATAAGTAGGCAGAGAGGCAGGCAGAGAGGCAGGCAGAGAGAGAGGAGGAAGCAGGCTCCCTGCTGAGCCGGGAGCCCAATGTGGGGCTCGATCCCAGGATCCTGAGATCATGACCTGAGCGAAAGCCAGAGGCTTTAATCCACTGAGCCACCTAGGCGCCCCAGTTTTGTTGTTTTTCAAGATTACTTTGCCTATTTGGGGTCTATCATGGTTCCATATAATTTTTAGGATTTTTTTTGTTCGTATGAAAAATGTTTTTGGTATTTTGTTAGAGATTGCATCAAATCTGTAGATTGCTTTGGGTAGTATGGACATTTAAAAAATATTCATTCTTCCAGTCCTTGAGCATAGAATATCTTTCCACTTGTTTCATCTTCAATTTCTTCCATCAGTGTGTACTTTTCAGAGAACAGGTCTTTTTCCTCCTTGGTTAAGTTTATTCCTCAGTATTTTATTCTTTTTGGTGCAGTTATATATAAGATTTCTTAATTTTGGGGGCACCTGGGTGGCTCACTTGGTTAAGCATCTACTTTCGGCTCAGGTCATGATCCCAGGGTCCTGGGGTCCAGCCCCATGTCAGGCTCTCTGCTCAGAGGGGAGTCTCTTTCTCCCTCTCTCTCTGCCTGCTGCTCCCCCTGCTTGAGCGCTCTCTCTCTCTCTGTCAAATAAACGAACAAAATCTTAAAAAAAAAAGATTTCTTAATTTCTTTTTCTGCTACTTCATTAATAGTATATAGAAATGCAACAGATTTCTGTACATTGTTTTTGTATCTGCTACTTTACTGAGTTTATGTATCAGCTCTTGTAGTTTTTGGTGAAATCTATAGGGTATTCTATATGCATAGTATTATGCCATCTGCAAATAGAGGAAGTTTTACCTCTTCCTTACCAATTTGTATGCTTTTTATTTCTTTTTCTTGTCTGATTTCTGAAGCTAGGACTTTCAGTACTGTATTGAATAAGAGTGGTGAGAATGGATATCCTTTTCTTCTTTCTAATCTCAGAGGAAAAGTTCTCATTTTTTTCCACCATTGAGTATGATGTTAGCTGTGGGTTTTTCATAAATGGCCTTTATTATAGTGGGAAATGCCTCTAAATCTACTTTCTTGAGAATGTTTATCATGAGTGGATATTTTGTTTGTCAAATACTTTTTCTGCACATCTTGAGGTGATCAAGGTTTTTATATTTTTACTTATTAATAGACATAGATGAATTTTCTTGATTGAATCACTAGATCATCCCTGTGATAGTTCTTACCAGCCTTTGCCAGCTCTTATCCTCAGCTCCCAGGCAGTAATTTTGCTTGAGGTTCCTCTCTCTGCACAGGTTATTGGTCCTTACACATGAGTTCAGATTGTTTGCAGCAGTCCCGTGCTCCTTCTGGTCTTCTCCCTACCCCGCCCCTGCTCTGTGTTTCCCACCTTTGTGTAGAGCATCCCACCAGGACCTGGTAGGTCTTTCCATCAAAGTCTCTCTTTTCATAGAAAATGGGAACTAATAGAATTGGAGATTTGAAAGGCAGGATTATTGCCCTGAAATGAGAGGGACTCGTGGATAGAAAACCCATAAAATAAAGACCCAAACTCTAGGAAGAGTTTGCATGACTAGAGAAAAATAACACCACCATCAAACCAGACTCTGTAAGTTGGAAGATTAAAGGGCAGGAGGGGGAATGAGTGACAGAGGGTGGGAGGCAGTCATAGGAAACTGGATAGATGAATTGGTGGGGAAAAGGCCATCTTAGAGAAAATATGATGATTTCCATGATCTGGAGTTTTGCATCTGCCTTTCCACGTGTGCCAAAAGATGGCGCCACATTGCACAAAGAACTCTGGATTTGGAGACTCTGGGTTGACTCTACTTAGACCAACATCAACTCAGTACTTGGACCCACAGATACTGGGAACTTGGGTATAGCATCTGATATCTTTCCCTTTATAGAGTCTTTTCCTTATACATAAAAATCAACAACAGTAGTCGTATTTGCCATTCATTGAATATCCACGTCACTTTTGCACGGTGGTTTTTCTCTTTAAAGTTCACCAGAGCTCAGTAAAACTGGGGTGTTTTCCTTATGTTAGATAACTTGCTAGGGCTATAATGGGTGAATGCTGACCTCTGACTTTAACCCTCACACTCTTTCTTTGGGACCAGGTATTCTCTCTCAGGAGCGTGGGGCCTGCCGTCTGATGTCAGGAACTGAGTCTGTGTGTGGTGGAACTCAGAAACATAGTATTATATTTTGTGATATGCATGTGGCACAAGGCATGAGGCTAAGCCCTACCATCAGCCTTCAACCAATTATTTGCCTCGGCATCCTGAAAAAATGTGCCTCTGGGACATGTTTTCTGAGCAGAGCACATTTCTGGAAACTAACAGGCCCTTTGACCCATTGTGCTGGAATTGTCAGCTTTGGTTATGCTCTCATAGTAATAGAGGAAGAGCAAAAATATTCAAGTGCTTATTAGGTATCTACATATGACTTGTTTCTCCTGCTTAATTAGAACAGTAGTTTAGAATCCCCGGCTTCCAGTTTTTCTGTGCTCTCAGGCTGCCTGCCTGGTGTGGTGGTATCAGGAGAAACTTTCCCCAGCAGTCTGCAGTTGGCATGGGTCTCCTGGTTTTCCAGGGCTTACTGCTGGATGGTCTGAGTTCGATGAAGATGACCTGAATCTATACATACAGTGGCACTTTGTCTTATTTGAAATCATTTGTTGTCTGACTTCAGTTCACTGGGATATAATGAGGTAGCTGTAGATAAACTGAAAGGACGTCAGAGTAGCCCAAATAGATGTTGGGAAGGGTGTGTATGGGGGGAGAGTCTGGTATTCTTCGTCTGTTTACTATTGTTTAAAAATATCTCTAAGAGATTTGACTGTCTGGTTTCTCAGCCTGCATACTGTTAGAAGTAGCAGATTAAAAGGTGTGGGGATTCTCTGGAGGCAGTCACACTGACAGGAGCGAGAAATAGCAAAAGGAATAGGCAATCACAGGAACTTTGAAAATTGGGTCAGCAGGTCCTATTTAACGTGACAGAAAAGTGCTTATTGCACAGTTAACTTAAAGTGGGTCTAGAGGAATAAATATTCTTTGGATGCCACGGATGTTTGTGTTGTTGAGCCTTGTCAGGAAGGTTAAATTAATTTTAGTGGCCTGTGTTGCAGAAGGATAAGGGAATGCATAGTTCATTTTAAAGATATTTCTATGTTTAAGATTTAAACCCCCATTTTTTTTATTTGGGTTTAAAAAGGTACGCTGGAACTTTTAAAAGACTTCTGCCTCTGGAAAGATGGCACAGGCATACTTTTCCATGTTCTTCCCAAACACAACTAAAAACTGTGCTTTAAATAAAAAAACAAACAGGAGAAGTGTGTCAAAGGTGGGGAGAAAGCAGCAAGCCAGCTATGGGCGTTAAAGAATGAGACAGTGGTGAATTTTTTGGGTTTTCCTAATTTACTCCTATATCCCAGACTTGGAGCAGAAGAAGCCAGCAATCCAGAATGGTCAATGGAAACAGATTAAAAAGTCTCAACAAAAGCCTGCTTTCTCTAGCCAGAGGGCCAGGAAAGGAGCACATCAGCCAGACGGAAAACCATTAGACAATAACCCCTGGACTCAAGTCAGACGCCACAGAGGAAAGTGTGTCCTCATACCCACCCGCACCAGCAAAGACCCAGTGGGGAGCTTAGACTTTCCCCCTTGGTAGGCTGCAATGGTGTTCCCCAACACTCTGCCAGGGTGGTGTCAGAGAAGACTCTGAAAGGGGCCTGGACTTCCACCCCACCTGACAATGATAAGTCCCCCGTTTGTTTCCCAACCATGGTGGTGTCACTGGAGACCTAGTAGAAAGTCCAGACTTTCACCACCTCCCAGCGGTAGTGAGTCCACACATCCTTGCATGGTTCATTGGAGGCCACACGGGAAGCCTGACTTGTACCCCATCCTGTCAGTAAAGTAATGAGTATCCCCACCCTCACTTTCTCCTCCCAGAACAGAGTCAGTAGGTTTAAATAATGGTTTCTCATAACATAATACCCTGAATGTTCAGGTTTCAGTAAAAAGCTTTTGTCATATCAAGAACTAGGAAGATCTCAAACTGAGAGAAAGAAGAATCAATAGATGCCACTATCAAGATGACAGAGATGTTAGAATTTTCTGAGAGAGAGGTTAAAGTGGCCAACATAAAAATACCTCAACAACACATGAGAAGATGTTCAGTACCATTAGGGGAAGGTAAATCAAAACTGCCGTGAGATACCCTTTCATACCCATTGAGATTTCAGTAATCAAAAAAGACAGTAAGAATTGTTGGCAAGGTTGTAAAGAGATTAGAACCCTCATGCATTGCTGGTAGGAATATAAAATGGAAGAGCCATTTTGGAAAGCAGTTTGGCAGTTCTTCAAAAAGTGAAACAGTTATCATATGACCCAGTAATGCCATTCATACACTCATCTGTACCTAAGAGAATTGAGAACAAAATGTCCATACGTAAAATTGTACATGGATATTCAGCGTTACTCATAATAGCCAAAAATTGAAACAATTTGGCTACATATTTGGAAACAATATGACTGGATAACAGTGTCATATAGTCATATAATAGAATATTATTCAGCCATAAAAATGCAAAAAGTACTGATACATGCTACAACATGGATGAACTTTGAAAACATTAAGCTAAATGAAAGAAACCCATCACATAAGACACATATTGTTTGATTCCATTTATATGAACTGTATAGAATAGGCAAATCTGTAGAGACAGAAAGTAGATTAATGACTTCTGGAGACGAGAGAAAGGAAAGAGGAATGGTTGCTAATGGGTATGAAGTTTCATTCTGGAGTGATATAAATGTTCTGGAATTAGGTAGTGGTGACTGTTGCACAACTTTGTGAACATAGTAAAACTACTGCTTTTTCTACTTTAAAAGGATGAATTTTATGGTATGTGAATTATATCTCACTAAACACAGTGTTTCAAAAAACAATTACAAACATACTTAAATGAAAAAAAATAGAAAAATAAAAGAAAAAGAAGCTATAAAGAAGAACCAGATGGAGATTTTAGAATTGAAAAATATACCTGAAGTAAAAAAAAAAACCAAAACAAAAAAACCAAAAAAAACCAACTCAATGGATGGGCTCAACAGAAGAATGGAGGTGACAGAGAAAAAAAAAACAGTAAATTTGGAAGATAGAATAATAGGAATTATCTAAACAACAGAGAGAAAATAGATAAATTAGCTGAGGCTCAGGGACCTGTGGGACTCTTAACAAAAGATGTAATATTCATGTCACTGGAGTCCCAAAAACAAAGGAGAAAAAAGAATGGACTGAAAAAGCACTAAAAGAAATAATATCTGAAAACTTAGTGAATTTGTCAAAAGACATAAATGTACAGATTCAGGAAGCTAAGTGAATCCTAAATAAGATCAACCCAAAGGAATCCAGCATACAACCCAGCATTATTTGCTACAGGTACGATGTCCTACAGCACATCTCTAGAATTTATTCATCTTGTGTTACTGAAACTTACTGATGTAAATGTTAAGCTCAAAGGTTCTTTCCTCATCCGTGTCCAGTCTACTAATGAGCCCATCAAAGGCATTCTTCATTTCTGTTAAGCGGTTTTTGATCTCTAGCATTTCTTTTTAATTTTTTTTCCTTCGGATTTCCATCTCTCGGCTTACGATGCCCATCTGTTCTTGCATGCTGCAGCTTTATCCGTTAGAGACCTTAGCATATTAATCATAGTTGTTTCAAATGTCTGGTGGGATTATTCCAACATCCCTACCATGTCTGGTTCTGATGCTTGCTCTGTTTCTTCAAATTGTGTTTTTTGCCTTTTGGTGTGCTTTTTTCCTTGGCAGCCAGACTTGATGTACTGGGTAAAAAGAGCTGCTGTGAATAGGCCTCTGGTGAGGCGGTGATGAGGCGTGGGGCAGGGGGAGCTTTGTGTCATCCTGTCCTTAGGTCTCAGGCTCTTAGTAAGCCTGTGCCTCTGCTCTGTGAGCTTTACAAGTGTTTCTTGAGTTATTTTTTACCCTTTTAGGTGGTACAGGTTGGCTGGGGTTGGGTACTTCCCTTCCCCCAGGTCAGTTTAACCCCCAGAATGCCACAGCAGATTAGGCTCCAGTTAACTAGTTTCCCCCTGAGGACAAGTCTTGTTAAGAACCGAGTGCTCAGGCTTTTCCCCTCCCCCTGCAGAAACAAGAGGTGACTTTTCTGATATTTTCTGTGGGTACCTAGTCGAGTTCCTGGAGGTAAATCTCAGAGTATTTTGGGGGGTCCTCCGAGACTGGGTCCTCCTATAATCTTTAACTCTTGGAGTTGTCTCCATTGAGCCTCCAGCAGCCATCAGCTACAGTTCAGGTTTTCCTCCCCAAGCACTGGTTTCTGGGGTAGTTTCTGCTCTTGAGTCCCTGCCCAGGGGAGTGGTGTTTGCCTGACTGTCTCTCCAATCTTGGTTTCTGCTCTTCAGTCCCTGCCCAGGGAAGTGGTATTTGCCGGACTGTGTCTCCATTCTTGGGGGCTTAGGTTTTCCCTGGGTCCTCTCCAGTCTTATGGATCCAAGAAGAGTTGTGGATGTTTCAGTCTGTTCAGTTTTACTTGTTAGGATGGAGTAGAGACTTCATGCTCCTTACATGTAGAACCAGAAACTGAAGTCCCTAACTAAAATTTTGTACCCACTGATTAGAAACTCCCCATTTCCTATCCCCCCCTGACCCTAGCTATCAAAGTTATACTCTCTGCTTCTATGAGTTTGTCTATTTTTAGATATCTGCTATAAATGGAATCATATAGTATTTATATTTCTGTGACTGGCTTATTTCACTTAGTGCAATATGTCCTTAAGATTCCTCTGTGTTGTCCCATATGGCAGGATGTCCTTTCTCTTAAAGGCTGAATAACATTTCATTGCATGTATATACCACATGTTCTTTAACCACCTGTCCGCTGATGGACATTTAGGTTGCTTCTACATCTCGGCTATTGTGAATAGCCATGCAATTAACATTGGAGAAGAGAGATCTCTGTGAGATCCTCCTTCAAGTTCTTTTGGTAAATACCAAGAAGTGGGCTTGTGGGATCATATGGGAGATCTATTTTGAATCTTTTGAAGAGCCTCTGTACTGTTTTCCATGGTGGTTGCATGATTTTACAATCTTTCCAATAGTGTACACATCCTTACCAATACTTCTCTCTATTTTTTTTTTTCGTTTTTGACAATATCCATTTTAACAGGTGTGAGGTGATATCTCGCTGTGGTTTTGATTTGCATTTCCCTGATGATTAGTGATGAGCATCTTTCCCCATATCTGTTGGCCTTTTGTTAATCTTTGGAGAAATATCCTTGAACCTGCCAATCTTGTCTCGGTCACTGTTGAGGCTACAATACCTAAGCCATTCTTGGCATCTAGGAGGTTCTCAAATAGTTTTCAAATGAATTATAAAGGACAGGAACTGCAGGTTTGTTTACAGAGTTGAAGTTGCCATTGAAGAGAAATAATTCTGTTGACATTTTCTGTGAATTGCTTTGGGGAGCCCCAAGTGAATGGGGTTTGTATTCTAGTCTGTCTGAGCTTTAGTCATGAACAAGAAGGTTTTATGTGTTTTTAACACCTGTTTTGGGGTTTGAAAAACCCAAGTGCCCAAAGTCCCATACCTCGTAGTAATGGCTGGCTTTTCTTGATTGTACCTATCTGATCAGAATCACTATATCCCTAAGCTCAAAGCCGCTTCATCTTGGCAGGGTCTCGTGCTGTGCATGTATATCTGATAGTCCCATATGTTCTCTCAGTTTTGATGTGGCTCCCATTTTAGAAACATGTGGTCTGTGTGTGATTGCTCCCTTTAGCTGATGAACAGCAAAGTAATTACAGTCACCCTATGGCATATGTGTGTCACTTTCCATTTTAGTAACAAAGTGAGAAGAGTCTCTTGTTATAACCGCATCATCATAATGAGGTTCAAGGGGTGGTTGTGATTTATCATCTGTATTCTTCTAGCACTTCCTGTCAATGTTACATTCCCATAGAGTTTACAAAGTTCTTTTAGTAAACCTAATCTTATTTAGAGCCTCCAGAGGTAGACAGGAGTGGTAGCAGGTGCCCCATTCAGTGCTCGAGGTAACTGTGATGTGGCAGTGAAATCACTTGTTCAGGTTCTGTCATTTGTGATCAATGGGCTCAGATCTTGAGTCTCCATGTTTGGACTTTAAAGTGAGTATCTGTCTACCTGTCTTAGGTGTGCGGTGATTCCCATCTATGGTATGTAATGGGTCATACATTGTTTTTGAAAGAGGATGCTTGGAAGCCTCTTTGCATTGAATGTCCACAATTCAGTGCCTCTGTGATTCCATGCCTTTGTGATTAGTAGTATTAGTTGGGTTTCCAGAAAAACAGAATCAATAGGATGTGTGTATGAATGTATATATATGTGTATGTGTCTGTGTAGGTAAATATATATATATACACACACACATATATATGTAAGTGTGTGGTGTGTGTGTATACATATATATATATATATATATATATATATATATATATATATATATATGGGCAGAGAGAAGGATAAAGGAGAATTGGCTCATCTCCTTAGGTGAACAAGTCTAAAATCCACAGGCAGGCCAACAGGCTGGAGACGCAAGAAAGAGTTAATGTTGCAGCCTGATTCTGAAGGCAGACTGGGGATAGAATTCTGTCTTCCCCAGGGAGCCTCTGTCTTTTCCCTGAAGGTCTTCAACTGATTGGATGAGGCTCACCATATTATGGAGGATAATCTGCTTTATTCAACATCCACTGGTTTCAGTATTAATCTCATCTAAAAGTGTCTCTGTAGAAACATCTAGACTAGTATTTAACTAAACGTGGGCACTGTTACCCAGCCTAGTTGACACATAAAATTAACCATTACATTGGTTAACCAGACAGTGCCCAAAGATTATATCATTACAAAGAGAATTCTAGTACATTTCGTAAAAACAAAAGGTTTATACTTATCCTAGCATTGTTAATCAAATAATAATAATGAAATAAGGTAATAATTAAAAGCAAGAACCTTCAATCATTTAGTTGTATTTATGATACCCTATAAATTGTACTTAGTCTATTAAAAAGATGACCTCACCCAAAATAGAAAAAAGTTATTAATTTCTAGAAAATTCTGTAGCTGTTTAGAAGAGTGGATTCTAATGGTCATAAACTCTTATTTTAGAGACTTGCTTGAAGATGTTCAGTTTGCCTTCACATCTTTGATTTGAAAATTACTAGGTGAAAAAAAACTTTTTAGATAATTTGTTTTTGGTGTTTTAATTAATTTTTAACTCAAGAATTGATTACCCTGTTTTAAACATTTCCCAAACTCAGAAGTCACTCACTACTTGGCATCACAAACCTGCACCTAAACCCTATGGAAACCCATTCTGAAATATTTTAGAGATTTACAAATTATGCAGTGTTTCTTGATGTGGGTATAATCTTCCTCAGGAGAAACCTAAACAAGCTGAATTTATTGAGAACAGTGACAAAATTCCCCTTGATTAGGTGTGGTAAATGTGAGTAAATCCTGAATATTTACTACCATGGGTTGGCAGCAATAGCATTGAATAGCAGTTCCATATGCTAGAAATCATTAACTGCATCATGAAACTCCATGTAAGATGTACCAGGCACTGTATTTACAATGTGTGGATAATATAGTTTAAGTAAGTTGCTACTGCATTAATCTTATCATGGGCAGGAATCAGTAGTGTCATTGGTCATTAAGATGATTGTTATACAAACGAATTTAGCTTCTTTTGCTTTCAACATGTAACACCCCCTGTGCCTGATTACTATATTAATAGCACATCTTCAACATGCTCCTGTTTAGAATGTGACAGGGGAGGCATTTGCTGAAATTGTCTATTCATAATCAGGAACTTTCCAGGAAGGTTAAAGCAACATGTTGCATAATTATGGTTTATTGTGTGTACTCTACCTCACTTTTATCTTCATAGTCCTGCTGGTCTATTAAGAAACTCTTGCTTTTACCCAATAGAAGACAGGCTGGAGGAATTAAAGCATCTCTGTTTATGTCATCCTTGTCATCATCATTGTCATTATCACGAAAAAGCTTCTTTTGTGTTTTGAGCGACATTCTAGCTGTTCTTCACCAAAAGCACTACCGTGGCTAGTTGGCTCATAGCTTTGAAAATTGGTGAAAATGGAGGTGGGATGTTGAGTTAGAGCCCTGAGGCCATTTTCATTTCCCTTTGCCCAAGCTACCCACTTCACGCACGTTTTCCCGTGACACTCAGATGACATGGTCTGTGCGAAACTTTCATCATCCCTGGGAAGAGTATCTCAGCACATGTTCCGGTAATCGGGAATCTATGTATATGGAGAGAGCAATTTGTTTCCAAGGAAGTACAGTTGATCCTTGAACAACATAGGTTTGAACTGCTCAATTCTGCTTATATGCAGAATATTTTTGATAAATACAGTGTAGTACTAAAAATGTATTTTCTCTTCTTATGATTTTCTTAATAACATTTTCTTTTCTCTAGCTTACTTTATTCTAAGGATACAACATCATATAAAACATGTACGAACATGATAATGTTGAAGACAGGGAGAATTAAACTTTGTTATTTATTTTAATATTTATTGCTTTTTTTGGTTATCTAAATAATGGCTTATTGTTTACACAACTGGAATAGGTGGTAAATAAAAATTAGTAATGTTGCTACCACACAAGAATATCTCTGCTAACATTAAAGCATAATTCCTTCAAGTCTCCTCAAATATCTTCTTGTGGCATAGTTACATGTAAAGTGTCTAAAGTGTGATTCTAACACTGTATCTCAAATATCTTTCTCCACAAAAAATGGTATTCAAAAACTAATTTTTAATGTTTATATATTTTTGTTTATTTGGATGAACAAAAGTATATTTTATACCATGAGGCTGGGACAAAGTACAAATGGAGACTTCATACCATATAGTTAAGTATTTAAAATTTGAGGTAATAACTTATTAAATAAAATACATTTTACTGCCTTACTTTGACAAATATGTTGTTGCAATGACAAAATAAAGATGTGTAACATGATTTTTTACATGCATGAATGTCAGAAACAATATCAGATTTGACTGAATTTATTATTTTGTACTGTTACTCTTACATGCAGAATAATGGGCCAGTAATTGAATTAAATCTTGATTTAATAAAGAACATAAAGTTCCTGAGATTTCATCTTACCAGTTCAGAACTCAGACTTTAAATTTTCATTAAGTAAAGAATTTGTAATGTGCTATTCATGAATTTTATGTGAGTAAAGTACTTCTAGAAGCCAAGTCACTACATTTTAACATTTAAAAAATTTAGACAGATTGTTTCTTTGAAGACTTTCAATTTTTTAATCTTTTTCTTCTCTGAATTCCACTTTCACAATTTGTTTCTAGAACAGTCTTCACTTGTGCTCATTACCAATCATCTAAAGGATTAAAAAACAAAATGTAATTGTAGGGCGCCTGGGTGGCTCAGTGGGTTAAAGCCTCTGCTTTCAGCTCAGGTCATGATCTCAGCGTCCTGGGATCGAGGCCCGCATCGGGCTCTCTGCTCAGCAGGGAGCCTGCTTCCTCCTCTCCCTGTCTCTGCCTGCCTCTCTGCCTGCTTGTAATCTCTCTCTCTGTGTCAAATAAATAAATAAAATCTTTAAAAAAAATGTAATTGTATCCAAAGCATGGGAAATGTAAATATATTTCATTGAAAGGTAAATAAAAGCAAATGTAAAAAATTCTAAATAAAAAAAATTTTTAAGTGACCTTCTCTTCTAAAAGATTCAAATTATGTAATAAAATTTAAAAACCACAAACAAGAAAAAGCAAAAAGAGACAAGTGGGATTATATCAAACTAAAAACTTCTACATCGCAAAATAAACAAAATGAGAAGGCAACCTAGAGAATGGGAGAAAATATTTGTAAACCATATATCTGAGAAGAGATTAATATCCAAAATATATAAGGGATTCTTGTAACTCAATAGCAGAATAGTAATAGTAATTCAATTATAAATGTGCAGACAATCTAAATAGACATTTTTCAAAGAAGACATACAGATGGCCAACAGGTACACACAAAAATGCTCACCATGATTGAAATGCAAATCAAAACCATAATGAGATATCACACATGTTTGAATGGCTCTTACCAAAAAAGAAAAGAGAAAACAAGTGTTGAAGAAAATGTACAGGAAAGAAACCCTTGTGCACTGTTGTTGGGAATGTAAATTGGTGCAGCCCTTTGGAAAACAGTGTGGAGGTTCCTCAAAAGATTAAAAATAGGACTACCATGTAATCCAGCAGCCGCACTTCTAGGAACAGATCTAAAGGAAATGAAATCATGGGGTGCCTGGGTGGCTCACTTGGTTAGGCATCTGCCTTTGGCTCAGGTCATGATCCCAGAGTCCTGGGATTGAGTCCCAGCATTGGGTTCTCTGCTAAGTGGGGAGCCTGTTTCTCCCTCTCTCTCTGCCTGCCACTCTCCCTGCTTGTGCTCTCTCTCTGTCAAATAAATAAAATATTTAAAAATAAATAAAGGAGCAGAGTGGGAGGGTAGGTATAGGGTGGATGGGTTATGGACATTGGGGAGGGTTCGTGCTATGGTGAGTGCTATGAAAGGTGTAAGCCTGATGATTCACAGACCTGTACCCCTGGGGCAAATAAAAAAAAATAAAGGAAATGAAATCACTATCTCAAGGAGATATCTGCACTCCCCTGTGCATTGCAGCATTATTCACTATAGCTGAGACATGAAAGCTACCTAAGTTTTCATCTGTGGATGAATGGATCAGAAAGTATGGTGTATATGAATATTATTCAGCCATGAGGAATAAGGAAATCTTGTATTTGTGACAACATGAATGGACCTTGAGAACATTAAGCTAAGTGAAATAAGTGGGACAAAGACAAGTACTGTATGATCTCACTTACATTTGGAATCTAAAAAAGCCAGACTTACAGAAACAGAGTTGAGTGGTGGCTGCCAGGGGCAGGGGCTGGACTGGGGAAATGGGGAGATGTTGGTCAAAGGGTACAAACTTTCCGTTATAGGATGAGCAAGTTTGGGGGGATCTAATGTACAGCAGGGTGATTATCATTAATATTGCATTATATACTTGAAAGTTGCTGAGAGAGTAGATCTTAAATGTTCTTAACCCCCCCACACACACACACACCACTCACAGAGGTAACTGTGAGGTAACCATGAGGTGATATTCACGTTAACCTTATTGTAATTGTTTCACAGTACATTAGTGTATCAAGTCATCCTGTTGTACACCTTAAACTTACACAATGGTGTGTGCCAGTTATCATTCAGTAAAGCTGGGGGTGCGAGGAAAAACACTGGAGAGTACCAACAAAGCAAAAAGGGAAAAATACAGATTACAGCTCATGATATCAAATTTGTCAATAAAATTATTCTTCACTAAAGCAGCAGAGTAGTCATGACAGAGACTATGTGGCCTGCAAAGCCTACAGTACTTACTCTAAGTAAATATATGTGCTATAATATATTACTATAATATCCATACTTTGCAGGATGATTTGTCTGCCTCTGCTTCAGAACAATGAATTACAATGTGAAGAGACACAAGATAGTGGAGGCTTGACCCCACTGGGAAATCTTTTCTTCATGGAATGATTCTATTTGTGTTACCTCAGAGGAAGGATTTGAAAATGGAGTCTTGCTCTACCTCAGTGTCCCTGCCTTGGAAGTGTCCCTGCTATTTGTTGCAGCATGCAGCTCCCATGTGGGCAGCATAGCCCCCAAACCTACACTGTATTCTGGTGCTTTTTATTTGAGGCCATGAGGCCAGAGATGTGCACATGCATTTCTCTGGGGCCTGACTGGTGTTAGCGACCAGGAGATGCTACAGTTAACAGTCCCACCACCGTGTTCATGCTGAGGGCAGGACCCAGAGTGACAGCACCTATGTGGCATTTTGTCATGCGGATCTGTGGTTTGCAAGGGTAGCTAATACAAATGGGGTAATAACAGTACTCAGTATTTACTTTGTTAAATCACCGGTATTTTAGTTTGGACTTTGCACCCAAATCAGTACTGCATATTCCTTACCAAACCCGCAACCCCCCAACCCCCCAAAAGTACAGATTAGTGTTGGATTTGAAATTTTAAAAATGCTTTCAAGAACTTTATTTCAATCATTTGAAAACATTTTAGAGTTATATTTTTTAAATAATAACATTATACTGACTCATTATCTGTAGTCCTTTTTCTTTAATATTGGTGAATTGAGGTCAGACACATGGCCCAGGGCCACTGAAACACACCACAATAAGCTGTTTCTTGAGGAAAACAAGCCCCATGATTTTGGCATGGAACTCCATGCATCATCTGTGCTGTCAAGGGACTTAGAAACATGCAAAGGAATCCTCAGAGTTTTATTTTAAGAAATAAACTGAGTGTACATTCTCGCAGGCTGAAAAAGAAATTTTAATAAATTCAAATTAATAGTGGAGAGAAATGTTAAACCCATAAGCATTCTAGCAAGAAGAACTTTAGAAGAATTGAATGAGCCATTATGTGCAAATATAGCAATCTCAGTTGTTTATTTGCATTATATAGTGGGGTACGGACATTACATATATTGCTATTACCACTAATAACAGTACCACCTTATGTTTTCATAATGCTTTCTATTTTTCCTAGAACTTCCCACACACTCGGGCTCATTTAACTCTCATTAAACGTGCAAGAAAGTATAGACAAAGAAACTAAGGTCCTCAACAGTGAAGGGACTGACCAAAGTTGGAAAGCCTCCATGCAGCCAAAATGGGACATAAATTTAGGTGTTTTTACCCCATTTGTCATGTTCTTTTTGTGATACCAAAGCTTTCTTTGTAAATAAAGTCACGGATGAAATTTGTTTGCTGCATGCAAGCAGCAATGCTAGACAATTCGTGGTAACGCTGATCCCAGGTGTTAATAGCCAAGGTGAAGTTCAACATGTGAATTGTGACTTTAATATTAATGAGAACTTCCAAATTTCACAAGGTGTAGGTAGGGTCGAGTCTTGGGGGCGTGTTAAGACTTTCCATACAGACTGACTATTGGGGAGAAAGAAATCTTTGCTTCGATCAAACCGATTTGGAATGACGCTCAGCATCTTAGAGCTGCACAAACAAAGCTATGTTCAGAGGGCAGGAGAATGTCTCCAGGTGGGGATGTGCGGGGAGATGCCCGCCCTTGAGATCACAGCAATCACAGGTACAGTCATGAATGGCTTCTGCGACGAAGTGACCCTCCGTCACAGAAAACAGTCAGCATTATTAATCTACAAAGTAATTGGTCCCCACAAAGTCCTTCTACATTATTTCAGCAGGTGGCCTTGTGGGGAGTCAGCTAAAATCATGCCTATTCAGGACCAGGCAGCATTTTAACCACCAAAGCCTCAGAATAAGCATCATGCATTTGGGAGCAGAGCACTTTAATGTTCAAAACTCCCAGATGATCTTAGGTTTGCAGAGGGCCTAATTGTAAATAATTCTAAAAGCACCACGACTTTGGTTAGTTATACCTTCTTGTTCACGGTGCAGTAAGACCTAAATCTTAAATCAGAACCCTTTATCGATGCCCCAGATTTTGAAAGCTGCAGTGTGTTAGAAGATGACCTTCTCGTCCTTTGAGGTTTGCCTCCTGTGTTATGGGAAACATATATACCTTGAAAAGGTGATTCTTTAAAAACTTATTTATTAAATTTTATTTTATGAAAATTTTTAAACACCTATTAATACAGACGTTAATTCCTCTCATATGTACCCTCAAATTTAAGAGCTTCTGGATTTTTGTTGTTGTGGTTGTATCTGCTGAAGGTTTTAAAAGAAATGTTTTGGGGCACGTGGGTGGCTTAGTCGTTGAGTGTCCGCCTTCTGCTCGGGTCATGATCCCAGAGTCCTGGGATCAAGTCCCGCACCGGGCTCCCTGCTCTGTGGGAAGCCTGCTTCTCCCTCTCCCATTCCCCCTGCTTGTATTTCCTCTCTTGCTGTCTCTTTCTCTCTGTCAAATAAATGAATAAAATCTTTAAAAAAATAAATAAAAATAAAACACATGTTTTGGATACAGCTATATTCTCAAATTCTTATATTAATCCCTTCCCTACCCCCCTCTCCATATGAAAACTGCTATTCAGAGTAGGTATAATCTTTTCCATGCACGGTTTTATCTGTTTTGTCCTTTTATTGATACACATGTATCCAAAGAAATATACAGTTCTCTTTTTTGTGTTTTAAGTCAACCTGCACTCTGCATATGTAATTTGCTTTTTGTTTTTTTGTTTTTTTTTCCAGAAGAAAACCTAATATGAATTTGAAGCTTTATCAAAGTAGACACCTGGATGTAGTTTATTCATTTCCACTGTTCTATGATATGAACATGATACGAATATGGAATTTTATTTCTCCTATCTGTTCTGATGAACATTGAGACTAATTTTTCACTTTTAGCCAAAGTAACATGACAGGATTTCTGAGAGACATAAGATTTCCATGGACACATATGATAGGTAGCCTCTAGGCTGGTCTTTTTCAAACTATCATATATTAAGGGGTCATGAAATGAATGGAATGGATTGCAACCAACATTGAACAGTAATAACAAGAAAGGTGAGTTATAAATTAATATTACATAAAATAAAATTTCACTATACATTATTATAAGTTTTCTGACTAAACTTTTAATCAGGTGTGTATGTATGCAGGTGCACTGGGTTATGATGTCAGTTGTATTTCTTACTGAGGACAACGGTAAGAGAATGTTGAAACCCACCGTTCTTGGGCATGCTCGACGTGTCCCAGTGCTGGGTCATGGGGTATATGTATTTTCAGCTTTACTGATTGTTGCCAAATTACTCTCAAAAGTGACTGTATCTTATTTTCAGTGTTCCTTTGTGTTTTACCACATTCTATCTCTGGATTTTTGTGACAGGGGTTTCTAGTTGTAATTTTAGCTTGCTTTTCCTGATTACCAGTGAGACTGAGGACAATTCATTTCTGAGTGTTGGAAGTGAACAGGGAGGAGGTGTATTTTTTTTTATTTTAGCCCAGTATTGGATAGCCATGGGAAAAATAATCAAGGCAAGTGCAAAGTGGAGTTTGGGGTCCTTACTAGTTTGATAGGGAAGAAGGAAGGTGAGAAATACCTACTATTTTATCTGATGTGAAGGACTTGAGTCTTAGAAAGGGACTAGAATTATGGTGCTCTCTGTTGTCTAGCATGTGATGGGTGTTGTAAGCACTGGTTACCCTTGGTGAAAATAGGTACCCTCAGGAGCCTACAGTTTTGTATAACTGAGTAAAATGTGCTGGGCGTATTTGCACACATTACATGTAGGATAGTTCTTCACTGATGCAAAGTGAAGTGATTCAGTTTCCTTGAGTCAGACTGTCCTCTCAGTCTGTCCTTTATTTCCCCCTGTGATACCTGTGTGAATGTAGAGAACTAGCGGAGATAGTAAATGGTGGACAACAGGTTTCCCGACTGAGAGGTGATGGGCAGCGGTGGGTTCTGGAGACGGCAGGGCTGACCTAAAGGGACAGCTCTGAGTCTGTTGTAGGGGATTTTTGTTTTGTGGCAATATGAACCCAGTATTGCTAGATCTTCTCGTGCTTTGTAAGAGAAAGTGGAAATATTTTTTTTTTTAAAGATTTTATTTATTTATTTCACAGAGGGAGAGAGATCACAAGGAGGCAGAGAAGCAGGCAGAGAGAGAGGGGGAAGCAGGCTCCCCGCTGAGCAGGGAGCCCGATGCGGGCCTCGATCCCAGGACCCCGAGATCATGACCTGAGCCGAAAGCAGAGGCCTTAACCCACTGAGCCACCCAGGCGCCCGAAAGTGGAAATATTTTTAGGAATTTTGTGAAGTGTCTTGATTTTGATTTTAAAATACTGACCCACGTGTTTTGGTTTGGTTTGGTTTGGTTTTATATAAAACTATATATATATATATATATATATATATATAGAGAGAGAGAGAGAGAGAGAGAGAGAGGGAGAGAGAGAGCGTGCGCGCGCAAGTATGGGGGAGCAGAGGGAGAGAATCTTAAGCAGACTCTGTGTTGAGCGTGGAGCCCAACTTCAGGCTCGATCTCACGACCCTGAGATCATGACCTGAGCTGAAATCAAGAATTGGACACTTCACTGACTGAGCCACCCAGGTGCCCCTACTGACCCATGTTTAAAAAATTAGACCAAATAGACTATATCTGAATTTAGTCTATGGGCTACTGATTTGCAGTTTCTGTGTTAGGTGAACAGAATTGTGAAATGGCTTAAAATTTTTTTAAATCATGAAAAAGAAGGTTGGTTGCTAATGGCCTAATTTGTCATTTTTCTTGTTTCTAGCTGGATAAATGGGTGTTGAAGGATGTGTGAAATACTGAACTACTTTTGTTTTTGTTCTTTAACAGCTAACACAGTCTTCTTATATAGTAGGTTTGTCATAAATGTTTGTTGAATGAATGAATAAATGAATAATGAAAACATACAGCTTCTGGGTTCTCTTAGAACTGATGATCTTAGAGTTAAAAGAAGATGTAGTCACTATTTGTCAGTTTTGTGTTATTTTCTGAGGTCTAACAGCAAAAGGAAATTTCTGCTACATAAGACTCTCCGCATGTCATACCCTGACAGTTTTACTGTTCACCAAAATGTCACATAGCTAATTCATGATTTATAAAGAAAGCTCAGCACATTAATAGATTAGATAGTCAGTACAATGAATAATAAATGGCAAAGCTATGTATACAAAGAAAATATGCATAGCTCTTGGAAAATCATATAAGGGGGGTTGGCCCATCTGGAGCCTTTGCTTCCCTAGGGGAAATGAGAGGCCTGAGTGATAATCCTTCAGTCATAAAAGAAGAAAATGAGGTTCCATATGGGGCATTTGATCAAGCCCAGGAAATTGCAGTGCTGAGGAAATTCTAGAACAATTAACACTCTTCCGCACTTAACTCAGTAGGCAGCCCAACTGGATTGGTGGCAGCAGGATGTCACTGAAATTGTTAGTGTTGAGTTTGGAGTTTTCGCCACAGCCCTTTCCAACCCTAGCAGTGAGAGCCACCAAAATACAACATGTAAGTGTCCTGATTCTAAAAGGAACTCAGAGTCATTTTTAGTTCTTTTTCCTCCCCATTCCCTGGTTCCCCCTCCCCCTGCTTCCCCCAGGACCTGACCCTCCTCTGCAGCAGCCTCCAGCTGCTCCTCATGTTAACTGAACTACCTGCTAGCCTAGATCACAGAGGCGCCCATGTGGCCAGTGGGACACTTGCCATCCCTGTCCAGCCATCCTGTCGGTCTCCTCCTGGCTCCTTCCCGATGTTCCGCGGTGACTTGTAAAAACCATCCCACAGCAGGAGGTTCCAGTCACATGCCCAGCACCACGACCATCCCTGCAGGCTTGCCTTTAGGCTGGGAAAATTCTTCAGAGGACTATGGTCACAGTTTGGCCAACTAACCCGAAGGTCTTTTTCCAATCATCCTTCTTCTTGACACCAAACAACATCTGTTGAGCGCTTTCAGTACGCCGGGCACTGCTCCAAGTAGTTGATGCATATTACTGCATTTAATCTTTATCACTACTCTGTGTGGAAAATGTCATTATCCCCAGTTGTTGCCATGAGAAAATGGAGGCTCAGTAATATCTTGATCACGTCTGCCATTTTGAAACTCAACTTCTCTCTTATTTCCCTACCCTTTCCTAAGTCATTGCAGTAAACACTTCAGCGCCTGTTGCTGTTCAGTGTTAAGGCGCAGGGTTCCTTCCTTCCTGCATTGCACAGGGGAAGAAAAGGTGGTTGGGTAGTGATTTCACTGTGATGTCACGTAGCAGAAGACTGAGGAAGGCGCAGGCATCTACGGAATGCCTGGTGGATCTTTCCATGTTTTGAATTTCGTGCTGTGGGTATAGATGTCCTATTCTTCTTCTTTTTTTTTTTTAAGATTTTCTTTGTTTGATAGAGCACAAGCAGGGTTAGGGGCAGAGGGAGAGGAAGAGGGAGAGGCAGACTCCCCACTGAGCAGGGAGACCAAGTGGGGCTCCAACCCAGGACGCTGAGATCATGACCTGAGCTGAAGTCAGATGCTTAACCGCCTGAGCCACCCAGGTGCCCCTAGATTTCCTCTTCTTAACAAATCTCTGGTTGTCAGTGGGGTCTCAGATGTGAGAGACAGAGGAAGAAGTCAAATGTGACCCCAGGTTCCCGAATGCAGGTGAGGAAGCAGGTTTATCAAATTGGGTTGTGGGTGGAGGAGGGGTGAGGAGACAATGAGTCACTTACTAGGTTTAAGAAATTTATGATGAAAAGAATCTCATTACTGTGTCTTTTTCATTTAAAATCACACAGTGTACTGTCTTCAGCTATTTCAGCCCAGTAAGTTGACCTTGATTCATACCAGTTTTATTAAAGCGGGAATTTTAGCTTAATGAGGTTCCTTTTCTTGCAGGACAGAAGACAGCTAGGAGGGCTGCTCTTTTAGCTACAGTAACAGAGAACCAGTACCCACCCCTCCTCCACCCTACTCTCTTGTAAACTCCAGAATTAAAAGCCCCTCTCCCTGTCTTCCCTCTTTCTCCCCTTCCTTCCAGATGTTTTGTGCCTCCTTGTAGTTTCTTGTGAAACCTGTGAAAGTTCTTACCTGGCCTGTGAGTTCACAGGTGGAGAGGGGTAGAAGGTGTGAGTAACAGTGCTTCCTGAGAAGGGCTGATGCTGGGAGAAGCTAAGGCCGTGGCTGCCTGCTCTTGTGGGGGTTCTGAGTTCAAAATGTCTCATTGGAGATGGCTTAGATGTTTTTATTTTTTGTTGCTTATACTTCCTGGAATTCCATAAATTACATAATCCTTTAGGTCAATAATAAATTTTTTTAAAAATGCAATGTCTTTGGCTAGATTATGGATTGATTAGGCATGCTCACATTGGTATGGATTACTTCCAGGGGAGTAAGTTTGGGAGAAGGACTGGATCAGACATGCTCTAGGTCCCTCCAGCTCTAGGGTTCTGTGAATCAGGTTCCTGAGGTTGGGATCAAGAAGTTTGAGAAATGGGCCATTTGGCCCATGGACCAGTTTAGGGAAGATGGACTGCCATCGGTGGGAGGGCTGCTGTGGGTGGTGGAGGAGACAAGAGTGGAAGATGGGAGGTGTACTTAAAAGTGAGCTCAGAGGAAAGCAAAGACACCTGATGCATTTCTAAAAATTTTGCCCGAATATTCTTTTTAGGAGAAGGGAAGGAAAATCTGAACGACCAGAACTCAAGCAGTCATTATGATCAATCAGCTATTAGTGAGTTAAATTGACTCTAGGAGGTTAATCTGGAAACCTAAACACCATCTATTCTGTTTTTTATGGGAGACCATTTTCTTAGTTTTCTCCGGAATTCTCTCCGGAATTTTAGAGTATAACCTGTTTGGCAAGATGGTGACTATCTTTACTTGCTTTCTATTAAGTGGTAACTTACAGAACAGATTTTGTGAGTTACAGCCGTTTATGGACTGTTCATAGCTTCACATGAACTTCATTCATCATCAGTTTATTTTGCTATCTTATCAGGTGGAGACGAAAACCTTTGCTATAATCAAAATGATAAATAAATGCTTATTTCCCTTCATTGAGTTGCAGACAGAGAAAAAGATCATTAGAACGGTTACTTTGCTGATTCAGTTGATGGGCGGGTGAAGTTCAGGATTTATTTTTTCTTATTAATGGTAAGTTCAAACATTACACATCCAGAGAGTTATCATCATTGCCTGTTTACTGTTTTTAGTTTACAAATACTAATTTATAAACCTAACCTCTCAGGATCACAACTTTAATGCCAGTCATAATATGTCTGCTACCACTTTCCTGGGCTGCCATGCCCCCTGTGAGAGATTCATGGATGAACAGTGGTCATAATGGTAGAAAGATGACTTCTAAATCACAACACTGCACAAAGCATAGTGACGTTCCTTCATAACGTAGAATTTCTTTGCCAAATTCAAGAACTGTATTTTCTCTACTACATTTCTCTTGCCACATCTGCTCTTTCTTTTTTTAAGCCTTCTTACGACACTTGACATTCATTAGAGTATATTAAGAACATAGAAATTTTAGTGAAATAGGCAAATGTCTTAGCTAATGTACTAGTGAAAACTCTCCCCTTAGTTTAAAGGTTGTACATCAAGAGGATTTTCCTCATTCCACACAACAGTTTGGACAAAGATGATCCAGCCTGAGCCCTGACCCCTCATTTTGTAGACACAGTTTGATTAATAACAAAGTAGAATATCCAAGGAAGCAGACTTAGGAGTACAAGTTTTGACTATTGGATTAAGCAACATAAAACAAAGAACTTAACATTACTTGCAGGAAGAAAGAACAGGAGGAGGAGCATAATTTATACCTTTGTTTCCTCCTTAAAATGTAGAAATAATATTCCTGGGCTTGTATGCATCCTATGGCATTCTCGTCTGCTTTCAGCAGGCATGGATTTCTTACTTTGGAACTTGATGGAGAATTATCGCTCTCGCCTGTTGGAAATTACTGTGACAGGAAGGTTGTGGTAACAGTCGGTTTTAAAATGGAAACTCAGATGCATTGCAGGAATGTATGTCCTGTGGAGTGTAATTACTCATGATAATATCCTTTCGTTGTAAGACAGCAGTACATCCTCTGGCCCCAGTGACCTAATGGGCTCCATTCCTGGTTCTCCAGCCTTGTTTACCAGCAGCCCCCTCCGGCCCCCCGTGACTGGCCACATGGACTCTGCACCATCTGCCAAAGTCTTTGCCAGGGACACTAGCAAAAGCTGTTAGGCACTGACAGCTGAGATCACTGGAGGCCAGCCAGCCAGGGTGGCACCGTTCCTGGGATCTACCGCCTCAATATGACCTTTCCAATGTGACTGCTTTTCCTTTGGGCTGTGGAAAGCAACCTGCTTGTTAGTCCATGAATCATTCAGAAAGATAGCAAGTCCCTTCTTCCCCTACTCCCTGGAGCTTCTGTAGATGCTGGATCAGACATTGTCAAGAGCACCAGCGGGCATTTAGGATGACTCCAGATCCCAGGAACTGAGGTTAGAGATGTTATACGAAATGAATGAAACGTGGAACACCATATCAAAAACTAGTGATGTGGGCGCCTGGGTGGCTCAGTGGGTTAAAGCCTCTGCTTTCGGCTCAGGTCATGATCTCAGCATCCTGGAATCGAGGCCCACATCGGGCTCTCTGCTCAGCAGGGAGCCTGCTTCCTCCTCTCCCTGTCTCTCTGCCTGCCTCTCTGCCTACTTGTAATCTCTCTCTCTGTGTCAAATAAATAAATAAAATCTTAAAAAAAAAAAAACAACTAGTGATGTACTATATGTTGGCTAATGGAACATAATTTAAAAAAAAAAGCTTAATTGAGAGAGACTTTTTAAGGTAGGTAACCATAGTTGAGGACTTAAAACCTTTGTTAAGTACTCTAAATTGAGAGGTATGACTTCCATGGCCAACTTGTTATTGGATTATATTTATTTTTATAAATTTAACCAGAAAACTGCCCTGTCCTGTTCCAGAAATCACTATTATAAGCAAGAATTATCATTGAAAATTAATAGTGTCTTTTTGTTCTGAAAACACTATCTGGCCCTTTCTGTTTTAAAGAATAAATTATGAAAATATAAAATAATACATTGGATTGTTAAAGTATACTGTTCTAAGAAAATAATCCTTTTAATTTTTTAGAAGAAAATTTAGTTCTATTATTTTGAGGACAAAATTTAGAAATAAAATTCGGAAGTTAATACAAGAGTCTAATGGTAAAACATATGGTCACCATCAGTTTAGTTCTTTGTGGTGATCTTGGGGTCAGCCTTGTTGGGTCCAAAGTGATTCCTGGATTCAAATAGAAAAGGAATCTGGAAGAGTAGCAGGCTTGGATAAGGCTCTGAATTTAGTGCCTTGGAAAATGCCCAATTTCTCAAGATGCCCTGTAGCATAACTTCCGGAAAGATGAGAGGCCTCCTGGACACAGAGATGTCTTCCAGTGGCCTTGTCAGTAGGTGGGTTTTGAACTGGGGGCTTCGATTTTGACTTCAGCTTTGCATTCTTATCTTGAGTCCCTTGAACTATTTTATTGTAGATGGTTGTGGTAACTTATCTTTTGGCATTCATTTCTATCCTGTCTTGACCATTTGACTTGGTTTAGCTTGGTTTGTGAAGTCTTTTCCCCTTCTTGAATTCTCTCTGCTGACCTGGAGTCACCTGTAGAGTTGCCAGATGGTTTTAACATAATACCAGATACTTGAAAAAATATAAACTATATAAAAGTATTCACATGTATATCTATACCCGTTTATATATGGTTGACACACATATATACCACACACACATTTGGAGTGCATTAGTGACAACCTATATCCTGCCTTCTATTATTCATTATATTTGCAGGTTTTCATCATATGTACATTTCAAAAAATTCTTTGTGGGAAGTGGCATGACCCCTCAGAGAGGTACGCTTGAATATGCTATGCTACATGGCACAAGGACTTTGCAGGTGTGATTCAGATTATGGACCTTAAATTAGGGAGATTTTTGAGGTGGGCCCAAGCCAATCGCATAAACTCTTAAGAGCAGAGAACTTCTTGTGAGTGGGTTCAGAGATGCAGAAGGAGAAATCGAGACCTAATGCAAGTGAGGGACTGACCTGCCTCATGGAAAAGATGAAGTGGATATGAGCAGCCCGTAGGAGCAGAAACCAACCGCCTGCTGAGAGCCAGCAAGGAAAGAGGACCTCAGTCCTACAACTAGAAGGAATTTGATTTGGCCAGTAATCAAGCAGATGAACTTTGAAGCTAATTCTTCTCCAGGGTTTCCATTAAGGAACTCAGTCCTTGATTGAGGCTTTTTAAGATTCTAAGCAGAGGACCTCTTTGGGCCATGGTATACCTGGACTTTAGCCAGTACATAGTCCTACAGAAGTATATGTGTGTGTGTGTTAAGTTGCTAAGTTTGTGGGGGGTTTTTTTTGTTGTTGTTAAAATAGCCATAGAAAATTAATACATTTATGTTTTACACCCAAGCATACTTAAAAATTAGTTTAGGTCTTATCAAATATCAAGCAGCCTTTTTTATTCATCATTTCATGAAACATTCATAACACTAGAAACTGTTTTCATGATAACATTTAATGCACAGACTGAAACAAATTAAGGAAATGTTTTTAAGTTTGGAGCAACTTGTTGAGAGGCTTTACATTCATTCCACTTATCAAGAAACATTGTTCCCTCAAAAGAATTGAACGTGGCATCCAGAAGAAAATCAGGCACACTTTTTCTTTTGGGGGGACATGTTTAAATTTCAAGCATATCATCAGAAGGAACTTTCTTATGTTTAGCTCAACTACATGATGTATTTTGAAAAGGAAGTAATTTTTTAGATTATTTGAGGCCTTTGGGGGTACATTCAGTGTTAAACGTGTCAATGTAAATTTTGTGAATATTGGATATGCGTTGATTATAACAAACGGTCCAGGCCATCAAACTTAGTTCTTTTCCCAAAGGGACATTTTACCCGCTGTTGTTGTTGTTGTTTCAACTTTTTTCCTTTTAATTATTTAAACCAGCACTGCACTTAGACTATTGAAAAAATTTAAAGAGCTATTAGAAGATTTACTGCCACCTGCATCCTGTCCTTGTGCTCCATCCTGTAGATAATTGGATCAGTGTCTGTCTGTATCTACTACCAATATCTTTAGGGGGATTTGTGTGTATGCAAACAAATGGAAACATATATTTCCAAAACTCCTCTTTACACTAAAGGAAGCATACTATACACACTGTTCTTCCTTGTTTTCCTCACATTAGGGTATATTCTAGAGCTCTTCCCATATGAGAGCATAGAGGGTTTTTGCATTTTGTATAGTAATTATTTTGGGGTCAGGTGTAGGTTCGCCATAGTTAATGTGATCAGCTTTCTATGGATGGCTACTTGGATCATTCCTAGTGTTTTTCATTACAAACACTGCTATAATATTGCATGTGCCTCTGTAAGATAAAAATCTCAGGAATGTGATTGTTGGGTTGAAGGTAAATGTAATTTTGACAGTTGTTATTTGATAGACCATAACATTGTTATTTAAATTTTTTTCTTTTAGTCTCTTACCAGGAATGTCTGGGGGAAATTATTTCCCTGTAGCAGGTGTGACCATGTAGCTTATCATCCAAACTTTTAAGAGTGAAAGTGACTCTATTAATAATCACACTGGGGCAACAGGCCTGAGCCAGGACTTCTCTGGCCACCTGGGACATATCTTGACTTATTCATAGTGTTGCTAACAGGATGTGCTGTGAAACCTTCACATTTTTCTCCAGGGACCTTGGATGGAATTCAAGTTCAAAAATAATCATTTAATGAGACCAGCCTTTAAAAGTAAAGTTACCAATGGTGGCTGGGCAACATGCCATTGAACTGTGCACTTAAATGTGGTTGAAATGGTAAGTTGTATGTTATGTATATTTTACTACAATGAACAATACAAATTAAAAAGATACTGATACATGAAGCCACGTGGGTCAATCTCGAGCTGTTATGCATAATGAAAGAAAGCAGTTTCAAAAGGCTACCTGTCATATGATTTGATTCACAAGATATTCTGGAAAACGTGAAATACTAGAAACAGAAAATAGATCAGTCGTTTCCAGGAGCTTGGGGCATAAGGAGGGTTGAGTGTGAAGAGGCAAATCTTGGAGGGTGACAGAACTGTTTTATATCTTGACTGTAGTTGTCATTACATGTATGCTATGTATTTGTTTGTCAAAACTGCTCCACCGTATACTCAAAGGGGTACATTTTACTGTATCCAAATTATACCTTAATAAAAACAAATGAAAACAGAAATGGAATTTAAAAAGTAAAGCTACTCAGTATTGTGTCCCTTGAGCTTTGGCAAAGATGTCATGCCCAATTTGGCATTCTGTTCTGGGCAGAGGTAGCATGACCCGAGTGGCATTTGTCACTGGGCCTCCTGCCCAGTGGCCACTTGTTTTACTTGCATTTTTATGGCTGGTGGTGGTCCTGCTGCCTCAAGAAAGCCTGGCTCTCTGTGGATATGTATGGCCTGCCCAGGGATCTCGCAGATGCCATTGTCGGGAGTCTAGGGCTGGGCTGGCCCGGGAGTGTGCCATTGCGAGGCTCATGTGGGTACTAGCAGATCTCGTTCTCTCCTCTACCTGGAGGGAATGAGGAAGTCAGAGGACTGCTTTCCTGTGCCCAGCTTTTTTTTTTTTTTTTTTGCATGATCCGAGGATTCTTTTTTTTTTTTTAAGATTATATTTATTTATTTCACAGAGGGAGAGAGATCACAAGGAGGCAGAGAGGCAGGCAGACAGAGAGAGGGGGAAGCAGGCTCCCCGCTGAGCAGGGAGCCCGATGTGGGCCTCGATCCCAGGACCCTGAGATCATGACTTGAGCCGAAAGCAGAGGCTTTAACCCACTGAGCCACCCAGGTGCCCTGATCCGAGGATTCTATCTCATTTCTTCTTGGGGTTGGGAAAGGATTCTTGTGCAGTGAATTCGTCTACTCTGTGACAGAGGATGCCTGTTGATGGTCAGGGTGGAAGAAGGGAATGAGGAGTTAGTATGTAGTGGGGACAGAGTCTCAACTTGGGAAGAAGAGAAAGTTCTGGCGATGGATTGCAGTGGTGGATGCATAGCAATGTGAGTATATTGAATACCACTGAGCTGTACACTCAAAAATGCTTCGAATGGTGAGTTTTATGTTATGTACATTTTCCCATAAACAGAATCTTAGAAAAACAAGGCCTAGGAAAGGAAGCTGAAGCAGGTGGGCCCGCAGCCTCCCTCAGGTGGTCACAAAGAGGCCACCAGCGCAGTGATGAGGGCCGGTTCCACACCTGTGCAGATCATCGCTCACTTGTTCATAGAGAGTCTTGGTTACTAAAGGTAAATGCGCTGCAGCTCTGTGAAGCTGGGTGTCCTTAGTATCATGCGTGCTGTCCTTGGAGTGAAGATGTGAAGGAGTGAAGTGTTGAGAGACTGGGAGCCTGGGGTCAGGCTCAGCGGTCAGTGTCCGCTGGTACGTCTATTCTTTTCTGTTTCTTTAGAAAGCCGTGAGTCATCACTTGGTCCTTCTCAAACCCTCCTCATCCCGCCCCCCTCCCAGGGAGGGTCTTATGAGTTGCAGATGGTTCTGGGGGCTTTCCTGCTGGTGCTCAGTCAGGTCCTGACTGGCTGCAGCATGGGTCCTACCACCAATGCAGTCTCCCTGGTGCGAGGCTGGAAGTACAGACGAGGAGCCCCGGGCCCACCCCAGAGCCATCTAGTGCAGGACATCCCCTTTGACTTTGTCGGGAGGGAGGAGGCAGCAGCAAATGGCTTGGGCCTCTCTTGGCTACATGGATTACCTTGAGGGGCTTCCTAGAGCTCCTACTGCTGTATTTAACAAAGCCCCCGTTTTAGGGTTTACTCACTCTCTAGCGTAATGCTCTTTCCACCTAGGACTTAGGTAGAGGCCATGGTTGAGCTAGAGCACTCTGAGCTGTAGACTTCATGAGGACCCAGGGTGTCTCCTGTCTTACTGAGTGAAGTGTGAGGGCCCCCACTCTCGTGTCCTTTAGGATCTATTTCCCCAAGAGATCCTGTCCACCTCTCCAGCCCTTCACAAACGTCTGACTTCTTTCATACATCATGTGACTGTCACCTGGACTCAAGCTAACCCCCACCCCTGTGTCCATTGTTATTCACATACAGTGTGAATGTCCAGTAATATAGCCAGAAGCCGCATATGGTATTCAATACTTTAAAGTGGCTAGCCCAAATGAGGTTTGCTGCAAATATAAAATGCATACCAGATTTTGAAGACTTATGAAAAAAAGCATGTAAAATGCCTCCTTTATTATTTTATATTGATATGTTGAAATGATAACATTTTGGGTATATTGGGTGAAGTAAAAAACATTATTAAAATTCATTTCACTGGTTGGATTTTACTCTTCCAAATGTGGCTACTAGAAAATCTAAAATTACGTGTATGGCTCACATTGTCATTTCATTGGTTGGCATTTTTCTAGAGCAGCAACACCACCTGGAAGCATGTGCAAAAGACAGATTCTTCAGCCCCACGCCAGGCCCAGAGAATCCAACTGTGGGGTGGGGCCCAGGGAGCTGAGCTTCATTTCCCAGGTGATTCAGGTGCACGCTCAAGTTTGAGATCTTTGCCTCGAAAGCTGTGTCTCTCAGTGCATTCCTAGGTCACTAGTTATTTTACCAAAAGTGTTTATGTTGGAAGGAAGTGAGTAAGAAGGAAGAGCCAACCGGGGTCAGTGAATGGATGCTGAGGTGTTTGTGGAACTACTGTAAGGGGGTGACTCTTTTATCAGCACTGCTAAACACATTGACCTTGAATCACAGCTCATTCCCGGGTGGGCTGTACGACTGCCCCTCGAATGGCAGCAGTGGTTTGGACTCTTCTTACTTTGCTCTGGGCTCTCTCCATCGCTCTCTGCTCTTTTACCCACCTGGCCTCTGAGCCACTTTGTTCCTTTTCTGTGTCCAGCCCTGTGTTCGGGGGAACTTGACGATAGAGTTTGGCTTTCCCTTTTCATTGTTCCCTGAGACAAACCCTTCCACTCATCCTGGGTTCTTGCTGCTACTTGATGCCCTTGAGTTGATTATTTTTGAGGAATCATGTGAATTTGCTGGATTCTGAATGATGCCTGCCTTCTGCTCAGACAGAAAGAAGAGAAGATTTTCAGAGACCGTAGGGGAAGGGTGGGAGTCTGCAGTGATTTTTGAAATCTTACGTAGTTGAGTCTCTCGGGGAAAATCAGACCCTCCCCCCCATGTTCCTCCCTCCCTTCATTTCTAGTGGTGAAAATTTTGTTTCTTCCCAATAAAAGGGATCTTTATGAGAGTTCTGCATCCGGTTTTGATGAGACTACATGTATTTGAGCAAATCATTTACCGTTTCAGTGCTTCTAACTCCTAGTCCCCCAAACAGATGCAGTGGTTTCCAGTGAGGCATACAGCTTGCAGCTCACTTCTGGATCATATGTACAAGGGCATCATAGGTATGCTATAGTGGTTAAGAATACCCAGACTGCCTTTGACCTCTAATGAAGCTGTATTTGGGTTCTTTTTGAACCTTGGTGATCTCATTTGTAAAATGGGGATAATGTAGGTCCTTAATAATTTCTGTAAAATCCTTGGGGCCAAATATGTGCTGGAATTTGTACTTCTTCAGATTTCTGGATTGTGTCTCTGCTATATGGAACCTGACATTCCAGTAGGGCCTTGGGCAATGTCCTGCAATCATATGCATTAATAGTTCTGAAATAAAACATCTGGATATCTTTGCTAAGTGGGATTGGAAAAAAAAGACTATATATAGCTTCATAATCAGTTTAGGTAATGTTTTGCCATCAAATGATTTATAAAAACAACCTCTCAGTTTTCTGATCCCTTGGTATTCAGGATTGTGGATAAGGGGTTGTGGACTTTGGTAGTGACTGTGTTGTCTGAAATAACGGAATATACTCAGATTAGCAAATGTACAGCTTTGGTTTATTTTGGAATGGTTGAGGAATGCCCTGGATTGGGAGGGGATTCCAAAGAGCTGAGGCATATGGCAGCCTTTAATGGTTGATACTGATACTGATACTGATGACAGCAACCTAAGGATACTGAACTTTAGTGTGCAGAAAAGGATGTATGGACATTCCCAGATATCGGTGACTGATGTTGTGGTTTCCATTTTTAGACAGAAAAAAAAATCACTTGAATGCATCCTTGAATCTGGCTAGACATGCATGCTATGCAAAGTTTTATTTCTAGGAAAGTGTAACCCAAACTTAATACAAAAGTACACAACAATGTTACAGGTTTGCTGTGATGTTTAAATATCATCCGCTATGTGTAAAGCGGGTAGCACAGTGTGTGGTCCACAGTAACTCAATAAATGGTAACTGTGTATTATTTTGTTATTATAGTAATAGATGTTCATAATAAGTTACACTGCTTATTCTTACGTCAAATCAGATTACTTTTTAATCAAAATTTGCTTCTTATGTTTTAAAAGACTTAGCAAGGAGAAAATTATATTCTTATATTTCTTAAAGTTTATCTTAGATTTTCCCTGGATTTTAACTCCGTGACCTTGGTAATTTTATGTGTCAGCATAAATGATGGTTAATTTTATGTGCCAACTTGACTGAGCCGTGGTGCCCAAATACTTGGTCAGACATCATTCTGGATGCTTCTGTGAGGGTGTCTTTGGATGAGGTTAACATTTAATTAGTGGACATGGAGTGAAGCAGATTGCCTTCCTTAATGTGGGTGGGCCTCATCCAGTCAGTTGAAGGCCTGGATAGAACAAAAGACTGTGCTGTCTTGGCCCCCCACCCCCTACATTCCCCAGCCTCCAACAGTCCTAGCCCTGGCAAGATGGAATTCTGCCAGCTGGTGGATTTTGGACTTATGTTGCAACAGTGGCTCTTCCCTGGGTCTCTAACCTGCTGGCCTACGCTGCAGATTTTGGACTTAACCAGCCTCCATCAATGCATGAACCAATTCATTAAAATCAATCCATAATCTCTTGCTGTCCTTCTCCACCTACCTCACCCTGCACAAGCACACACCCAAGTACCCCATTGTCCTGTTGGTTCTGTTTCTCAAGAGAACCTTGGTGAATGCACCCTCTCTTAACTGCATTTGCGTTCTTAATTTACACAATAAAAGGATAAAAGACGAACTCCGAAGTTTCCTTTAACAGTGCGGGAAGATATTTGGATCTAAAGCAGCTGGATTTGGTGTTTGGAAGGTGTCCAGGATGACTCAGGCCATCAGCTGGGAGGATGGGACAGGAGAGGGAGTGGACCTTGGAGGGGGTACAGAGACACTGGGCTCAGTTTAGAGCTAGTGCTGGCCTGAGGGGAATCCACAGGGAGGTATCCAAAGGGTCCTTGGATTATCGTTATCACAGGATGATGGTGAGTCACAGAGAGATGTTAATTGACACAGGACCTAGAACCTTCTTCTGCTGCATAGTGCATAGCCCCTGTTGCATATGTCAGGTGGGCGGAGCCAGGTTGCCAGCCTCCAGCTCCAGAGGGGAGCCCAGCAGCTGGGGCCTCCACCTGGTGGATCGTAGTGAAGATGCCATCCCAAGTGTCCTGGAGACCGTGGCCACAGGTCTGCCTCCTCACTCGGTGGGAATAACTGGGATAGAACAATTTCTCCATGTTTACTGTGGCCCCCAAGGAACGTTGGTTACTTTTCCAATGTCCAGGTGGTCACTAGACAGCCTTCCAGTCCTGTAGGCTCCTCAGGCAGGACTGGTGTCAAGTGGCCTGAGGTCTGTTTCTACAGAGGCTGATGCTCAAGCTGGGAGATTTCAGCTGGAGAGCTTTATTATCATCTTTCCCTTTGTTAATAGTGGCAATAATAGTAGTTGTGTTTACTGATGCCTATTCGGTGTTCGTCACTACGGAGCTGCACTGTCCAATAGAGAACCACTGGCCCCAGGGAACTATTGGATTTAAAATGAATTAACACTACATAAAATTAAAACTTTAATTCCTCAGTCACACTGTCCACATTTCAAGTGTTCAGTAGCCACACGTAGCAGGAGGCTTCCATGCTGGACAGAATAGATAGGGAACATTTCCATCCTCCCAGAAAGTTCTGTTGGACCGTCAGGTTCTAATCTAGAGCTTTGTACACATTCTTTCTTGTGTTCTGGTGTGGGAATTATTATCCCCATTTTTTTTTTTTTTGATGGGGCTTGAGCTGAATAACTGGCCCAAAGTGACAGCTCATAAGTGACAGAGCTGGGAACTCACCCCTGGTCTCAGACTCTTCTGGAGCTCCTGAGTCATCCACCATGTTTGGACCCGTCATCCTGTGGGTTGTGCTGAACTACGAGCATTCAGGGAGTCTTCCCTCACTGCGGGCCTTGGGACTGTCACCAAGGAAGTCTGGGTGACAGTGTAGAGAAGAGGGGAGAGTGAGAAGGAGGACACAGGAGTTCCAGAAGGATGCAGTATCTGAGACTGTCCAGTGCAGCACAGTGAATTAGGGACAACCTCAGTGTCCCGGGGATTTGGCGGCGTGAGGTCATTGATCTTTGCCAGGGTAGGCTAAGTGCAGTGGAAGGGAAACAAGTTGGATCTCAGGGCTCTGAGGGATGAATGGGGGATAAGGGAGAGAGGAGAAAGAGACAGGGGTGGCTGGAGAGAGACATGGGATCAAAGGACACAGGGCATTTTTAGGGCCGAGGAGGCCTGACCCTATTGATAGACCAATGTAAAGTCTGTCTGTAGGAGCCAGGCTAGGAGTAGTGTCAAGGCGATCAGTGGGGACACTAGCAACCCCGAGACACATGCCCTGCCTGTAGGGGCAGTAGTCATACTATCCCGGGTGACTGTTGCCGGGAGGCCATAGTAATTTTCTGCTGTCAGATTCCAGACATCTGGATTTTTATGTGAGGCATCCCTAATTATAAGCACATAAAAATGTGATAATAATTTTTTCCATAAAAAATAGACTCCATTGCTGAGAAATGTGAGCGTACTTAATGATCCAGAACTGCATACATAAAAAATGGTTAAAATGATAATTTTTTTAAGATTTTATTTATTTATTTGACAGAGAGAGATCACAAGTAGGCAGAGAGGCAGGCAGAGAGAGAGGAGGAAGCAGGCTCCCTACTGAGCAGGGAGCCCGATGCGGGCCTCGATCCCAGGACCCTGAGATCATGACCTGAGCTGAAGGCAGAGGCTTTAACCTACCGAGCCAACCCAGGTGCCCAAAATGGTAAATTTTATGTTCTGTGAATTTTACATCTCGTCCCCCACCCCCTGCCATGTTCCTAGGCCATTTTGACACATAGGCTGGAGTTTGTAACTTTTGGGCCAGGGGAATAGGTCAGCAGAGAGCAGCAGCTTTGTATCTTGGCTGAAGAGCAGAATCCTAAAGCCCAGGCCATGCCCTGGGACAGGTAAGTCAGACCGTCTTGGGGTGGGAGCTGGGCATCAGCCTCGTTTCAAATGAATGGGTGGTTTCTGTGTATAACCAGCGTTGAGAGCCTCTGGCATAGGAGATGAGATAATTGGAGGATAAAGACCCTGAAGAGACAGGAAGGAATAGCCCAAGAGCCCAGGGAAAGGGACCACTCAGCTTCTGGGACTCCAGGGACAAAAGTGAAGATGTGTGCACATTGTGTGTAAGATTACCAGCCGTAGGCTCTTGCCATAAGAGCTCACAGTCTTCCATTATGTCCACAATGGGTGTTCAGCTCATGCTTCAGTTCTCCAGCTGCAGAATGGGAGGAGAGAGGCCCCTGCCCAGCCCCATAGTCCCATGTCTCCGTGTTCCTGCAAGTCTTTCTGCTGCCTCAGAAAGACTCTGCTGACTCTGGACAAACATGTTGTAAAGCCAAAGCATCCCAGCTCTGTGTGGCAACCTTCTAGGAGTCGCTTTCAGGGTCTATTGGCTATTGGTCTATTGGCCCCACCAAAAAGCAGCTACAAATCCCTTTTGGAGAAAACAGAAAATTCGAGAAAAGGATTTGTGAGCAAAGAGATGAGTCAGGAAAAAGATTAAAGTCTAAACATAGCCACTAACAGAGCTCTTAGTGAATGGAACAAATCCAAAATATTCACTGAATTTGGACATTTATTTCAAAAAACATAATTATCACTTTAAGTACAAGAACATTAACTGTCCACTAATGATCAAACATTCAAAGAGGTGCATTAGCAGTAGACCCAAGGTTTTCCTCAGAGAAAGCATTTTTATTAAAGGGGAGTATATTTATGTATACTAAAAATTAGAGAAGGTTGTGAATAACTCGGGGGGATGGAGTTGCATTTACTCCCTGAATGGAATGTAGTTTTGATGTAAGCTCATGCCTAAAATACTAGTTTAATATGAGGCACAAGTCCCTTTACAGCATGAAGCTGTTGCTCATTCCTCTTGCCTTGTAATCAGAAGCAATTGTTTGTGGAACAGCTTTGCAGTGCTTTGATTCAATTGGTTTTGGACCAGATTCTAATCAAGGGATGCAAATGCTTTCTTGTCAACAGTTTCATCGGCTTAGACATGTCTGTGAGGGAGATATATATTGATTCCCTGTAATTTAAGATGCTTTGTCAGGCACGCGTTATAAAATTCCTGAGCCCTGGAGAGCGCAGGGAGCTGGGATTTTGTGGGTGGGGTTGGCTGCTGGTTTGAGAAGGAGTCCGGGAGTCTGGACAGCAAAGGAAAATCCTTGCTTGATAATCAGGGCCCCTGGGATGAATTCTCATCTTGCAACAGACCTAACCAGTGAAAGCTTATGGAAACGAGGCCAAGATAGTGGCACCCTTTTAGAAAAGGGATAAATGTAGGCAGAAATTTTAGGCAAACACTACAGTTCAGATATGCAATTAAGAAATTAAAAAAAAAGGTCTCATGTTCGAGTCCATCACCAGGTTCCCATACCCAGGAAAAGAGCCCCCAGCAAACTCTAAGATGTGGATGAGGCTTAGATTTGGCTGTTAGTGATGAGAATGGAGGAAGTCAGTGAATTGGAGTCAGCACATGGTAAGGACTGGGTCACCTGCTCCAGAGGCCTCTGTGTGGGTGACCGCAGGCGCCAGATGGGGTCCACGTGCAGGAGTCTAGCTGGGAGGATGAGGCTGGGCAGTGGCTGCCACCTTGCACCTTCTGTGGAGGGGACAGTGTGAAGGTGAGGATGGGGGTGCTAGGGGAATGCTGTGCAGGATCACTGGGCCAGCTGTTGCTTCACTTCCAGTAAGTGAGGAATCTGGATGATTTATGATTTATGGAGAATTCCCTGATTTATGCTTTTAGTAATGAGTTTATATCATTCCACGGGAGTCAGATAAAACGCCTCTGCTGGACAGAATTGGCCCATGGTCTGCACCCTCTGCCCTTGCACTTCTTCTTGACTAGGGGTTTGTGTGGAAGGAGGATACCAGAACCTTTCATCCACAAGGCACTGGGAACTCACTGGGAGATGGCTGGTGGTTTGGGGCTTGGCTGAGTGATTCATTCATTCGACATTTATTGACTAACCATCCTGTGCCAAGCACGAGGTGGGCCAGGGGCATGGGGATTCCAGGCAAGGAGATTGTAGAGTTGTAGGGCTTTGGAAGGAGCTGGTATGTTCACAGAGTGGTATGTTTCCATGTGATTAGAGAAAATCCATATGGGAGAATGGCGGCAGGGAGGAGGGGAATACTATTGGCAAGGTAAATCATGGCTTGAGAGGGAAGGGCTTTACGGTTTGGGTTGTGCTGGATGGGCAAAAATGAGCCCTCCACAGAGAAGTGACATGATCACACTCATTGTATTTCAAAGAAGCCTCTGGCAGGTGCTGGAAGGAGGGAGCCGGATGAGACCCCGAGGCCTGGCTGGCAGGCAGCAGGTTGACTGGAGCATGCTCAGTGTAAAGGCTCCACTTAAAAATTGGCTTTTGGTTCATTTAAGACTGCAGCTACGTTAACATGCACAGTTGGGTGCTGGGGAGCTGGTGGTCACACAGGAGAAGATCTCCTGTCCGTGAGCCAGACTTGCCTGTGCTGTCCAGCACATGCTAGACAGGTGTTTGACTTCTCAGTATGTTTCCTCTGCTTTTGTCCTTCCAGGTGGTATACCAGTTATGACACTCAGCTGTGCTTCCACATTTTCTGTGATTTTGCTTTGACTCTGAGCACCTTTCTTGCTCTGGCTGGCCAGAGATTCAATCTTAGCTTTTTTTTTTTTTTTTTTTTTTTACATTTTCTTCCTTCCTTCCTCTTTGTGCAGATGTCTTCGGGTTGAAGGTAGCGCCCAGGCAGGAGGGACATCCCTCTGGTCATGGGTCTTGGGTTCATAGCAGTGGCCTCCGAGATGGTGCAGAGTTGCTTGGGGTTACCCACTCTGCTCTTCATCTTGTGCCCCGGGAACCTGTCAACTGGTGGGCCCAGCCTCGGCCCCACCAAAGCCCTTCCTTCCCGGGCTCTGCTGGCTTTGGAGCAAGGCCAGCAGAAAGCCCAGCCTCTTCCAGGAACCCAGCCCTCTCTCCTTCTCAGGCCTGAGAAATTTACTTTGGGGAAATCATTCAGTCACCTCCCACCCCTTGGCTGTAGTTCTCATTGGGGGTTTCTCCTCTGCCTGAAATCTTCTTGCCTCCATGGGCTTAGGATTTGGAAACAGAAGCCAGGAAGGGAAGTGTCTTACAGGCAGCACCTTCCCTCCTCCTTCTGAGTCCTTTCCTGAGATAGGGAAGCATAGAGCCAGTGACCTGCCCAGGGGAGCAGGCAGAGAAACCGAAAGACAAGTGAGGAAATGCTTATTTTGACAGTCGTATTTTCTGTGGCACATGGATATAATCATTTGGTTTCAGATCCAAAAGGGAGCAGATATGAGGATTGGGGGAAAGGAGGGAGAGGAAGAGGAAAAGGGAGATTTGGGACCTGCCTGGCTGAGCAGCCTTTGCCAGCATGTGGAAGGGGAGGGGGAGGAATGGGTAGAGGGGAAAGGAGATGGTTTCCACCTGCTCCTCAGACACAGGAATGGGGAGAAGATTTGGCCTTGGGCATGGCTGCTCATTAGGAGCGCTGGTGTCCTGGGCTGCCTGCCCCAGTGAGGAGATTTCCTCCCCTGCCCCGCTGCCCCGCTCCCCAGGGCTTCTGGAAGGGAGATGCCGAGCTGTGAAGGACAGCGTGCGTGCTGTGCATGCTGCCCTGCTCTTTCCTTGAGGGTGAGAACAGGTTGTGAGCTCCCATGGGAGGCAGGAGAGGAATGCAGGCTTTGGCACAGCCTCCCCCATATACAGAGAGCGATGAGAACTGGATGTTAGCAGTGTTGAAAGCTGTAAACAGATTCCATGCCTGTCACATTTCCAGGAAGGTGCTAATGGATATTTCTTTCATATTTGTATTTTTGGTCGTTCATAGCCACCCCCATAACTTGGCTTGTGCCTGGATGGTCCCAGGACTCTGTCTGGCTGTCAGCCCCACATCCACCCGTGCCCCTCTGGGCTTTGGAAGACTCTAGCCTGGCTGCTTTTATCACACTCCTGCTGCCCCAGCAGAACACTTACCACACTGTGTGTGACATGTCAGCATTACTTGGGTAAGTGGCCTCCACTCCCCTTAAGGGCTGGAAGCTCCTTGAAAGTGGAGGAGGGGCATCTCGTTTTCCATTTTATACCCAGCGCCTTGCACAGAGATGGGTGAGCTCTTTGACAATGTCTGGGAATGGCTTTTGACAAGGTGGCACTTGGGCAGAGGTCTGAAGGTGACTTTGCCTGCCCGTGTTCTAGATCCCGTCTTCTCTCCCCTCCTCAGAGACCTCACACATCGATGATCTCCTGTTTGTCTCCTTGATAGCTTTCTCCCATCAGAATTTAACCATGAGTAGCATTGACATCTCAGAAGCAAGTGAGGAAGAAAGGAAGGAAAGAAAGAAGATGGAGGAAGTAAAAACCTCCTTGGACTGCCCCTTTCCCCTCCCACCGCCTGCCCCCATTCTTCCCTGACATTGTCTGATGGTCCCCCTCTCCTCTAGGCCACGCCTGGGCACAAGTTCTTTTTTCTTGCTTTCTTCCCTCCTCCTTCAATTCCTTGCAGTCTGGCTTGAATTCTGAGAAGATCGCCTTTGTCAGGTTTTGACGCTGAACCATTTTCATGACTTTTTTCCTAAGCTTGTGGGTAGCATCTGACCCTAGTGAATGCTCCGCTTACAAATGCTGATTTTCTTTGCATACAGCCTACAACACCAGCTTCTACTGTTTTCCCCATAACCCTCCAGCTGTTCTTTCTCAGTCTCCCTTGTGGACTTCTCTTTCCTTTCAAGAGTTCAGTCCTGAGCCCTCTTCTCTTTTCCTTCTATAGGCTCTTCTGGGGTGGTTTTACCTATTTCCATATTTAAATAACCTGCTGCAAGTCAAAGACCTCCAAATACACATTTCCAGCCAGCATTTCTTATCACCAGATTCCATATAGCCATTTACCTTCCAGCTTGTTGACGGGAATATCTCCCACACGTGGTCTCCTCATGTCATACCCAGTCAGTCTGGCTGCTGCATTTCCCATCAGGCTGATGAGTACTGCCATCTTGGATACCCACTCAGTCATGTCAAGACCCACAGGTCATCCCTGACTTCAGATCTGAGCTTCACCAATGTTTGACCTTTGATCTCCTAAATGGCCACAAATCTGCCCTTGCCCCTCTTTTTAAATTTTTTATTCTTTGCCCCAGGGGTACAGGTCTGTGAATCATCAGGCTTACATCTTTCACAGCACTCACCAAAGCACAAACCCTCCCCAATGTCCATAACCCATCCACCCTATCCCTACCCTCCCACCCCCCAGTAACCCTCAGTTTGTTTTGTGAGATCAGGAGTCTCTTATGGTTTGTGTCCTTCCCCATCCCATCTTGTTTCATTATTTTTCCCTCCCTACCCCCCACGACCCCCCACCCTGCCCCTCAAGTTCCTCATATCAGAGAGATCATATGATAATTGTCTTTCTCTGATTGACTTATTTTGCTCAGCATAATACCCTCTAGTTCGATCCATGTCATTGCAAACGGCCAGATTTCGTTTCTTTTGATAGCTGCATAGTATTCCATTGTATATGTATGCCACATCTTCTTTATCCATTCATCTGTTGATGGACATCTAGGTTCTTTCCATAGTTTGGCTATTGTGGACATTGCTGCTATAAACATTCGGGTGCACGTGCCCCTGAGGATCACTACCTTTGTGTCTTTAGGATAAATACCCAGTAGTGCGATTGCTGGGTCGTAGGGTAGCTCCATTTTCAACTTTTTGAGGAATCTCCATACTGTTTTCCAGAGTGGCTGCACCAGTTTGCATTCCCACCAACAGTGTAGGAGGGTTCCCCTTTCTCCGCAACCTCGCCAACATCTGTCATTTCCTGACTTGTTGATTTTAGCCATTCTGACTGGTGTAAGGTGGTATCTCGCTGTGGTTTTAATTTGTATTTCTCTGATGCCGAGTGATGTTGAGCACTTTCTCATGTGTCTGTTGGCCATTTGGATGTCTTCTTTGGAGAAATGTCTGTTCATGTCTTCTGCCCATTTCTTGACTGGGTTATTTGTTTTATGGGTGTTGAGTTTGAGAAGCTCTTTATAGATTTTGGATACTAGCCCTTTATCTGATATGTCATTTGCAAATATCTTCTCCCATTCTGTCAGTTGTCTTTTGGTTTTGTTGACTGTTTCCTTTGCTGTGCAAAAGCTTTTAATCTTGATGAAGTCCCAATAGTTCATTTTTGCCCTTGCTTCCCTTGCCTTTGGTGAGGTTCCTAGGAAGAAGTTGCTGCGGTTGAGGTCGAAGAGGTTGCTGCCTGTGTTCTCCTCGAGGATTTTGATGGATTCCTTTCTCACATTGAGGTCTTTTATCCATTTTGAGTCTATTTTTGTGTGTGGTGTCAGGAAATGATCCAGTTTCATTGTTCTGCATGTGGCTGACCAGTTTTCCCAACACCATTTGTTGAAGAGACTGTCTTTTTCCCACTGGACATTCTTTCCTGCTTTGTCGAAGATTAGTTGACCATAGAGTTGAGGGTCCATTTTTGGGTTCTCTATTCTGTTCCACTGGTCTATGTGTCTGTTTTTGTGCCAGTACCATACTGTCTTGATGATGACAGCTTTGTAATAGAGCTTGAAATCTGGAATTGTGATGCCGCCAACTTTGCTTTTTTTTTTCAACATTCCTTTGGCTATTCGGGGTCTTTTCTGGTTCCATATAAATTTTAGGATTATTTGTTCCATTTCTTTGAAATAAATTGCTGGTATTTTGATGGGGATTGCATTAAATGTGTAGATTGCTCTAGGTAGCATAGACATTTTCACAATATTTATTCTACCCATCCATGAGCATGGAATGTTTTTCCACTTCTTTGTGTCTTCCTCAATTTCTTTCATGAGTACTTTATAGTTTTCTGAATACAGATTCTTTGCCTCTTTGGTTAGGTTTATTCCTAGGTATCTTATGGTTTTGGGTGCAATTGTAAATGGGATTGACTCTTTAATTTCTCTTTCTTCTGTTTTGTTGTTGGTATATAGAAATGCAACTGATTTCTGTGCATTGATTTTATATCCTGACACTTGACTGAATTCCTGTATGAGTGCTAGCAGTTTTGGAGTGGAGTCCTTTGGGTTTTCCACATAAAGTATCATATCATCTGCAAAGAGTGAGAGTTTGACCTCTTCCTTGCCGATTTGGATGCCTTTTATTTCTTTTTGTTGTCTGATTGCTGAGGCTAGGACTTCTAGTACTATGTTGAATAGCAGTGGTGATAGTGGACAGCCTTGCCGTGTTCCTGACTTTAGGGGAAAAGCTCTCAGTTTTTCTCCATTGAGAATGATATTCGCTGTGGGTTTTTCGTAGATGGCTTTGATGATATTGAGGTATGTACCCTCTATGCCTACACTATGAAGAGTTTTGATTAAGAAAGGGTGCTGTACTTTGTCAAATGCTTTTTCAGCATCTATTGAGAGGATCATATGGTTCTTGTTCTTTCTTTTATTAATGTCTTGTATCACATTGATTGATTTGCGAATGTTAAACCAACCTTGCATCCCAGGAATAAATCCCACTTGGTCGTGGTGAATAATCCTTTTTATGTGCTGCTGGATCCTATTGGCTAGTATTTTGTTGAGGATTTTTGCATCCGTATTCATCAAAGATATTGGTCTGTAATTCTCCTTCTTGATGGGGTCTTTGCCTGGTTTGGGGATCAAGGTAATGCTGGCCTCATAAAAGGAGTTTGGAAGTTTTCCTTCCAATTCTATTTTTTGGAACAGTTTCAGGAGAATAGGTATTAATTCTTCTTTAAATGTTTGGTAGAATTCCCCTGGGAAGCCGTCTGGCCCTGGGCTCTTGTTCGTTGGGAGATTTTTGATGACTGCTTCAATCTCCTTACTGGTGATGGGTCTATTCAGGTCTTCAGTTTCTTCCTGGTTCAGTTTTGGTAGTTTATATTTCTCTAAGAATGCATCCATTTCTTCCAGATTGTCAAATTTGCTGGTGTAGAGTTGCTCATAATATGTTCTTAGAATTGTTTGTATTTCTTTGGTGTTGGTTGTGATCTCTCCTCTTTCATTCATGATTTTATTAATTTGAGTCCTTTCTCTTTTCTTTTGGATAAGTCTGGCCAGGGGTTTATCAATCTTATTAATTCTTTCAAAGAACCAGCTCCTAGTTTCATTGATTTGTTCCACTGTTCTTTTGGTTTCTATTTCATTGATTTCTGCTCTGATCTTTATGATTTCTCTTCTCCTGCTGGGTGTAGCCTTTCTTTGCTGTTCTTTCTCTAGCTTTTGTAGGTGTAGAGTTAGGTTGTGTACTTGAGACCTTTCTTGTTTCTTGAGAAAGGCTTGTATTGCTATATACTTTCCTCTTAGGACTGCTTTTGCTGTATCCCAAAGATTTTGAACAGTTGTGTTTTCATTTTCATTTGTTTCCATGAATTTTTTTAATTCTTCTTTAATTTCCTGGTTGACCCATTCATTCTTGAGTAGGGTGTTCTTCAGCCTCCATGTATTTGAGGTCTTTCCAACTTTCCTCTTGTGGTTGAGTTCTAGTTTCAGAGCATTATGGTCTGAAAATATGCAGGGAATGATCCCAATCTTTTGGTACCTGTTGAGACCTGATTTGTGACCCAGAATATGGTCTATTCTGGAGAATGTTCCATGTGCACTGGAGAAGAATGTGTATTCTGTTGTTTTGGGATGGAATGTTCTGAATATATCTGTGATGTCCAACTGGTCCAGGGTGTCATTTAAAGCCTTTATTTCCTTGTTGATCTTTTGCTTTGATGATCTGTCCATTTCAGTAAGGGGGGTGTTCAAGTCCCCTACTAATATTGTATTCTTGTCAATGTGTTTCTTTGATTTTGTTATTAATTGGTTTATATAATTGGCTGCTCCCATGTTAGGGGCATAGATATTTATGATTGTTAGATCTTCTTGTTGGACAGATCCTTTTAGTATGATATAGTGTCCTTCCTCATCTCTTATGATATTCTTTGCCTTAAAATCTAGTTTATCTGATATAAGGATTGCCACTCCAGCTTTCTTTTGCTGTCCATTGGCATGGTAAATTGTTTTCCATCCCCTCACTTTAAATCTGGAGGTGTCTTTGCGTGTAAGATGAGTTTCTTGTAGACAGCATATCGATGGGTCTTGTTTTTTTATCCATTCTGATACCCTGTGTCTTTTAGTTGGGGCATTTAGTCCATTTACATTCAGAGTAACTATTGAGAGATATACATTTAGAGCCATTGTATTGCCTGTAAGGTGACTGTTACTGTATATTGTGTTTCTTCCTTTCTGGTCTATGTTTCTTTTAGGTTCTCTTTGCTTAGAGGACCCCTTTCAATATTTCCTGTAGGGCTGGCTTGGTGTTTGCAAATTCCTTTAGTTTTTGTTTGTCCTGGAAGATTTTTATCTCTCCTTCTATTTTCAATGCCCTTGCCCCCTTTTCTCTGCCATCACTGTCCTCTGCCATGCTTGCCCCAAAGCCTCCCTCCTGCTTGCCCTGCTCATTCCGTCCCAACTCAGGCTATAGCCAGAACTGCCTTCCCAAATTGCAGAGCTGGATGTGCCAGGGCTCTGCTGAACACCCATCACCAGCTTCCCGTGCCCTTAGTGTAGAGTCAGGCCATTTAATGTGGGGACCAGACCCGTGCCCACATGCACACATTCATCTCTCATTCCCTCTCTCTTATCTTTGCTCAGGGCACTAAGTGGTGTTCAGTTCCTGGAAAACTGTGATTTGTCACCTCTGAGCCTTTGTCTGTGCTTTTCTTTCTTCCTGGGATACTTGTCATAAGGCCTTTGGCTTTTACTCTGAGTGGGATGAGCCATTGGAGGGGTTGAAGAGAGGGGTGACATGGCCTAATTTGTATTTTAAAAGTCTCTCTCTGCTTGCAGGATTGAGATTAGACTGTAGGGTAGGATTTGGGAGACCTTGTGGGAGGCTGTTCTGGGAATCTCATTGAGAGAAGATGGTGGCCATGGAGGTGGGAAGAGGAGGTCAGATGCTGGAACTGTTTTTCAAAAGGATACTTGACAGAACTTGATGATGTAGCTGTCTGCAAGTTATCTCTCCTAAGCCAACTGGATGAATGAACACACTGTCAACAAAAATGCATGTGAATGGAGCAGATGTAGGCAGAGGTGGTGGGGTTGGATGGGAAGAGCAGCAGCTTGGTTTTATTTGCGTTGAACTGGGGGTGTGTCGCACACCTCTGTGGGCATGGCAGGCAGAATAATGGCCCCAGGGATGCCTGTGTCAAAAGGTACTTTGCAGATGTGATTAAGTCAAGAATGTTGAGGCGGGGAGGCTATCCTGGGTGATGCAGATGGACCCAGTGTCATCACAAGGGTCCATATAGGAGGGAGGCAGGCATACCAGAGTCAAGGAGGGAGCTGTAACGACCAACGCAGAGGTTGGGTAAGGTGCTTTGAAGGTGGCGGAAGGCGCCACAAGCCAAGCACTGTGGGTGACCTTTGTGCATTTTCTGAAATCCATTTTCCCAGCTTCTAGCTCGAAAAGACAAGGAAGTAGATTCTCTCCTGGACTCTGCAGAAGGAGCACGGCTCTGTTGACACTTTGATTTTAGCCTGTAAGAACCTGACCTCTACAACTGAAAGGTAATAAATTTGTGTTGCTTTAAGTCACTAAGTTATGGTCCTTTGCTTCACAAGCAATACAAAACTATTACAGTGGAGATGTGGAGTAGGTAGCGTTCTATATGAATCTGAGGTTTGAGGATGCTTGCCTTTCCTACCTTCAACCATCACTCATCACTTGTCAAAACCACGTGCCCTTTCAGCATCCTCAGCTGTCCTGAACAGTAAAAATCCAGGTGCCATTTTTAGCGAGTAGGCTAAATAGATTCGACACAATGTACAGTGTAAGTTTCCTGACTGTCGTTGGAGTTTCCTGCCCACACCAGAGCCAATGGACAGTGGACCCATTTTGCTTTATACCTAACTTTCATATCTATTGCAATGTGGTTGCAGATTGTAGAAAACTAGGAAAAATTATATTATGAGGCAGGAGTAGTGAGAGCTGAAAGACATAATTTTTAAGTCATAGCAGGGAAAGATGCAGAGAAAATTAAAGTAAAAGAGACAGTTGTATTTGAGATAATATTTTAGGGGCAAACAGATCTTTAAACCACAGTGGTTAATCCTTAACACCATCGCTATAATAGAGCATTAGCCCAATGACTGATGTTCGTTTAAAATAATCGACCGAAATCCACATGGAAAAACTAAATTATTTTTGATGCACTACTTGAAGAAAGCAGGAAATTATATGATATATTTTACAAGCCATTAACATAATTCAAACTTTTATGGGCATTGGCTCTTAGATGTGCTTTAATTGGTAGAAAATTAACTTATGGAACGCCTATGTTCCCCAGTGATGCCAGGTAATAAGGGTCAGTGAACTCTGGCTCTGGATAAATTCACAAGTGATAATGTGAGTAAGTGAGATATTTGAAGATTAGGTTCTAAATTGTGCATAGATCCTGCTATGAAAGCCTTTCCCTACAGAATTTCACATAACTAAAAGTAGAGTGAAGGTAGCACAAGAAGAACAATGTATTAGAAGTTCACTTCCCAAATTAGACCCAGAGCAACAGCTTTGCTATAGCAGTTGGGTTAGAGAGGATTTTTTTTTTCTTTAAATTTCTACAACAAACAATCCTACTCTGCTTACTGGATATCTGGCATTTTTTAAAGCCCTTCGCTTAGATTTGCTAATTTAACTCTCATAACAGCAACTCTGAGTTAGGTACTATCATTGTTCCCATTTTACAGAAGGCAGAACGGAGGCAGAGAGAGATTAAGTAACTTGGGTTCACCCAGCTGGTCAGTCTAGATTCACAACCAGAGAATCTGACTCCAGAGTTCCTGCTCTTAACCTTGCTCTGGGCTGGCCTCACTACACCTTTTCAGCTCACTTTTGGATTGCCTGTCTCCTATGCTTCTGCCCGTCTTCAGTGAAGACCATGCAGAAGGTGTTCACGGGATTTGTCTTTAACCCTTGGTCCTGATTCAAATCCCCATCTTTGCCTGGCCTGCACCAGCTGTTTATTCTGCCCCTGCTGTTGCCCTGGGCACCACCTCTGCTCCTGTGGCTGCTGCTCACAGGGCTGTCTCACATCTGACCTTGCAATCACCTCTGTCTTTGTGTATTGTGCTGAGATGCAAGAGTCCCAATGAGAGTGTCCATTTGACCAGGGCTGGCTCACTTTCCTGGAGGAAGCAGGATGGAGGAGTTTCCTCCTTTTGCCTCTTGAATGGGATGGAGATTCCCTACCTGCACCAAGACTGACAGCACTGAGAATTACCCCAAAATAGGAAGTTGGTTGGGTTCCCAGAAGGCAGAAATGATGACAAAAATCCCTGCAACAGTGTTGCTCGAACATTTTTGTCTGCAACCCAGAAAGGATGCATGCACACACACATATACATAGTCTTAACTGAAAAAGTACCCAGGAAACAATACTTACCCATGGCTATCACATTCTCATCTTTTAAAATGTGGACCATAGCTTACTGCATTGATTCCACTTTGAAAATGTGCCCTACAGTATTTTCTGCCCAGTTTATTCCCAATGAGTAGCTTTATGCCCAAAATGCTTATTTATTATTATTATTATTAATTATTATTTATTATTTATTTATGTACCAGGCCTTTTTTACAATTCTGGTGTTTAGATGACTGTCAAGTAGATCCTGGAAGATTGGCACTTATTACCTTGACACCAAAATAGGCAAAAAAGAAGACAGTATGACTCTGTGGTGTAATGGAAAGATACACTTTGTGGTTTCCAAACAGAATATTCAGTTGTATCCTCAGAAAGTACCCAATACCATAGTTCAGCATGTTTGTTTGTATAGCTTTCCAGGAAACTTTAAATCCAGGACAGTTGCTGGAAAGTAGCAGCGTTTGAATGTTTCATGCCTATTAAATAGGAATATTCATTTTAGCAAATACGACTGGGAGCCTGTCCTGGACGAGGCCATTTGCTGGGTGTTTGAGGGAGACAGACCTGAACTGGGCGGGGCTCCTGGTCTCAAGGAGATGAAACTCTAGTAGAGAAGAAAAGATAAGCATGTAGTAAATAGTCGTACCAGGTAGAAAGTGATCCGTATCACGAGAAAGCAATAAAGGAAATGCTTAGGGACTCTGAGGAACATGGGTACCTGGTTCCTGATAGAGGTTCCGAGGCACAGAGGAGTTGGAGTTCAGAGGGTGGGAGAGGGATTTCCCTGTCACCTGGTGTGCACCTTGGTGTGGCTGATGAGGTCATGGGAACGCCACAGACTTACAGACCGGGAGGGGGAAGGGCATTCCTGCAGTGAGGATTTCCATCTTTGCCTGGTCCGAGCCCCTGTGTGGGCTGAGAGGGATGTGGGAATTCTGGGGGGCGGTGGGGAGGGAGTGCCAAGCGCAGCAGCCAGAGTGGGCTGCAATTCACAAACACGGCCTGGAGAGCAGTGTTGCCTCATCCCCCCCATCAGAAATCACAAGTTTTATCTGTGATTCACCAGAGATTGATGGAGTTCCTATTCCTCGAAGTCTGGTAAAGGGATTTCCAGATGCTGAAAGGCAAGGATGCTGCCCTACCATGCAACCAGGACTTCAGAACAAAGCAGGGTGGGGAGGTGTGGGAGGGAGGTGGGGCACACCCAGAAATAACTCTGCACAATCAGGACAGAAGGGAATTAGTGCCCCAAGCAAGGCACAGCCACAAAGTGTAGGCCCTTGGCCTCTGGCCACAGTCAAGCAGGGAACTTGGCTTTGGCAGGGGCACACAGGGCATATTATGGACTGCATGTTACAGTTGGCACCCTGCTTCTCCCTAACCAAAATTAACCTAGTGCTTAGTACATAGTATTCATCAGAGTGCTTGCAGGCACTGTCGAGACTCTGCTAAGCACAGAATCTGCTCTCTAGGAAATGTGTGCTATGGAGAGAATGTTGAAAAGAAATGGTATTATGAACTCTGTTCTTTCAGTTTGAAACTATTTCTCTGTCCTGGCAGATGGCCCATGGTACCAATTCTTGTCTTATCTGATTATAGCCAGTCATTTCAAAGATGGGATTCTGCCTAAGGGACCCATTCCCCAGGGCCTTACTGTACAGGGAGCTAGTCTCTGGAATGGAAACTAAATGTTCATCCTGTGTCGATGGGCTGTGCAAGTTCTAGAGTGGGAGGGGGCAGTGACAACATCGGCAGAGGGGAGGTGGAGGCAAGAGCAGTTCTAGAGCTCAGGTGGAGAATGGGCCCAGAGAGGGGAGAACAAGGGGAAAGGGGAGGATGCTCAGAGCTGCTGCAAAAGTTAGGTGTGAACCCGGGGCACCTACACAGACGCTGACAGGAACTAGCAAGAGCACACAGCACCCAAACTTGCTCCCGTACCTGTGGGTGGTACCTTTTCTGTTGCCTAGTCAACCACGTACAGAGAGGCTATCTGTATTTTTTTTCATGCAGTGCAGCAATAGCATCATTTATTTAATACCTACCCCATGTGTTGCATGTCTTACTTCCAGCCTCCCTAGAACGTGCTACTACTAACTGCTATTTTAGTCTGCATTAAAACACAGTTGAGGAAACAGGCTGAGATTGGCAAGCGATGACATAACCAGAAGGTGGTGAAGCCAATTCAAAACACAGGGTACCATACTCCAGAGGACCTTAGTCCTGCTTCCGGAGGACCCGCATTATGTTTGTGGTGGTCACTGGCATTCTGACAATAGGCAGATATTTATTATCTTTCTCAGTAATGATACAGGGGTCTTCTAGGTAGCATGACATCTGATAGAACATACAGGTAATTCAGAGACATTCTGAGTTGCCAGTCCACTCCAGACAGCTGGGAAATCTTAAAATTTAATGTAGGTGTATCCAAATCTATGACTCTCTTCTGAAATTGTGACTTCCTTAATCAGTCTCAGCATTCCTTCAAAATCTACCTGCTGAGCTCAGGGACAGAAGGAACACCGTCTCAATTCACCTGTTCAGGTCACTCATGAATCTAGGGTCTGCTGTTCTCTGAGCAAACCAGAATTTTGAGTGTTTTTCCTCCTGCTGACTCAGCTTCAGCTTCAGCTGTCTTGTCGTTTCAGTAAGAGAAGCCAATCTGTTGGTTTCTGGGCATCCAATAGAGCGATTGCCTTAGATCACTTAATTTCAAATTTAGATGAAAACTGAAAAGTCACTCTGTGGGTCTTTTTAATGAGTGTATAACTTTAGTTCTTTATTAAAATGTTCTAAATCTTCACACTTGGTTTCCGTTTTCTTTAAATATTCCATAAGGAATCTGTGGTATAACTTTTTTAACTTTTATTATAGTGATGAAAAGCTTATAACAAGAAACGGTAGTCCTCTGCCCCCTTCTCTCTTTCAAACCCTACTCCAAAGAGGCAACAGATTTCAAATCATTTTGTGGTTTCTTCTGATCTCCAGACCCTCCGTTGTCCGAATATGCTCTACTTCTGGATCTTTTTTTGGGGGGGGTATCATCCATTGGTTTCTCCTCACAGCAGTGGGGAGTTCAGCTCTCCTACTGAAGACTCTCAGGCTTTCACTTTCCCCAGTCTTCCAAATTTTGGATAAATCAGCAGTAACTCTGCATGATTACATATAATTTACTGATGAGCCCATTAGTATACTATGATGATTCCTTTATTTTCTCGTGTCACTTTAGCTCTGTCAGACCATGGGGGTTGACCAGTTGCTGTGCAACAACCATGTCCTCTTCCTCCTTGATGGCTAGACCTGATTTTGTTCTGATGTCCGCCCTGTTGCACTTGACTTAGTCATTTCTGATATTGCCAAGCCAGTCACCATGGCTCACTTCCCCTGCCCTGCAAGGCTGTAGGGGTTGTTTCTGGGGAAGATTTCTTTTGTTCTTAGACAAACAAAGAAGAAATGGCCTCCCATGTCAGTTGGAGAAAAAAGTTCTAAGAAACTGCAGAATGCTTAGTAAAGACAACAGGGCCACCAGTTGCATTTTTCTCATGGGATCTGCCTCCTGTACCCTTGTGTTCTTCTGCCCTAGTCCTAATGGGTTTATCTCTGGACCTGGGTACCCTGGTCTTCTTGGGGCTTTCTTTTGGTCCCCCTCTCTTGGGTCCCCCAACTTCTTCACTTATATATTCATTTTTCAGAAGCATATTCTTTAGAGGTTTGGGAAATATATGTATTTGAATTCTTGCATGTTTGAAAATGAATTTATTCTGTACTCACATTTGATTTGATAGTTTGGCAAGATACAGAATTCTAAGTAAAATCGTTATTGTGTGGAGTGTTAACATCGCTCCCCTGACTTTAGGTATTTGTTATTACTGTTTGGAAATCCGTTGCCAGTATGATTCCTTTTATCTGTGATCTAGTTTATCTTTCTGGAACTTCCTTTTATTCCTGGGGCACTAAAATTGTATGATACTGTGCCTTGCCACATGCCAATTTTTATTTTCTAGGCTATTGGTGAGCCTTTCTAAACTTGTGTTCTTTGGTGCCAAGAATTTGGTACTAAACTTGTTCTGTTTCTTTGGTAATTTTTGCCTTGTGTTTCCTCTGTTCTTCTTTTTCCTTTATTTCTGCATTTCTCTTAGAATTTAGAGCTTCTACTTTGGTGCACTATTTTCTTTGTTAGTTTCTCCTTTTTGGGTGCTAATTTCTGAGAGATTTCCTAGATTTTATCTTTTATCTTCTATTGAATTTTACATTTTAATTGTCATATTTTTCATTTCTATGAGCTCTTGTTTATTCTCTGCCCCTTTCTTGTTTTGTAGACACTCATATCGCTAAGTGAATTAACTGGAACTTTGAGATGTTTTCATCTGTTCTCCACCTGGTGAATAGATAAATCAATTGAGGTACAGTCACACAGGGGATTACCACTCAGTAATAAAAAGGAACAAACTATTGATACATGTAATAACGTGGATAGATCTAGAATGTGGTATGCATTCTATATGAATATTAATAATATTCATAGAATCACAACAAAGTGTATTAATAAAACACTATTATCAATATAGTAATGATGCTATTATCTACACTTGTCTATATTAAAAGTGAAAGAAGTCACACTTTAAAGCCTACATGTTTTATGACTACATTTGTATAAGATTTTGGAAAAGGCAAAACTACGGGGATGGAGACTAGATCAGTATTGGTGGTGGAGAGGCTGAATGTAAAAGGGTGACCTGAGAGAACTTTGGGGTGATACAACTGTAATGTATTTTTATTGTGTTGGTAGCTACTCTGTACAGGTGTCAAAACAGAACTATACGCCAAAAAATGGATTTCATTTATGTAAATTAAAACCAGTGTTTAGGAGGTTTTCTTCTGTTTTGGGTATTTTTTAAATGCCTTGTCTTTTTTTAATCATATGCTTTCTTACATATTTGGGAGTTCTTAGTCATTCAGGTTTATTTAGGAATGAGATGGACACCTGGAGCCATGAACTATGTGTTGTGTGCCCTTGCTGTTGCCGGGGTGTTGAGAGCATGGGGATGAAAAGTTATAAAATGTTTACAAGTGTGGATGCGCACACACACACACGAGATTCCAAGCAAAGAATCAGGGAATCACTGCTCCCTAAATTTTCATTTTCTCCTTCAGTGTCCTTTGCATTTTTCTTTCTTTTTTCTTGTCTTTTCTCCCCTGGCTTCCTTGTACTCAAAATCTGGCTCTTGACAGGGAATGGCAAATTTGTATCAATTGTCCAGTATTACTCTACACTTTTCTCTTTAATGAGAGGACCTGTTGTCAAGGGCTCCCACTCTCCTTCCCTCTTCCCCCACAGGATCTCAGGCTGCAGAGCTTTGACTCTTCTGGCTAGTGCCTCTCTGACTTCCTTCCCCTGGAGTCTGGCCTGTCACCACTACCCTCTCTCAGGAGCCCTGTGCCCAGCCTGTCTGCACAGTTAGGACGCTGCTGGGGAGTGCTTTTCTTCTGATTTGCCCACAGCATCACGACAGGCAGCATCAAACAATTTCTTGTTCTTGCCCCGCCTTAAGAGATCTCTCCACACTTTAGGAAGGGCCCCTACCAGTAAAACTGGAACAAATTTCTCTGTTCAGGAGGAGACTAGTCCATGCATAAGCATGCTAGTCCCAGAAATTGGATGGAGTACTACTTGGGTTGCTTCTGCAGCCTTGGAGAACTGCCCAGGTCAGAGGAAAAGCGCCTAGGGACACAGGGCCAGGGGCCTTTCTGGAAGCTGTCAGAACCGTGCATCAGGGAGGGCATTTAAACACATTGCTCTCTTTTCCATGCCGCACAGATCATACGTAGAAGAAGATGTGATTGTGAACCAGTAAGTAGCTTCTTGGCAGTTTTATTTGAAAGATCAGCATGAGACTTAACAGCATTTCTTTGAAAGTCTTGGATTAAAATAGATTTGGAGGTATCTCATGTTATTTAACAGTGAATTTCTAAACTGTGACTTTAGATCTTTAAAACATGCCCATTAAAATTCTGCTTATTCAGGTTTGTTCTTTCTGAGAATGTTTGATTTTTGTTGCTTATGAAATTTGTCTGTTTTGATCATTAGGATGCATGAAGCCTGTGCCTTACCCAGGAAATGCCAGCAAGCCAGTTTTCCACCATGTGATTATAGGTTGGGTGCTATTTGAATACACCCTGACATGTTACTCTTTAAGAAAGCAATCTTGAATTTTGTTGGGAATATAAGGGTTTTTTGTTTGTTTGATTTTTGGGGGGGGTGTTTGTATTTTTGTTTTTTACTATTTTTCTCCAAGTTCTGGTGAAATGGAGGATTCCAACATGTTAACTAAAGCAATGTCATTCCTTTATCTCAATTATATAAGAAAACTAGTCATTCTTCCCTGCACATATAATTTATTTCTCTTGAATGTTTCTAGGCCAAACTGGTTCCAAACTAAGTGATATATTCTTTCCTTTTCTGTTTATCTTCATTTCTTTATCTCTTCTTTAAAGATAAAGATATTCCAAGCACGGTGATCCAAAATGCCTTGTTCGTTACATAGTGTAATTAATGGAAATACAGAGACATGGAACAAAAAACCCTGGGGCATGAAAGTAAATACCTTTTCATTCAGCTGGAGGTTTTTGCAGTTCACCATGCAGTTGATTTATTTGCTTTCCAGTTGTTTGCAAACTTCTTTTGCTTGGGCTGCACCAGGGTGTTAAATTTTTAGCTTCATCATTCTAGCTATCTAGTTCATACGACAGAAGATGGGATACGTGCTTCTGATGAAAGAAGAAAGAAATTGACGTTCCAGAAATAAAATGATTCGAAAGAGCCCCGTTTTCAGTGACCCAGTGCGTGTTTTTGAGCTGGAGGGGATTCTCACTTTATCCCTGATGATGTTAGGAAGATTTCTCGCTTCCTTTCAGATAGCAGACAATCTGAGGTTTATAGCCTGCAGTTCTGCAGCTAAATGAGGGTCCCATCCATTGCCATCAGGAATGCTGACATCCATTCTCAGGGCCTAACCACACACGCAGAAGAGAGTCAAGGATGTACAGCTCAAGCGTGCTTACTGATTTCAAATAAACCCATTGGGAGAAGCTGGGTTGAGTGGGGCCTACCAGAGGAGTTTGAGGAAGTACCTATATGTCCTCTCAGCTTCTGTGAAGTCAAACCACCCTCCCCCAACCCCCAATGCCAGGAATCAGCCTCTCAACCCACCTGCTCAGGTAGCTTTAACGATTCTCCTGTGACTCTGTGGCCCATCATCCACCTTATAGAAGCAGATTGGGCCCTAAGGCTTAGTGGTAGGAAAGAAAGAAGGGAGTGGGTTTGTGGAGAATGGTCACGTAAGGTATTTGTGGTTAGAAATCATGCAAGAAATACATTAAGGACTATCACAGTGTTACATCGGTACTTGGGCAGATAAATAAGAAGAGATGCTCTAAGAGTATGTTCTCAGTTGCCTTCCGGTGCCAGGCAGTGAAGCAGCCAGGTGTGAGTTAAAAGGTCAGATAACCACTGAAGAAGGAGAAAGTGCATTCCCTGTAAGCATACACTTGAACTCGATTTTTAAAACACTCCTCCAACAAGACTATAACAAAATCCCTTGTCTGACTGAGCCCTGGGGATGCCAGTGGAAATGCTTATGTGTAAATACATTTCCATTTTCTTAAATCAAAAAAGTGTTTGATTTCATCTAGATTTTATGTCTCTCTTTTTAGTCTCCTATTAATAAGCACAAGCACCTAATAATGTTATTGCAGGAGTTTGGATCCTATTTAGTATTTCATAGATAGAATATTAGTCTTTAGTATATCAGATTTTCTCAGTGGTCTCAAAGAACAGCAGAGAATTTATCACCAACTCTTGACAGTGAGATTCAGTTATTCTTGCTACCTTTTGAAACTGCCAGTTTTTTAAACTAGATGACAACATTTTCTTCCTTCACCAGAACAGATAAGCTCCAGTTTTTCTAGTAAGCAGATAGGAGATCTGTAGATAATCCCTTTGCTTCATTTCAGCTATAGTTTTGTCCCCTTTCCTCATGAAATCCTTTTTGGAGGAAGCAGATTTGAGTTTCATAGAGCCTTCTTTTTCTTTTCTTTCTTTCTTTCGTTTTTTTTTAAGACTTGGAATTCTTTTATTTTTATTTTATTTTATTTTATTTAAATTCAATTAATTAGCATATAGTATATTACTAGTTTTAGACGTAGAGGTCAGTGATTCATCAGTTGCATGTAACACCCAGTGCTCGTTCCATCACATGCCCTCCTTAATGCCTGTCACCAGGTTACTCCATCCCATCCCCACCTGCCCTCCCCTCCTGCAACCTTTAGTTTGTTTCCTATGGTTAAGAGTCTCTTGTGGTTTGTCTCCCCCTCTGATTTCATCTTTTTTTTTAAGATTTTATTTATTTATTTGACACAGAGAGAGAGAGATCACAAGTAGGCAGAGAGGCAAGCAGAGAGAGAGGAGGAAGCAGGCTTCCCGCTGAGCAGAGAGCCCGATGCGGGCCTCGATCCCAGGACCCTGAGATCATGACCTGAGCCAAAGCCAGAGGCTTAACTCACTGAGCCACCCAGGTGCCCTGATTTCATCTTATTTTATTTTTTCCTCCCTTCCCCTATGATCCTCTGTTTTGTTTCTTAATTTCTACATATGACTGAAATCACATGATAATTGTCTTTCTCTGATTGACTTATTTCACTTAGTGTAATACCCTCTAGTTCCATCCATGTCATTGCAAATGGCAAAATTTCATTTTTTGATGGCTGCATAATGACATAATATAGTCATTCTATATATATATATACACACACATAAACACATATATATACACATCCATATATATATATATATATATATATATATACACACACACACACACACATATACACACACACCACATCTTCTTTATCATTCACCTAACGATGGACATCTGGGCTCTTTCCATAGGCTGTTGTGGACATTGCCGCTATGAACATTGAGATCCTGGTGCCCTTTCAAGTCACTATGTTTGTATCCTTTGGATAAATACCTAGTAGTGCAATTGATGGGAGACTTCTTTTTCTTAGCCCTTTACCAGTGGGGGAAAACAGATAAAGAGATGGTAAGGAATGGGTCACTGGGGGATAAAGAGGGGACATGTGACCCCAGCATCACCTACAAATCCAAAACCCAGGCTTTGACTGCCGCAACACTTCTGGTGTATGTGCATGTCTGGTGTTTGGCTGGAGTCTTTGTCAAACCATCTACACACACACACACCACATACATACATTCACAAATTGCAAGGAGCAAAGATCTAATATTCTCCAGCCTCTCATTGTAATTTCTGCTTCCTTCTTGCCGTTATGTGGTGCTTAGAATTCGTCTTTAACAGCGTATTTTAGTACACCTTGCCTTGCTTTTATTGCCACTGTGATTAGCTGGGTTTACATTGTATCCCCTTTCAGAAGATTGCAGTTTCTCTGAGGATTAGGACCTTTCTTTTACTTATCTTTTATTTCCTATTGTTCCCTGTCCCGTGTTTTTTATCAGCTGATGCTCCGTCAGTCGGATGTGTCTCAGAGCCCTTTGAATCCTTGTCCATGGTGCCTTTTTTCTCTCACCTTCCTCTCCCCTGTTTTGGGGAAGCTGCAGTTTAGAGAAGGTGGCCGAGTGCTAGCCTGTACATGGGGTGCCCGGCCCTCACACAGCTGTGACAGGTCTCAGCTGGTGGACTTGGACTAAGTTTCTCTGGGCTGCAACTTCCTCATGTAAAAATGAGAAGTTTGAATTAATGTCTCTGTTCCTTTCCATCTCAAATACTCAGTGATATTCTGTAATGCGTATATACTCAGCAAAGCATTACCCAGAGAGCTAAGTAAGTTAGAAAAGATTCCATTATGCTATCATATTAATTAACACAACAATATTTTTTGAGTGCCTACAGTGTGTTGGACACTGTCCTGGTCATTGGGAATCCGTGGTGAGCAGGGTGGATATGATCCTTATCAGCATGGAGCTTATGTCCTGTTAGGAGAGGAAGACAATGAACAAATAAACATGTAGAATAACTAAGAAAGGTTGTGGAAGAAGCAAGGACTATGGCTGGGAGCAGAAGATGAATCTCAAGGAAAGCCTGTCTGGGGAGGGCACATTTAAGACTAACCTGATGCATAAGAAGGGTCAGCCATGTGGAGAGCCAGGCATGCACTGTGAAGAGTCATGCAGAGCCTGTGGGCAGGCTGCAGGGCAGGAGTGTGGGGAGGGGGGAGGTTTCGTGGGGCCACGTAGGGCCACACAAGTCCAAGTGAGGACGCCATGGGAGCGTTTGTGGCAGTGAAGTGGCCATTCATGTGCCAGACTATCACTCTGGATGCCTTGTGAAGGGGAAATGGCTCATTAGAGAAGCAAGATTAGAAACCAGGAGATTTGTAAGTGGCGTATGTAGGAGATGACATGGTGGCAGAGAAGGAGAAAAGTGGATGGGTTGGCGATGACCTTGGGAAGTCCATCTGATAACCCGAAGTGATGGGTGGGGTGTGAGTTAAAGGAAATGGTCAGGGAAGCTTTTAGGTTTCCATCTTTGGCGATGAGGTAGATTATGGCATTAATAATCCAGAAGGGGGGTGTGGGGAGGCTTGGGAGGGCTGGGGTTGGGCATTGGGAGGAAGGAGGCAGCCAGGAGGTCTGTGTGGCCCTCATTCCCTGGAATGGGTCCTTAAATATGAATATCTCATTCTCTCTTCAGAGAGAATTCCCAGAATTCTGAATTCTGGAAAGAGCTTGTCTCCCATGTTTGCTGTTAAAAATAATTTCACTTCAGGGCACCTGGGTGGCTCAGTCAGTGAAGCGTCTGACTCTTGATCTCAGCTCAGGTCTTAATCCCAGGGTCATGAGATCGAGCCCCACCTTGGGCTCCACGCTGGGCATGGAACCTACTTAAAAAATTATAATAATTTTACTCCAGAGATATGTAGTATGAGAGAAGAAATGCAAATGGCATATGAAATGTTAACCTTCCCAGAGGTAAAGTAATAAAATAAAGTAACAAGGCTTTTTTTTTAGCCTTTCAACTTCAAAAATTGATGATTCCACGGAAGCTTGGCATGGTGGCTTAAGAGCATGAAAGATGTAAGCCTGATGATTCACAGACCTGTACCCCTTGGGCAAAGAATAAAAATAAAATTTAAAGAAAAGAAAAGAAAACACAAGAAAAAATAAAAAAAAAAGAGCATGGATGGGCTTCTGATTCCAACCCTTCCACTTACTTTCAGAAGTTATTTCACCTCTCTCTGCCTCAGTTTTTTTTTTTTGTCAGTAAAATGAGGTAATGATATCTAGTTGGACGATTTTTCTGGACTAAATGCAACAAAACATTGAGAATAGTGCCTGGTAACAGTAGACGCTATTCAGGCATTGAAAATGAATTCCCCGTGTTGAACAAACACTATCCAACTAAAAAATGCTTTTGAATCCCTCCTGTGTGCCAACAATTGCTCTAGGCTTTAGAGTAGAGTGGAGAACAGAGGAGCAGGTGCCTGCTCTCCCAGAACTTATACAGGGCGAGGGGAGGCAGATAATAAACAGGCAGATAAACACAAGGATCAGGTAATTTTGGGTGGTGAGAGGTGTGTTCTCCACAGGGTGACCATGTGTCCAGCTTATAGTTAGTTTCTTGGCATTCTGCGTGATTTAGCGTGTTTGAACTCCCCAGATTTGTCCAGTGTCATACAAACACATGTACTCTAGTATCTTTATTTGTAGTTGCCCAAACCTGGAAATAACCCAGATGTTCCTAAGCTGGAGAACGGATAAACCAACTGTGGTACAGAGTGTGGAAACTTATTTAGCCCTAAAAACAAACAAACTGCTGATAGACACAACACCATGTTGAATCTCAGATGCACTGAAGAAGGTAGACACAAAAGTCTGCACACTGCGTAGTTATGTTTATTTATTTTTTAAAGATTTTATCTATTTATTTGACAGAGACACAGCAAGAGAGGGAACACAAGCAGGGGGAGTGGGAGAGGGAGAAGCAGGCTCTGGACTAGCAGGGAGCCCGATGTGGGGCTCAATCCCAAGACCCTGGGATCATGACCTGAGCGGGAGGCAACCGCTTAACCAACTGAGCCACCCAGGTGCCCCTCTGTGGTTATGTTTAAAGGACATTCTGGAAGAGGCAAAATCATAGGAACAGAAACCAATTGACTGGTTGCCCAGAGCTGGGAGGATCATGGAATGGTTGACTTACAACAGGGCTTGTAGATTCTGCCGATGGTGGTCACAGGAGTTATGTTGGCCAAAATTGCAGAACTGTGCAGTAAAATGAGTGAATTTCACTGTATATATATAATACTTTTAAAAAAAGGAAAGAAATCATAAGAAAGAAAAAATTGTCCCTATTTGAATGGTAAGTGATCTGGTCATTGTAGTTACAAAGTTTTGAGAGAGAGGAGATGGAGCAAGAAATAGGAAGAGAGAGGGATAGAATGAAGACTGAGACTTCTTTTCTTGATAGCTGTATGTCTTCATTTCATTATGGGGCATCCATAAGTGCCAGGCCCTGGCATATAGTCTTGTTCTGTAAACAGAACAAAACCCCTCATGGAGCTCAGAGTTGTGTATTAAAATGCAAATATGCGTCCCTGTTTACAGTGCTTTTACCTTTAGAAATAGGAGGGCATGTGATGTGATGTGCAACTGATGAATTGTTGAAAACTACATCTGAAACTAATGATGTACTATGTATTGTCTAATTGAATTTAAATAAATTTAAAAAGGAGTAGATCTTAAGAAAATAAGGGATCAATAAAGATAAGCATTTAGTAATTTTCTGTGAAACATTATTTTAAAAGGCAAGAACTGAAAACAACTTCAAGTCTAAGTAATAGTGAGAGTGCTGGGTAAATTATGGTAAAAGTGACCATTTTTAAAATTGATAAAGAATATTTAGTATATGTATTTATGTGAGGAGGTGTCCATGACATGCAAAGTGGAAAATTGGAGTTATAGAACTCATTCCCTGTGTATAAAAAAAAAATCTGGGGTACTGAATGTCAAACTCTGTTCTTAGGGTGGGAGTAAGGGACTTTGGTATATTTAACTTTTTTAAAATACAAGATCCATTTTTTTAAATAATTGGCAATGTCAGTATTTCCATTTTAGAAAAAATCATTTAAGAAAAAAATAATTACTAAGCATAATAAGCAAGAAATGAACACCCTATATTTTCTTGGTGAAATTCTGTTCTGGAGGGGAAGAATTCATATTCTAAAGGGGAAAACAAATACTTTTTGTTGACAGATGCAAATGAGTCTTATTGTAGAGAATAATGCAATGTTTTTATTGGAGAATCCTTAGTTATCAGTTTAATGTTTTGCTTAAATGTATGATTGCTCCAAACTATGAAGAGATAATGCAATGTTTTTATTGGAGAATCCTTAGTTATCAGTTTAATGTTTTGCTTAAATGTATGATTGCTCCAAACTATGAAAAGTCAAATTGCCCCTTTTCTGGGCTTTCTATAAAAGGGGCATGTAGCAGCAATTCATTTATGTGTATATTCTTCTTCACTCTTTTTACTGAAGTAAAATAAAAATAAAATAGCGTGTGCTACCGAAAAAAAAATACATATATATTCTTTCTGAGCACTGTCTTGTTTCAATATTAGAATAAAATGTGATGCACTACACATGTCATGTACATAGATAAGCAGAGTAAAGCAGGCTCCAGAGAGCTGTTATATTTTTACATGATTCCGCATGCTTTCACAGAATTCAGCACCACAGATAGCTACAGCATCCCCGAACACATATTTACCATTCCTCAACCAGTAATTCAACTTGTAACCACACTGTTGTGAAACAACTTGTAGCACATTCAGTCGGCTGTGCATCACGTTTTAGGATACCTGTGTTGTTCCTGTTGAAAATAAACACAGTCTTTTGATAGAACCAGGAACTGGCTATTGTTAAGTAATTACAATTGCAGAAAAGGCAGAGGAACTTTCTAAAGCAGAATACATTGACTTGTATGTAAGTATTCGCAAGGAACTTCATGTAAAATTAGCCTACTAAATGTGGGTGGAACATTGTACACCCCAAATATCTGGTCCATAAAAATGTCAACTGAAATTTGAAATTTGGGATTTCAACTTTTTTGCCTTGTTGTTATATTTACTGTTAAATATTGGGTCCCTAACTTACACATTTCTCTGTATCCTGAAGTTCTGAAGGATGATTTATCGCATGGTAGGAGATGCAGCTGGAGCTTCTTTGGCAGATACATTTTATTAAGTTGGGTGGAATTGCATTTATATTCAAAGACACAGTGCTTGAATATTTATATGAAAATTCACACACTGATAAAGCATTCCACGGCAGACTGGGCAGCTAAAGAAGGCTGTGACACTGTTTTTCAATCTTTTAAAACCCAGCCCCCTTTTTAATAACATGAAAATCCCCTCGACTTTATTTATTTTCAAATTAAATATTATAAAAAATGTAAATCAGATAATGATGATCAGAATGTACTTTTCTGCATAATCTCCCTTGAATGTTCCAGTACAACCCTCCTGGGGTGAGGGTGCCTAATCAGTTACTCAGCTGGGAAGGACGGTCTTAGAATCTCCGTCTTAGAAGACTGAAAAGAAAAAAAAAAATAGGGCCTGTGCTGTCCTGAAAGTGATTTCAACATGTGCCATTTTGAGCTTCAGTTTAGAAGAGATCGCTTCACCCCCAGTGCCTACTACATGCAGAGTCCTGTCCCAGACACCGCATGGGAAACAGAAGTGTCTGAGCTCTTAGCCTCCAGCCTAGTGAGCTTATAGTTTAGTAAAGAAATTAGACATAAATATGTAACTATAATAAAAGTAAGACACGTGTAACTAATAAAAAGGTACACTCAACTATAATAAAATAGAATATACATAACTATCATTTTAAAAGCATAGTTTAATGGTGCTAAAAGAAAAGATCTGGGGATTCAGGGCATGGAGACAACAGTATCTATCATCTTCACCTTTTTGGGAGGGGAGAGGAAAAATTTAGGAAAGTCTTCACAGAGGAGGTGGCCCTTGAGCTCAGTCGATGAAGCTGTTGGGTAGGGGGTGTAATTTTGAGTAGAAGAGCAAGGGGGATTAAGTCTGGAAGCATATATGGGCCCAGCATTCATCAGACCTTGAATGTCAGACTGAGAAGTGTGTCATTCAGCCACTTCTGATTGTGTTAGTGGGTGGCACAGAGGTGGTGGGTCTGCTGAGTTTCTTGTTATCTGAGAATGCCTTTCCTGCTGTGTTGGACAGAACAAACACACTAACAGGAAATTGAAGTGCAAGATGGATGAAGAGATTGCGTATGAGCATGAAATGTTGTTATTAGTCCACTTAATGATTCAGAAATGTACATGGATTCAACCGAAAGAGTTCTGGATGAGATGGTCAGACCCATCATTGGAGACTGTGAGCTGGGGAGAACTAAAGCCATGCCTGACTGATAAAGATGGGCAAAGACATTTTGTTTGTTGGTAAGGGGACAGTGTAGTGCTCAAACTGCATGCTGGTGAACCTGATGCTGATCCCGTGTTGGATTTTAAAAAGCACTGGTAATTGTTGGGTTATGAGTATTGAGAAAAGTGAACAGTGGTCCTTAGGAAGAACATTGGGTAATGTGTAGAACAGGCTGCAGTAGGTTTCTTCACTTGCATTTACTCTCCTTCTCTGTTGGAGGAGAGGCAATGTTATTATTTCAGCAACACGTTTGACAAAATTTTCTCCTCTTATAACATTCTCATGGACAACATGGGGACACGTAATAAGTGCAGGGCCCAGTGGGTGGAACGGTGCCTGTGTGAACGTGCCCATGGAATGCTTATTAGCAGATAAGGACGATCATGGAGTGACTTCTCCCTGGTGCCAGGTGCTGCTGCTTTGTCCCCCACCCTGTTTTGCTGACATTGGTATCAGTGACATGAATGATCATCAGGAAGGCACACGGACCTCTTTGGAGATGGTATGAAAACAGAATGGATTGCAAATATTTTGGATGAAAAATTGAGGATGGGTCCAAAGGTTTTAAATAGGATAGAACAATGGACCTAGACCAACAAGATGAAATTCCAGAGGTACATTTTTCTGGTCCTACCCATGGATGCAAAAAGCCAGTTATAGATTTCTAGGATTCAGTCTCTGTAGCTTATCAGTGACTCATATAGTACTTTGGCATTTTAACTGATGATACGGAATCAACAGAGTGATTCATGTGGCCATGGAAAAGCCACTGTTAGATCATGTGGTTAGAAGTAAAACTAAGTGAATGAAGGTCTTGCTTTCCCAGGACCCTGGATGTTGCCCCTAGAGCTGGAATATTGTGTGCAGCTGTGAGTATCCTTTTTAGGAGGGACTCCAGGCTTCCCGGGGTGTTTACTTAGATGGTGGAAGTTTCTTAAACCTGCTCCAACGGTTGGAAGAATCTGAGTTCTTTAACAAGGAGAAGGAGGAGTTTGGAGGAGGAAGGAAGCACAGTAGCTCTTTACAGATACCTGAACGGTTGTTTCTGGTGGAAGAAGGATTCCATTTCTGCAGGGGCGCATCTCCACTCTGGGCTAGTCTGATGGTGGCTTGCCATGGAGGGCTAATGGGCTGTCAAGAAAGCTGACGGATTTCCTGATATTGGGATACTTGGAAGGTTATTAAGACTCATATAGCCTATAAGCCTATAAAATCTTTAAATTCCTTTTGGAGTTAATTAATGAATTTTTTTCCGAGATAAAATACCATTTGCCTCTAAGGTCATCATTTGTAGCTTTTTATAGTAATAGTTAGGAAGCCCATGAAAATTGCATGCCTCACTCTGGGAAAATGCACCTCATGGGGGGGTGGTTAGCATGGTTGGTTGACATATTTGTATTTCTTAATCATACAGCCCTGTATTATGAGTGTGAATCTGTAGGATCATGTTTTGTATTTTGGGAAAAAGAAGTCTTTATCTTAGTAGGGTAACCTGGATTGAAGTCCAGATCCAGAAAAAAAACAAAAACTTGTTCATATTGACCCTGTGACTGACTTCTGGCCATATGATGGAACTCTAGGAGAAAGGTGTGAAGCCGAGAAAGAAGGGAAAGAAACAGGAAGCATTACCTCCTGTACATAATTTTGCCTTCTATTATTGGAGAAGCTTCTTAAATGCTTTTCTTTTCTAGTGTGAGCTTTCTCTCCTTTTTTGGTTTCTGGTTTTGCTTTTCTATTCTTGATCTTTATGATAGTGTTTTTTTCCTTTTATTCTTACTGTATGATCTGTACAGTTTCACCAATAGGCAGCTTTTCCTTTTAAAGCTTCCACTTTCTGCATGGATTTTGCTTTCCTGTTTCAGTCCTTGCCCTGCCACTCCTTGGCTGTGTGATCTTGGGAATGTTACCCTCTCTGTGCTTTCACGTCCTTACCCAGAAAGAAAGGAAAAAGCAAGGGGATGTTAAGGTCTCTCTCTGGAGGCCATTACAAAGATTAAATAGCCTAACTTAAAGACTAAACAAAATTATAATTTAAAATTTAAATTAAAATTTACAAATATATATTCTAACTGAGAATAATACTTGGCCCCTAGGAGGTTCTAGCTTTCCATTCCCTTACTAATGAGTAACATTTGTTGCTGACTGACAAAGAAAAAACTGTCTATTATGTAATTCTTTAAAAATTAAAATACGACTCTTTCTAGCAAGACACAGAATTGACACCTGTTTATCATTCCCTAGCAATCACATTGTGGATTGCTGTGTACCATACTCTGTTTTGTTCATCATTGTTGAGAAGAATTCATTTCTTTTTTTTTCTCCTAGCCTTGATAATTCAAACCTGAGGGCTCTTGGTCTCATGTTTATAATTCTGCCCACAGAGAATTAGAGGCACTCCCTTTCTGAGGATGGCCCATATTTGTGGGATTTCTTGCTCTCCCTGGCTTTATTGGATACCTGCTTTCTGATCCAGAGAGCACAGTGTTCTTTTAAACTGCTGTCTTATTGATTTGCCCACATGCTTTTTATATCTGGCCTAGAGGATATGTGTATTTTCAAGGAAAACACTTTTTAACTTGAATAAAGAGATAAAGATAGGTTCACTGAGAATCCCCTCTGTGTCTGGGAACTGAGGCTGTGATCAAAGTATGAGCATCTCGGTTAGGCCTGAGGGCTGTATCGGGTGGGGCCGGACCCAGGGCACCCCTGGCTTACTCAAGACAGGCCTGGAAGAAGAGAAGGAGAAGAGGAATGCGAGAGATAGGGATGAAGGCAGGAGGGGGATGGAGACAGTGCCACAGGGAAGGAATGAACAGAAGAGTAGTATGGCAGGCAATGAAAGTGCCTGCCCCTGGTGGGTGTGTGTATTTGGGTAGGATTAGAGGGATGTAGGGAAAGGACTACAAAGACCCAGATCAGGATGTTAATGTGTCTTGGGGTGAGGGGAAAAGGAGGCAAATAAAACACACAAAAACCCCAGCTTATAGGAAATGATCTCATTTATGTAAAAAGTGCATGCTTCTATAATAGATGCAAAAGAAAGGAAAGAAAAAGAGCTTAATCAGCTGAGGTTCTGGGGGATGCCATTGGTAAGGGGTCAAATGAAAGATCACGTTAGGAGAGGAGGGGGCTAGGCTGGAGAGGAGCATGGAGGGAGCTGCATATCGTGATATTTCAGTCCTTTGTTCTCAGGTGTTGACGATGTCATTCTCTGGGTCACATCCATCCATATATATGTATGTGTATGTATATCCACAAATATGTATGTCTGTATGCATGCACACATAACCCTTGGAATAGCTGAAGTCACATAGTAAACAGTGATGAAGGGAGACAGGTGGGTTGCCATGTAACCTACTTCAGCAGAAACATAACAGCAGCCTCCCAGGTAGTGTGTATGTGTGTATTCATGTGTGTTTGAATGGATGAGGAAGAAGGTTGAATCTCCCCTGGGGGAATTGGGGATGGAGCAGAACCTTGTTACTTTCCAAGTCTCCCATCCCCAGTGCCTAGTAAAATGCACTCACAGTGGTAAATAAACCAGTATTAGCCTTGAATTGAGTGATTTACTTATGATGCATGAATCTACTTTGAGCAAAATTTAAATACTCTATTAGATTTTAAGCTCTTTGAGGGCAGACATTGATCTTCACCATTCATTTGTATGTACATTCGTATGTACATATTAAGTACCTAATACATATGCTAGGTATTGAACAATATTCTCTTCAGTGTCTAGCACATTTAAAAGGTTTTTTTTTTTAAGTAAAAATGTAGGATGTTTTGAGAGTTCATCATAGAAGGACCTAATCAGTTCTAGTGGGTCAGGAAGGCTTCCTAGAGGAAGAGGTATTCATACTGCAAACTTAAGACCACAAAGGAGTTAGATAATTTTGGGAGAAGAGTCCACAATCTGTGTAGATGGAAGAGTATATGCAATGGCCCCAAAGCAGGGAGGGAGGAGCCTGGTAATGTAAAGGATGAAGACAGTGTGCCTCCAGCCTGGAGAGTAAGAGAATGAGTAGTAGGGGGTGAGGCTGGAAAGGTGTGTAGGGACGGGATCATGCAGGCCCTGAAGGCTGGGATTGGATTTCCTCCAACTTCTTTCGTTGAAAATTTTCAAACCTGTAGAACAGTTACAAGTGTTGTAGAGTGGGTCACCTAAGTTTGCAAATTATTATCTTTTGGCACAGTTCCATTCTCTCTCTCTCTCTCTCACACACACACATGCACAGGCGTGCATGCACACACACACTTTTCTCTTTGGTGAACCATTGGAGAGTAAGTTACCATGTGGCATGTCTAAAAGCATGTTATTTAAAAGCGCATATCTTCCAAGGACAAAGAATATCTCTGATATATTCACAATACTATTATACACCTAAGAAAGTTAACACTGATAAAATACCTTGACCTAAAATACAATACATATTAAATCTCTAATTGTCCCAATAATGTCCTTTGGTAATTTTTTTTTTTTGAGAGAAAGAGAGCAGGGGGTGGGGAGGGCAGAGGGAGAGGAAGACAGAGTATCTTAAGAATTCCATGCTGAGTGTGGAGCCCGATGCACGGTTTGCTCTCACCACCCCAGGATCGTGACCTGAGCCAGAATCAAGAGTTGGATGCTTAACTGACTGAGACACCCAGTCATCCCTAACTTTTTTTTAAATCTAAGATCCAGTCAGGGAGCACACATTATATGTAGATATACACTGGCATTTTGGAGGTAGGTTTAGGCCAGTTATTTTGTAAAATTTCCATCAATTTAAATTTGCCTGATTATTTTCTCATGATTAAATTCAGGTTATAGCAAGAATACTACATAGGTGATGTGAGGCCCTGAGAACTACCTAACATCAGGAGCACATGGGATCAGTTCCCGTTATGGGTGTTAAACTTGATCACTTTTAAGGTGGTATCTACCAGATTTCTCCATTGTAAAGGTAACATTTCTCTTTGTAAGAAATAAAGTAATCTTGGGGTGCCTGGTGGGCTCAGTCAGTTGAGCGTTTGTTTGGTTTAGGTCGTGATCTCAGGGTCATATGACTGAGCCCTGCATTGGACTCCATGATGAGCGTAGAGCCTGCTTAAGAGTTTCTTTCTCCCTCTCTCTCTGCTCCTCCCCACCCCCAGCTCATGTGCATCCATGCTCACTCTCTCTCTCATACATACATACATACATACATACATACATACAAATAAGGTAATCTGGAGAATGGTACCTTGAAGTTCTGTGAATATCCTGTTCCCCAACAATCTTTCACATGATGTTTTTAGCAACCATTGGCTGCAAAATATTACTTTGGTGATTGCAGAATGGTGTTTTTTTTTGACTATATGATTTTTCTTATGTTAGTTGGTTTATTCTGTGAGGAAGGGCTTTTCCTTCTCCTCCAGCCTTTTAAATCAGTATCAGTATGAACCTGTGGATTTTTAAAATTTGAATTTAAGATTTAATATGTTTCATAATCCATTTCTGACGTTAATCGTTTTTATGTTTTAATTTCCCCATATTTGGCCAGCAGGCACCCTATCAGTAATGTTTTTGAGAAATTTATGGGCTGAGTGAGTGAAATAATAATATGAAAGTGATGAATAAATCTGTTTTTTCCATGCTTTTTTCTCCTGAGAATCTCTGTTTGTCAATGCCAACAACATGATTTTATTTTTATTTCTCTCTAGGTCTTATGGACTAACTGGCTCTCGTTCGGCAGGAACCTAACAGATAAGTCATCCTGCTGTATGTCAAGACAATGCTTGGTTTTAAGACTGCTCTGAAAATGATTAAAGTAGTATTGCAATGTGACATTGTCAGGGGGCAACAAGCAGCTTGAGAATTTCCTATTAATCAAATAGCAGCTTGAAGGAAGCCCCTTTCCATTAAGTAGGACTGCATGGCCAGCAGCCCCCACTGAAGGGTTGAAAATGAGCGTCCCAGTGGCTCCGAAGAAATCATGTTACGCTCAGTTGCGGGACAACAGAAATGGAGTGAAAAATAATAATGAGAGTATCCTGAGTCTGGGAGATACAAATGCCAATCAAATCATGTTGGAGGTCAGTTCCTCTCATGATGAGTCTGAGACACGTGACAGGACAGATGAAATTGGAAATGCAAATTCAAGTGAGCCAGAGAATAGTACCCATTTCAATAAGGAATTTCACCAACTTCAGGGCTTTGGGAAAGGATCGCAGGCTGGCCCTGCCAGCCTGAAAGATTTTAAATTTTCTTCGACCATCCACGGAGGACTCAATGAAGAGCACACGGTGGAGAGAGGCACAGATATCCTACAGACCCCTTGCAGTGTTCAGGGACCAAGTCTGTCAAGTTGGAGGAACATTATGGCGGAGGCCAGTCCGGAGGTTTTGGCTAAAAGGGATGCTGAACTTCCCCGGCACGCTCTGAAGGATAAGTTGGCAAAGACCCTTGACAATGAGGAATTGAGAAGGCATTCTTTGGAAAGAGCAGGTGGCCCTGCTGTTGTCGTGGACATGCCCACGAGGGAGCATGGCCGGAGCATGACCTGGCAGCATCTGCTGCCCGTGCCCCTGGACTCCCCTGAAGCCCCGTGTCCTGAGCCCCGTGGCGGGGAGGGGCCGCCGAGGATGTCCACTGCCCCCTCCCTAGGGGCAGCTCTTCCTCCAGCGGACAGTACCTCAGAGGGAAAGAGTGTGCGTCATCCTAAACCATCTACCTCAGCAACCAAGGAGACCACCCCCTCAGAGCCCCAGATGGAGGGGGGACATGGACCGAAAGTTAGCAACGGGAGCACATCACATTCGGCCCATCCGGAGCCTGGGCTGGACTCAGCTTCAGCCCTGAAGGGAGTCCTGAGTAAGCCAGAAGCACAGCTAGGTCAGGGAAAGGGAGAGCTCAAGCCGGAGCTGAAATTTGTCCTGCCCAAGGCTGTGCAGGAGTTAAAGTCAGTCCAGGCTGAGGGTCTGGGATGCCCCATGGAAGGGAGCATGTTACCCCTCGAGAGGAAGGAGCCAGCTGGGAAAGCACAGCAGGAGGCCGCCCCTGGTGCCCTTGGCCTGTCTCACCACGTTGGTGTGGGAAGAGGCAGGAGCGAGCAGGACAGGAGAGCAGTCCACCTAGGTGAGGAGGGTTCTCTTCAGACCACCCCCACACAAGGCCCTGCTTCCTGGGGAGCTGCCGAGAAGCAGCCCGCTGGCAAAATTTCATCAGGTGCAGCTAGGAAGTTGGGCGAAATGGCATCCAACAGCATTTCAGCGGCCGATGGGCGTGTACCTTTTATTCCTCATGAGCCACCTGACAGCAGGCCCTCAGGTGTCAGTGAGGAGAGCGCACTGGACAGTGGGAACATGGACCGTGTGGCGGTTTGTATGTCACATCCTTCCATTGGACAGAGCAACACGGGGGTCCCTGAGCCCCTTGGCCCTCAGAGCAGCAGCTCGGAAGTAGGGGACAGCAAAGAGATCACTACATCTGTTGCAGAAGATAGGAACCTCCTAGAAAATGCAGCAAAGACTGAAAGCACCCCAGGGGGAGCAGGTGCTCTTCTCAGTGGCCCAGCACCCCTCCACCCAGAGACGACTGTGAATGTGACCCACCAGCCTCCACCACCTAGTAGCAGTGTTCAGGACTTAGGCGCGTTAGATGCGGACCCCCGGTCGCCCTTGGTGGCCGCGCCCCCTGCCGATAGTGCGCAGTTGTTGAACACCCCGCCGAAAGTGCCTGACAAGAGCACCTGCCCTGCTGGGGTCCCCGAGCCTGTCTTCGCACATTCTGAGGACACCCCTTCCTCACGGGAAGGGATGGAGAACCACCAGGTTGAAAAAATAGAAGAAAGGATGGAACCCAAGCCCATCATTCTGCCCAAGCCCAAGCATGTGAGGCCCAAGATCATTACCTACATCAGGAGGAGTCCTCAGGCCCTTGGCCAGGTGGATACTTCGCTGGTTCCAGTGGGGCTTCCTTACGCTCCACCCACGTGTACCATGCCTCTTCCCAAAGAGGAGAAGGTGGCAGGTGGTGAGCTGAAGCCATCTGCCAACCTCTATGAGAAATACAAGCCTGACTTGCAGAAGCCGCGGGTCTTCAGTTCTGGGTTGATGGTGTCCGGGATCAAGCCCCCAGGACACCATTTCAGTCAAATGAGTGAAAAGTTTTTGCAGGAGGTAAGAGAATGTCATTGTGATGTGACCTTTCAGTCAAACACTGTAAAGCTTGTTACGTGTTTGCAGTGTGAACTGTGAAAACAGAATATCCTCTCTTAGCAAATTGCAGATTCTGATGGACACATGTGCACAGAAATGGATGTTCTTAACTAGAGGAGTTTGTAGACAAGTGAGCATTTTTGACCAGAAGAGCGTGACGATCATGATGGGATGTAGCTAATATCTAAGGAGACTCATTTGAATTCCACTCAGCATAATACATTCGAGATTAGATAAGTATGCATTTAAATTGGCTTCCATGTTTAAATAAGTCAGCATAAGTCTTTTATAAGCCAGATCAAGGGGAGCAAAAGGCCAAAATAAATATATTGTTCAAATTAGTCTGACTACATTCTCTCGGGGGGAATATTTTCCTTAGGAGAGAATCTCACATTCATACATGGGAAAACCACAGTGAATAGCAAATAATGTGTTAGGCCTGGGCTCTTTGTTTTGAGTCAAAATAATAATTACAACTAACATTTAGTTGAGCACCTACTATGCCTTGAGCCCACATAACATTTCATCTTTATCAATCTTCACTAGTCCTTATAGTAATTTTCTGGAGGTTGGGATTATAGTTTTTATCATTGTATAGATGAAGAATCAGCTTTGGAGGGATTCGAGTAACTCAGCTAAAGCCGCAGAAAACAAGGGCAGTGCTGATGTGCTCTTCTCGCCCTCCCACTTCCATCACCGTGCCGCCCCTCTCATTTCTGGGTGCAGTGGTCAGTTCCTCCCAGAGCTCAGAAAGCAAATTTGTCTCCTGAACCAATCTCCTCATGGTAGCCAGAGTGATCAGGTAAAAGCTGGGTCAGACCTCTCTTCTCCCTAACATCCTTCAGACTTGCTCAGGCCACTGAGAACACAGGCTGAAGCATGTAGGCTGGCTCGGCTCTTAGGATGGACTAGGTCTGGCTCCATAACCTCCCCAGCCTCTACTTCCTCCTCCGCTCATCCTCTCTCCCTCTGCAGCCTCGGGGTCTTTGCACTTCCCTCTGCTTGGAACGTTCCTCTTCCAGAGATTACAGTGGCTGTCTCCTTTACTTTCTCTCTCTCTTCAAATGTCACTTCCTTGAAGAGACACCTTGCCTTCCCTGAGATGCCTTTCTCTGGTTTAGTTTTTTCTTAGTGTTTATCTGCATCTGACATACATACTTTTTTTGTTTTTGCTGCATCAGCAAGAATGTAAAATCCATGAGAACAGGAACTTCTTTCTGGTTTTTTGTTTGCCTTTTTAAAAATTTTATTTATTTGTTTGTTTGTTTGTTTGTTTGTTTGTTTATGTTTGTTCTCTGCTGCATCCCCAGAGTTTAGAACAGTGCTTGACATAGTGATGTGGTCAGAAAATGTTGAATGATCGCTGAATTATGAACTCATATATGTTGGGTCCAAACAAAAGTCAACCAAAGCTTCTTAGAAATAGAAAGGCTCAGTCCAAAGTTGAACCTCAGGTTGATTGAATATATTGACATATTTACAGAATGTACTGGTCGGAGCGCAAGTTGTTAGCTCTGGCACAGTGAAAGAGGTGAATCTATTCTAAGCAGCCGATCTTGACCAAGGCTAGCACTGACCAGGTGGCCCAGCAGCTGACCTCTGCTCTGCCCTGGGGCAGGCTGCTAGCTCTGAATCACAGAGCTGGCTCACTGTCTTCTGACTCTGGGCCTACTGGAGAGACTTCCCACCGCACATCTCTGCAGAGGGAACACCAGCTAGAGAGCCTAGCGGTCCAGTCTTTGCGGCAGGGGCTCATTTTGCTGTGAAGGGCTTCGTGCTATCCTGTTTTAGGTGGGCTTCTCACACAGAGGTCTGTAGCAAGAGGATGTTCTAGCTAAAGGACATAAAGGGTCTGGCCCAAGGCCATGGCATCTCACTAACAGTGGACAGATTGCCACTCTGGTCTTATACATCAGTCTCTGAGTTTGGTTAATGTGAGTCTTTCTCAAATTTCTAGAACCTTATTCACCTGGGCCTCCAAGGTTCAGGGTCAGGCTCTGACCTTAAGCTCTTTGCTAAGGCTGGGATGCTCCTTGTGAGGCCTCTAAAAGCCATCTGACCCTCATCAGGGCTGCGTGTACCAAAGCTATTTAAATAACCAAAAACTCTTTTTCTTCTTATTAGGTCACTGCAGAATTAAGCAACTCGTGCAAGATTGCCTCCTCAACTCTGGCATGGCAGAGTATCTCTTTGATAAACACACCCTGGGAGACAGTGAAGAGAGCTCACTCCTAGGTTGGCTTCTCTGTGGCCACTGGGATGATTCCCCTGGTCACCAAGCATTTTGGGGTTACCTTTACCTTTTCTGTAAGTCGTCCCAAAATGTCCACTTTAGTTCATTCATTTGTACCTTTTCTTTAAATAGACCAATTGGGTTCTCCCGACCCCCCAAGAAGATCCCCCAGACTTTTCTCTGCAAAAACACATTCATGAGAAAAATTTTATGTGGTGAGTTCAGCAAACATCCTGTTACTGTCTGCCTTTCTTTCTCTGTGGCCCTTATTGATTTTGGTTTTGTGTCTTTTCTGTATTGCTTCTGCTTCCTCCATAAAATATTATAACTTCTAAATTATATGTACATTTCCCCCCAAAATACTTCCTGTTCTCAATCCTCTAGAAACCCACCTGAGTGTCAAGGAAATGGGATAGCATAGGTGTTTGTGTGGTGTTGGTAGCTCTGAGGGATTTGAAGAGGCCTCATTGGTGGGGGACGGCAACGCCACTGTGCATCTGCCGCTTGGCCTGGAGATGGTTTCCTGCCATAATCAGAGTGTCCAAGGCCTAGGTCTTGTCTTCCAGCCATAAGACAGAGCGGAGAAGCCCCAGGTGTTGTACCGGGCCCATTTCTGCTGTAATCCTCTTTCAATCAATAGGCTGGCCCTTGGCCTTTGCTCCTAGAGGTGCAACTTGAGGAAACCCAGTGGTTCCCCTTCCTGCATTCAGGCTTGGTGCAGGGAGGTCCCAAAGCCACTTCCCCTACCTTTGAGCTCTGCCTTTCTACAGGATGGCTTCAGCCAGTCTCCAGGGAAAGAACACATTTTGACCAGTTGCAATAGAAGTATTTTTCAATCGTAGAAGTCATGGATCTTCTTAATAAATGGGAAAGTCCTAACAGTATAAACCCAAACCAGCTTCAGACTTTCATTATTGACAGATTCCTACTGGTTAGCATTAGTAGAAATGAAGAAGTCAGAGGAAGGGCTCTTCTGAAAGAGGGTGTCCTTTCTCTGTTGACAGGAATAACACAGACATTTAGAGCTTCCAGAAGTGGCTTTGAAGATAACCTTGGACCTGCTCATGGCAGGATGATAAAATATGCTACCCGATTTAGACTGTTTTCTGCTTGCAACTATCCTGAGGTCTCTGGGGCACTTCTTCCTACTGATGCCTTGGGGAATCCCTTTGCATTTTTGGTGTAAGGAGGTAGGAAGAGGGGAGCAGGGGTGAGACGAGGGGGGTGAGGTCATGTACTTGCAACATACGTGTCTAATCAGAGCTGATATCCCTTCCTACTCCCATAACATGGGGACATATGTATGTATCATGTAAGTATCTATCCAGACTTAAAGGAATTGACCTGTGGAGTTGTGGAGGCTGGCCAGTCCAAAGTATGCAGGGTGGGGCAGCAGGCTGGAGATGTAGGAGAGGTGATGCTGCAGTTCAAGTCCAAAGGCCACCTGCTGGCAGATTTCTGTCTTTTTTAAGGGAGGTCAGTCTTTTTCCATTAAGCCATTCAACTGATTAGGTGAGACCCAACCACATGATGAATAATCAGCTTTATTCAATGCTTGCTGATTTAAATGTTGATCTCATCTTTAAAACATAAACATCTAAAATAATCTTTGACCAAATATCTGTGTACCGTGACCTAGCCAGGTTGTCAAGGTTAACCATCACAAATCCTCTCCCAGTAGTTATCCCAGTGGCTTCTCAAATAAGCCTCCTCATTTACAGTGAGTCTGTCCAGTCCAGCCCAACTCACTGAAAGCAGGATAGGGCAAATATGAAGACGGGCAATCTACTAAGAGCTTAACTTGTTTATATACCTGGATTGATTTTAGGAGTTTGAAATCACAAGGATCTTTTTGCTTGCTGTCAAAATTATTCCTCTAAAAATAATCCATTGGAGAAGGAAGGGAAAATATCATTTGGGGTGAAGTGCTATATATTCATAGCTATGCTGTGACATCTGTTATATTCTGTCAATAAAGAGGAAAGAAATGAGTGTGAAGTTTTTTTTGTAGATTCTCCTCTCTTATCAAAAACACACAAATTAGGCATACTTTTCACCTTTGTAAAGAATTTGTTACATCTCATCAGAGACTAACTGCCCAACAAAGTGATAGGCATTGAAGTGACTGAAATCATTAAGGTTACTTTTGAGTGACAGCGTGATGGGTTTTTGACTCCCCAGTTCTCAAGAACTGAGTAATTACTGAGATCAGCACATTGCAATCCTGAGAACCTGACAGATATGGAATAGAAATCATTTCTTCCTGAGAGCACATGTTAGAAGCAATGAGCAGTGGCACCAGAATTTTAGAAGCTACAACGAAAAAATAGAGGAACATAAATGTAACAGAAAAGCCAAAGGTTGACAGTAAGAGGGTAAGCAGGGAATGGTAAAAATTTTATCAGAGAGCAGAAATAGAATGTGTTTTTCAGGAATATAATTTGCTGTGGCCTGAATTCAGCCTATTGACTAGAGCAATCATGCATACGTTACACTGTGATTATGATAAAACTTTTAAGGTCTAATCTTTTGTTTCAATAATGTCAGTTTAAAGAATGTCAGTTTAAAACTTTGTATCTGTTTCAACATTAAAAGAGTATCAAATTAAGAGTTTTTCTCTATAACAGCTTGGATCAAAGCTTTTATAGCCCCTCTTAAAGAATATTGTTAAATGCTTGGAATTCCTGAATGGATAAATGTTTGACACATAAAATGTATTGCGATTTAGAGCAGAGTTCACAGATGTATTTTTCATTCACAGCCTCTGGCACTATTTTTTTTTAAACTTAAAGGAAATAAATATTATTTAGTTGTCGTATTTTTTTTCATTTTAAATATGAAGAAACACTGATAATATGAACAGGCTTTGTGAATATAGAATTACATATATAAAAGGAACATAGGTTGTGTTCTACCCCAAACTATTAACTATAGGAAAAAGTAATGGGATTGTTATGTTACTGAATTTAGATAAGAATGGAAACATGATTCCTTTATTGAATAAATATTTATTGACTTTATGTACTAGACACCTTGCTAGGTGTTATGCATTTAGCAGTCAACAAGACTCTGCCCTGGAACTTCTACTGTAGTGAAACTTATCAAACATTTGTGGACACCCCACCTAACTAGGGGAGACAGATGAGGTGATTCACAGTCTCTCGTTTTTGATTATGTAAACAGGTTGTAGAGGCCTGAAAACATATTTTCCCATCAACTGCTTTATTCTTCCAAACAGCCTTTTCTCCCACAGTCACAATGCATATTTTATTTCTTAAGTAGCCCAGTAAAGACTTAACAGAAATTGCTAAGTTTCGCCTGCTTATCTTAAGAGTAGGTTACTGTAAACATTGTGCCCTTTCTCCTTGACTTTCATAATTCTACAAACATTGGCTAAATTCTTTCCCTGATCCATTGAGATTATGTATTTATAGACTGATGACTTGCTCAGATTCCAATGATGTTGTAGCAATCAGATGTAAAAACCTTTTACGAGTCAGTTTTCCCAGTGAAATGTGGATTCATAGTGCGTTATAACTGGAAGACACCTGTGAGATCGTCCAGTGGTATTGTTAACTTGGAGCTGAAGATTCTGGAGCCCAGAGAAGGTAAGTGGTCAGTGATGGAGCAACTCAGAGGTGCCAGATGGTCACTGCCAGTGCCTTAGTCCCGGGACCACGTTCCATACTCATCCTGGGATGGGAGCTTCTCTGATTAAGCTTCTGCTCATTTATCACAGGTTACAGAACGCCCCGGAAAAGAAGAATTTTGTTCTCCTTCCTATGCTCATTATGAAGTTCCTCCAACTTTCTATCGATCGGCCATGCTCCTTAAGCCCCAGTTGGGATTGGGTGCAATGTCCCGTTTACCATCTGCAAAGAGCAGGATCCTGATTGCGAGTCAGAGGTCCTCAGCGAGTGCCATCCACCCACCAGGACCCATCGCGGCAGCCGCCAGTCTCTACGGCTCCGATTCTGCGGGTAAGTGATCCAGCTGTTACTGCTTTTTCCAGCTGCACTCGTAAGTAGTAATTCTCTAAAATGGCAGTAACTGTCTAATGTATGACCACCTCGCACCCTCAGAGAGGAGCCTTTTTCTGCTCTTCCATCTGACTCTCGATACAGATACATGTGAAGACTCCTCTGCACCAGTCATCCTCCACGTTACCTTTAAAAGGGTGGCCTTTGCAACCACGTCTTCACTCCTTGCAATTTCTTCTTTCTCTGATACAGCCTGGAGGCCTGGGCCCAGCGGAGCTTTTCTGTAAGGGGTCAAATAGTACATCTTTTAGGCTTTCTGAGCTGTAATGGTCCATGTTGTAACTACTTAACACGAAAGCAGCTGCAGACAGCACATCAGCGAATGAGTGTGGCTGTGTTTCAATACAACTTAATTCACAGAAACAGAGAGGGCGCTGGGTTTGGTCTGGAGGTTATAGTTTCCCGGAGGCATCTTCCTACAGCCCGGCACTGACCCTATCACCCTTCGTCTGCTCACAAATCTGGACTGCTTCATAACTGCTTGTGGAAAGGCTCTGCTGCCTCTCCCGGCCCTGCCCTCCTGTTCCACTGTGGCTGGCCAGCGTCCCCTCCTGAGGTTCCCTGCACTGACTTGTTGTTTGTCTCCAGTCATCTGCTCCTGTGGTTCCCTCTAGGCTCTATGTACTATTTTATTATAGAGCTAATACATCCCTAGTGTAAAACACTTTGAACATAGAAAAATATGGAAAAGGAAGTAATAATACTTAACATATTTTTAGCACCCAGCCAGTTATACTTATTTGTCATCTTTCCTATTGTTTTCTTCGGCTCAATCATTTGTAATGATTGGATAAAAGCACATGCAAACATTTTTTTAAGGCCAAAGAATTTTCTAGAAAACTTGAAACAATTATTTTCATACTAGTATTTCTTGGAAGTGCTGCTTCTTGCCATAACCTTGCCAGTGTTGAGTTTTACCACCACTCCACCTCCCCCTCCTATTATTATTATTATTATTATTATTGCATTTCTTTTATTATCAGTGGAAGGGAACTTTTTTAAACCTATTTTCTATTATATTACTTCATAAATTGTCATTTACTGAGATAATTATTGATGAGCAATGATTTTTAGAGATTTCCCTAATAGTTTTTTTTTGACAAGCACTTCCATAAAATTCAAATTATTTTTGATGGTTCTCATGATATATGTATATTGTGATGGGCCTACTTGTTATAATCAGAGGTGCTTTAAGTTAATTATGTGATTCAGTCCCTCATTCAAGAATTATTACTGAGGCACTGTTATATGTTAGCACTGTTCTAGGCATGGGGGATAAAGCAGTGACAACAGACCAAGATCCTTTCCCCCATGGAGCTTGAATTTTAGTATGGGGGCAGTCGTTTTTTGTTTCTTAATGAGCAAATAAATTACATGGTGTATTGGGAGAAATAACTAGTATTGAAGGAAATGAAACATAGAGGAGGGATATAGGAGGTTTGGGAAAGAAGAAGGGAGATTAAGATTTTCAATAGGGTGGTTGGGAGGTCAACTTTAAACCAATCCCCAGAGGGGCACCTGGGTGGCTGTTGGTTACGCTACTCTCTTCGGCTCAGGTCATGATCCCAGGGTCCTGGGATTGAGCCCTGCATTGGGCTCCCTGTTCAGCAGAGACCCGTCTTCTCTCTCTCCCTCTGCCTGCCGCTCTGCTTACTTGTGCTGTCTCTCTATCTCTCTGTCAAATAAATAAATAAAAATTTTAAAAAATTTTAAAAATAAAACAAACCAATCCCCAGAGGAGGTGAAGGAGGGAACCACATGCATATCAGAGTTGGGGCTTCAGGCAGAGGGAGGAGCCAGGGTACAGCCCCTGAGGTGGCAGGAAGGCCAGGAGGCTGGAGCAGAATGAGTAGGGGAGGTGGGAAAGGAGGAAGTTGGTGTGTGTGTGTGCTTGTGTGTGTGTGTGGGGGGAGGGATTGCATAAGGCCTAAGAACCATTCTAAGGATTTGACTTTTTCTCTGAGTAAGAAAACCATTGGAGGCTTTGGAGCCAGGGCAGCATTATCTGCCTTTTGTGGACACAGGATCCCTCTGAATCTATGAGGACAGAGGACGAAGCAGGGGTGCAGGCAAGAGGTGACACAGGCAGTGATGGGACCCAGTGAGAAGGTAGAGCACATTTGGAAAGTGACTCCCTGGGAATGGAGTTGCCACTTAGAGAGAGGGAGAGAAGTTGGTTTAGAAGGGGAGGACAGGCGCTAACTCGGGACATGCTACCGCTGAAATACCCTTAGCCATCCTGTCGGATAAAGTGCTGCATCTAGGAGGCCAGCATTGAGAGGACAGGGCTGGCTGGAGAAAGTGTTAGTTGTCAGCAGATGGCTGGTCTTTAAAGCTATGATGCTCCCCTCACTGGGCCGCCATTCTCTCCAGCATGACTTCACCTTCACCAGTAACATAAATTTGATAAGGATTTGAGTTACGAGCTTTGAAATAGCCTGATGTAACCAAGGTTAATAGTTTTACTTTATGCACAAAATTCAGAAAAACTTAAAAATAAATTTTAGCTGAGATTTATCTAACAGTTGTCAAGTTTTGGGAAATGAAAAGTCTTAAGCATATACCACTTGCATAAAAATAGCACTGCCCAGAAGAGGCAGGCAGCTCAAACTCTTTCTGAGGATGACTTATTTGTGTTCATACATTTGTGATGAGGGTGACACTGCTTCAGAGTTCAGCTCAGCCCCCAGAAGTACACATATAAGGGAATCCTGCTCCTTCAAGACTCCAACTATTTTTCTTGGGCTCCTGGGTATCTTAATTTAGAGAGCTTTGTGTCCACATGGGTAATCATTAGGGACCTAACAAGGCCTTGTGACGATGATGGGTGTCACTCCTGCAGGACACTGAGAATGTGAAATCCTTTCTTCCTGCTGTTGGAAGGATCACCTGGCATAGGCTCTGAGACAGGTAATGAGAAGTTCTTACTCCAGAGACTGGGGGGCTTTGGTGGGATGACTGTGCTGCCACTAGCCCTTGGGCCCTGAAGCCAGGCCAGTGGCCCTTTGCTTGGCCTGTTTAGCTTATTCCAGGTAGCAGGCCCTTTCCCTTCTTGGCCCTTTGCTAGAGTCCCCCAGCTACCAGGACCTCCTCTGGCAATACGCTGGACTCATTTATCTCTTTTCTTTCTGTAGAAATACTTCTGTTTTCTTCATGTTTTCCAAGGAGATATCCCTTTCTCCTCAAACACTATCTTTTTTTTTTTTAATTTCATGAAGGTCCATTAAATGCTGAGCCAAAGTCATTATCTGCCAAAAAACTACTAATAGCGTCTCTTAACTTGAGAGGTAAGAGAGCTTAACTTTCAGACTTTCCCAGGAGATGAAGGGAAATAGATAATACTATCCTTCTGGAGTAAAAAGACAAGGAAAAGCCAGACTGCTAGGATTCCATGTTAAAACAGTCAGAAAGCTCACCTCCTCTCATATGCTCCTGTTGGCCACCTCTGGAAGCAGTCTTTCATTTTGTTCCTTCCCTGAAAGAAATCTTCCAGCCAGGGAGAGAATAGGACTCACAGAGCTGTGGAGAAAAAGAAAAACTCATTCCTTTGCTCAGTAATCCCTGATTGCACATTTACTGTGAGTTAGCCCAAATCACAGAAGTAAATGCAGACAGATTGGGCTGCATTAAAATTGACTTCTCTTTGTTTTGAAACACTACAATTAAATCAGGAAGAAAAACATCAAGATTCCAATAGACTGACCATGAAAGGGCATAAACAATGAGCTTAGGGGCGCCTGGGTAGCTCAGTCCATTAGGCGCCAACTCTTGGTTTCAGTTCTTATCATGACCTCAGGTCCTGGGATGGAGCCCTGTGTCAGGCTCCATGCTCAGTGGGGGGTCTGCTTCAGGATTCTCTCTCCCTGTGCCCCTCCCCCTGCTTGTGCATGTGTGCACTCTCTCTCTCTACCATAAATACATCTTAAAAAAAAAAACCACACTGAGTTTAAAAATAAGAAAATATAGCTGATAAATAAATACAGGTCTGAAGAACCCAAATACATGATTCCGAAATTTAAAAAACTATGAAAACAAAAGGCTTTCATTCATTCAATGGCATTACCTGACCATGACCATTCTCAGTATTTGTATAATCATTTATACTGTTTCATGTGAATATCTATGCATCTTGCTGCAGAAGTGTTAATGGGGTAAAGGGGTGCTACTGGAGGATTATACAACACATGTTAGGTTGAGTTAGGTATGACTTATTTTTGTATTAGAAGTGAAGGGAGTGGAATTTAGGTGAAATAACTTAAACCATGCAGCTTATAAACTGTAGAGCAGAGATTTGACTCACGACTGTCTCTGTGTTTATGTTCTCAACCCCCACGTTAGACTACATCATTGAACTGCCTGTGTTAAATCTTTTTTTTTAAGATTTTATTTATTTATTTGACAGAGAGGTCACAAGTAGGCAGAGAGGCAGGCAGAGAGAGGAGGAAGCAGGCTCCCCGCGATCCCAGGACCCTGAGATCATAACCTGAGCCAAAGGTAGAGGCTTTAACCCACTGAGCCACCCAGGAGCCTTGGCTGTGTTAAATCTTACTACACTGCAGTATCTTTACTTTATAAAACAGGGATAAAACCAGTGTTGTGGATTTTCTGGGAAACCACCGTGGTCCTTGGGCTAGACAACCGTTTTTGTAAATACATTTTAATGGAACACAGCCACACCCACTTGCTCTCCTTTTGCTTATGGCTGCTTTTGGAGTTGAGTCATTATAATAGAGGCAAGATGTTGCCCAGAAGCCTAAAATATTTACTGTCTGGCCCTTTAAGAAAAAAGTTTGTTGACACCTGCCTTATTAATGCCAGTTACTATTTATAGTGATACCATTTAGACTGAAAAAGTATGTGAACAAGTTTATAAGGTTTTGAAACTCTTTGCACAATAAAAGTCTAGGTCTGGGAGGCTTGGCAAATTTAAATTTTATTAATGCATTTAATCAAAATCTATTTTCCAAGGACAGCCATTGTTTTTTTATTTGCTTGTTTCTTTCTCCCTGAAGAATTTAGCTGACCCTGCCCAAGGCAACAGAGACTATGGTGGAGTACTGATCCTGGGGAGGCCCTGAGAAGGCAAAATGGGGGTTTCAGGGACTTTAAACTTTAGAGTCTGAAGTTCATGCACCTTTGGAGAGCCACAGGGTAAAAGCTGTGTAGATGTCAGTCTTACACATCCTTTGGCTGAGAATCTTGGCAAAGAAGCTAATGAAAGAACCATTAGAGGAGTCTCTAGCGCTATTCTCCTATCTCTTCTCTTTTTCATTTTTTCTTTGTTTTTCCCCCTATGTCTTTTCAACACCTCTAGTTTTCCTGAGATGACCTTAATTAAGATGGTGGAGTTAAGAAGTTTGATCATTTTCTTTTCTCACAAGTCTCTCCCTCAAACACCAGGAGGAAAACTTAGATACTGTCTTTAACAATATCTGTGTATCTAAACCATAATAATTGAGGAGGGGCTGTTAAATATGGAAAGTCACTGAAGAAGATGCCTTTAGCTGCAGGTGGGGGACAGGTCAGTGCAGCTCACAGAGCAGGGTCTCACCCTGGGAAATCTGTGGTTGGAGCAATGGGGTGGGATACATGTGCAGGAGTCAGGAGTGTCCATGGCCCCAGTTTTCACCACAGAAGAGCATGGAGGCAGGGCTAAATGAGAAAACAGACATCTTTACAATCAGTCTGCAAGGTTGGGTGTCAGGAGACTCTAAAATACAAGCAGCCCTACAGCTGCCAACCTTCTTTGTCTGGAGAGAAACAGGTTAAAATAGGAGCTCACATGCACAACCTCAGAGAGCTAGACAGGAAGAACTCACCTTATGAGAAGATGAGCACACATTAAAATCCCCACCTGCCCCCAGCCCCCTCCTGTCCTAACCACCACACACTTACTGGGCCCTGGCTGTAGAGCCTGGATCCCTAGGAAACACAAAAATTATTTTCTTTCTCTATCTCCCTTCCTCTTATTATATTATTATTATCATTATTCTTCTTATTACCATAATTAGTTGCCAAATTCCACCTGTTCTGACTCAAGAAAAGTGTGGAATCTGGGTCTTTCCCTTAAGTAAGTCCTGAGTCCCAGATGGACCAGTCTTGGTACAGTCATTTAAAGAAATTCATTTCCATTACCAAGAGAATAATAAGGCATTCAAGCCATGTCTGCTTCTTATAAAGCAAGTGATTCAATTCCTAACCACTGGAACAATCTCACTTCCTTTTTCTCTCCTGGTCTCTCCTACTCTACAACTTTTCTAGAGCTCCTTTCTTTCCCCCCAACTCTCAAATATCTCCTGGGAATGCTCCCAATCTTTCCAGTACCCACCCCAGTCACTGCCACCAGAATATTTTCAACTCCCCGTGTTGCCTGCAGCCTAAACACCATTGGGCCCAGAATAACTGCCAGGCCTTCCCTTCTGGTTCTACCCATGTCCTGGGGAAGGATGGGAAAGCTCTGGACTTTCCAACGTTATTTCTTGAGAATCTTTGTATTTATGATATTTGTTTCTTTCTGGACTCTAACTCATCCTTTCATGAGGTGATGTCTTCTTGTCTAGCTGCTTGCATATAAAGTGTGTTCCAAGCAGAAGACATAGCATATATAAAGGCCCTGAGGTAAGAATGAGCTTGGCATGGTCAGAGAACAGAAATAAAGTCAGCATGGCTGGAGTAAGTGGGAGGTCACTAGCAGGTGAGAAGTTGGGAAGTAGATGATGATCAGATCACACAGGGTCTTAGAGGCCCTGGCTAAGAATTCGCGTTTGGACCCAAGTATGATAAGTAGCACCCAAAAGCTTTAAATATGATCTGACTTATGGCCTACAAAGATCATCTTGGGGTGACTCTGTAGAACAGAAGAGGTAAAACTAGAGTGGGAGACAGGTTAAGAACTGGTACACTTGCACAGATGTGAAATCCTTGTAGCTGGCGGCATAGAAGGAAAAAGTGATGGAATTGTTGGCAAACATGTTGGAGATAGAGCTAATAGGGTTGGACAGTGAGTATGGGGGATGAGCAAAGAGTGGAGCCAACGAGGGCTTCTAGAATTTTGGCTGGAGCAATTGGGTAGATGGTGATGCCATTTATTAAGAGAGATTGACTAGCCAGGGAGACAGCACAAAGAGTCGTGTTTTGGTGAAGTGGTCACAGAGACAATTAGATATGTGAGTCATAGTCTCCAGGAGAAGTCAGCACTGAAGGTTAACATTTGGGGTTCAGCAGATGCTACTAAAGTCAAGGCAGTCAAGCCCATCAAGCCCATATTTGAAAGTAACTGGGAGACTGGATCTTAAAAGTTCTCGTCATAAGAAAAAAAACTGTAACTATGTTTAGTGACAGATGTTAACTGTGGTGACCATTTTTGCAACACATGTAAATACTGAATCATTATGTCATATATCTGAAAATATTATAATGTTATGTCCATTATACCTCAATAAATAAAAAAGGAAAAAGCCAAGGGAGTGTAGCTAGAGAGCAAAAGACATCCCAGAATGGGCCCCTATATTCCAGCATTTACAGAGTTCTAGGAAAGAAGAGTGGGAATCAGCAGCCAGGGTAGAAAGTGGAAACCCAGGAGCATGTTTTGTCCTGAAAGCCAAGAGAAGACAGTACATCAAAGAAGCAAGGAGTGGTCAGTGATTTTGATTGCTACTGAGGAACTGGGTGGTAAAAGGACAGAGAAGGGATAAGTGAATTTCACAATGTGGAAGTCATTGACTATCTTTACAAGAGCAATATAAATGGCATCATGGGGACAAAAGGCTAATTAGCCAGAGAGACAAAAGGAAGTTGACCTCAAGTGTAGCCAACTCAAGCTTATGAAATGTAAGAAGCAAATAGAAATGCTAGATGATACTTGCAGTTATTTCGTGATTTGAGAGAATGAGAGTGATTTTGTTTTGTTCAGAACTTCTGAAAAATATTTGTGGTAATTTGGAATGATTGTGCACTAATGTGCAGAATTTCCCATAAAACTCTGTTGCATATGACCCAGAGACAACACTGTCAGCTGACCTCAAATGTGTTATGGGTCACACAAAAAAATCTATTAACTTTGCAGGTAATTGATACTTTTATTGCTGTCAATACACTAAATAGTATCTAGAGTCATTTTCTAAAGTCTGTTTCCTCAGGTTTAAGAAAATCAAAATAGCTGGAAAAGGAAGGCCTAGATAAGAAAGTTAAAGGAAAATGGTCCAGACAAATGAATAAAGCATCTGAATGCCATACTGCTACAACATTTCAGAAGATAAATAAAAGTTAAGAAAGTGGGACACCTGGGTGGCTCAGTCAGTTCAGCCTCTGCCTTCAGCTCAGGTCATGTTCCTGGGGTCCTGGGATCGAGCCCCACATCGGGCTCCCTGCTCAGCAGGGAACGTGCTTCTCCCTCTCCCTTCCACTCCCTCTGCTTGTGCTTTCTCTCTCTCTCTCTCTCTCTCTGACAAGTAAATAAAAATATATCTTTAGAAAAGGAAGTTAAGAAAGCGGTTGTCTGAACCCTGAGAGAGGCCTAGTGCAAGGCTACGGGGAGAAAAGTTACTGTCATGTCCTAGTGAAAGAAATGGCTTGTTTTAAGGCTGAGCTTGTATACAGAATTATTTTGACAACCTAAGTATTATGATGACAAAGATGATAATTACAACTGCAGAGTGATTATTATATAAAACAATATTTAATGTGCAAAGAAACTTATGAATAAGATTGCTTGCTATGAGGTTATTTGATTGTTTTTTTTTTCATTTTCTTTTTGTGTTGTACAGATAAGGCTCAGGTGATTAAGGAACATTCACAAGGTCCAAATCTAGTTATTTAGAGAAATAGTACCCACACTGAGATCTGTGTGGTGAACAATCATATTGTTAATCCACAGGACGACAGAGCCTTGCCATTCAGCTGTAACTAGAGAGCCCATTTCACTCTTTCCCCTGGGGCAAATGCCAGGATCCAGTTTTCGGAGGTTTGCATGTCAAAGTTAATATACCTTTATCTATACCTATCTATCTAATATACCTCTATCTATACCTGCTATGTACTTCTGTAACCACAGTGATGACACAGGAGTCTTTCCATTCTCCCCGAAATTTCTCTTCTGTCCCTTACCGGATAGTCCCCACTTCTCCTGCCACACCCCATGCAAATACTGGTCTGCTTTCTGTCATTGTAAATTATGTTTTTAGATTTTCTCAGTAAGTGAAATCACACAGTAAGTCCTCTTTTTGTATCTGTCACTCAGATTGTTGAGACCCACCCATGATGTTGCCTTTCTCCATAGTTCATTCCTTTTATTACTGAGTATTGAATGGATTGGTGTGCCACAATTTGATTATCTGTTCACTTATTGATGGACTTTGTCAGTTATTGTCTAACAAATGAAAATACCAGATTTTTTTGTGGACATAGAGTTTCATTTCTCTTGAACAAATACCTAGAAGTGGAATTGCTGGTTTTTTAGTCCAATTTTAAATGAAAATGTTGAAGTATCTTCCAAAGTGGTTTTCCTATCATACATTGCCTTGAGGAGTCTACAGAGTTCCAGTTGGTTCATATCCTCACCAGTATCTGGTATTGTTAGTCTCTTTAATATTTGCCATTCAAACGGGCATATAGTTATAAAAACTATTTAGTTTTAATTTGCATTTCACTAATAACTAATGGTGTTGGCCGTCTTTTTATGTGTTTATTTGCATTCATATGTCTTTTTTGGTGAAGTATTTGTTCAAATCCTTTGACCATTTAAGAAATCTGATTGTTTTTCTTATTATTCAGTTGTAAAAAGTCTTTATATATTCTGAGTACAAATTTTCTTTTATATATATATTTCAAAAATATTTTCTTCTGCTGTTTGTCTTGACTTTTAATTTTCTTCACACTTCCAAAACATAGGCTTCTAATTTTGATAAATTCTAGTTTGTAAGATTTTTCTTTTGTGATTTACGACTTTTATTTTTTATCTAGGAAACTTTTCCTAACCCAAGGTCTCAAAGTTTTTTTTCTATATTTTATAGATGTTCCATAGTTTTATTTCTTATTTTTAGGGTTATGATCCATTTTGAGTTAGTTTTATATGTGATGTGAAGTATGGATTAAGGTTAATTTTTTTGTCATATAGATGTTCAATTTTTCCAACACAATTTCTCAAAAGTAATGTCCTTTTCCATTGAGAAATAAACTGACCATATAAATTTAAGTCTATTTCTAGACCCTACATTCTGTTTCACTGATCTCCATGCCTCTCCTTATGCCAATAGCACACTCTTCTGGATACTATGGATTTGTAGTAAGTCTTGAAATCAGGTTGTATAAATCTCACAACTTGTTATTCCTTTTCACAATTGTTTGACTATTGTAGACCATCTAAGTTTTCATTCATATTTTAGAGTCAGCTTGTCAATTTCTAAAAAAAAAATACACACACATACACACACACACATGCTGTGGTTTTGATTGAGACTGTGTGAGATTTAGAGATTAATTTGGGAAGAATTGAGATTTTTAACAACCTTAAGATTTCCAATCCTTAAACATAGTATAGCTCTTAATTATTTGGACCTTCTTTAATTTCCCTCAGCATGACTTTTAGTTTATTAAAAAATCCCTTTGTATTCATAGCAGCATTATTCACAATATCCAAGAAGGGAAAGCAACCCAGTGTCCCTGTATCCATGTATGACTGGATAAACAAACTGTGATATATGCATATAATAGAATATTATTCAACCTTAAAAAGGAAGGAATTTTTGACCCATGAATGAGCCTTGAAAATATTATATCAAGTAAAATAAGGCAATCATAAAAAGAAAACTACTATACGATTCCACTTATATGAGATACCTAGAATAGTCAAATTCATAGAGTCAGAAAGTAGAATGGTAGTTCTCAAGGGCTGGAGGAAAGGAAGAAATGGGGTGTTGTTTATTGGGTATAGAGTTTCAGTTTTGCAAGTTTAAAAAATTCTGGAGATTGGTTCCACAACCATGTGAATATACTTAACACTATAAACTGTACAAATAAAAATGGTCAAGATGATAAATTTTATGTCATGTGCTTCTTACTACAAGTCCTCAGTATACTTTTTGTTCTTTTACATTATTGCCAAGGTGTTTTTGTTTTTATAATTTTAATTTCTAGCTACATCCTGTGGCTTTGGAGTATTTGTATTTGTTATCACTCAGTTAAAAAGATTTTCTAATTTCTCTTGGGACTTTTTTTTACTCTTGTGACTTTTTAGTTTGTGTTGCTAATTCTCCCCAATTTAGACATTTTTCAGATACTTGTTTATTGATTATTGGTTTACTTTGATTGTGGTCAGGGGGCATCCTTTATTGGTTTGAGTCCTTATTAACTCGTTGAGGTTACTTTGATGACCAAAAATAGGCTTAGGTTGGTGTATTTATCTATGAATATTAAGAATGTCTAGTTGATTGATAGTGTTAGTTAAGACCTTTTATTTTTACTGTATTTTATTCTATCGATTACTTAGGAGTGGTGAAATTAATAAAGGTAATCATGCGTTTTAAAAATTCTTTCAGTTATACTAATTTTTGCTTCATATTTTAAAGATCTGTTATTATTTGTATAAGTTCATTTGGGATTTTCATGACTTTTTGGTAAACTTACCCCTTTTCATTATGAAATACACATCTTTATCCCTGATAATATTCCTTGTTCTGAGTCTATTTTGTCTGATACTAGTATAGCACCATTCTAGCTTTCTTTTGATTAGTATTTACCTGGTAAATATTTTCCCATTATTTTACTTTTAATATATTTATGTTTTATATTTAAAGTGGGCTTTTAAAATCCAATGTACTAATCTCTGCCCTTTAATTGGAGTCTTTAGATCACTTACAATTAATAAAATTATCAATATGGTTGGGTTTCAATATACCATCCTGTTTTTTATTTGACCCGTATCTTCATCATTCAGTTTTTCTTTTATTACCTTCATTTAGATTAGCTATTCTTTAGATTCTATTTTGTCTCCATTATTGGCTTATTAGACATAGTGCTGTCTTACTTCCCTAGTCCACTGGTTGACATCCTGTTTGATGGGTAAATTCAGGCTTGATACCTGTTTACCTCTTACCTTGGTACCTGTTATTGGATTTATTTTCTGGTAAATAAAGATTTATTGGAACATAGCCAAGCTTTTTTCTTTGCATAATGTCCATAGTTGCTTGTATATAGCAATGGCAGATTTTAGTGATTGCAACATAGATGTTTGACACAAAAAGCTTTACTGTCTTGCTATTTACAGAAGAAGTTTATCAATTTGTACTCTAAGAGTTTTATATATATCTTTAACTTACCACAGTCTACCTTTAAATAATATTATGCCATTTCATGTATGGTGTAAGAATCTCAATACAGTATACTAGTATACTTCCATTTCCCCCTCCTCTTCTTTGTTACTATTTTTATATATTTAGTTCTATATATATTATAATCCCCAACATATGTTTTCATTAATTTTGCTTTAAGCAGTTATTATATTTTTAAGAGATTTCAAAATATTATTTATTTTTAACTGCATATTTTACTCTTTCTGTTGTTTTTCATTTCTTTGTTTGATCCATATTTCTGTCTGGTATCATTTTTGATCTGCCTGAAGAGCTTCCTTTAACATTTCTTGATATGCAGGCTTCTAGTGATTAGTTCTTCCATTGCTTATAAGTCTTCCATTTTCTTTTGTAAAATATTGTCACTAGGTATTGAAATCTAGATTGAAAATGTTTTCTCAACACTTTGAAGATTTTATTACATTGTGTTTTGGCTTTCATAGTTTCAGACAAGAAGTCTTCTGTATTTCTTTGTCTCTGGTTCTCTTTATCACTGGTTTCCAGCAGTTTGCTTATCATGTGCAGTGGGCTTGTTTCCTTTGTTTATTCTGTTTGGTATTTATCAGGTTTCTTTGATATGTGTATTTCTAGTTATCAAATGTTGAAAATATAAAATATTACAAATTATATAAATATTAATGTTATATATAACATGTATAAAATTAAAAATATCTAACATAAATATACATTAGATATATATTACTATTTATAGTATTACTATAGTATATTACTATAGTATATTACTATAGTATATTACTATAGTATAGTAAATTACTATTTAATATATTACTTATAAATATATATTAGATATATATTACATATCTTATACTGTTACAACATATTATATATTATATGCTATATTATATTTTATATTTAAATGTAGCCATATATGTATCAATATATGCATTATTTCTGTGTGTGTATATATATACATATATGTATATGTATCTATTTCTGCATATATGTCTAATATGCATATAGGTATACGTGTATATACATATATGTAAGTGTATATGTACATATAGATATCTATGTATGTATATGTATGTGCATATATATTTATATATATGAATATCTGTATATATGTATGTATTTCTAAGTAGATATACAATAGATGTATAGATACATATATGTATATGTATTTATATATGTATTTCTATATATTTATCTATATCTGTATTTTTAAGTAGTATATGTAGATACATATATATGTTGGCTTGATAAGTCAATGAGGCTCTCTTAATTTATTATCATTCTTTTTTTCCTCTGTGCTTCATTTTTGATAGTTTTTAATTGCTATGTTTTCAAGTTTACTGATCTTTTCTTCTGCAGTGTCTAATCTGCCTCTGATTTCTTCCAGTCTGTCTTTTCATTTCAGATATTTTTTAGTTCTTCTCAGACATTCCATTTAGATCTTTTAAATATAATTCAGTTCTCTCCCTATCATGTTCAGCTTTATATTTACCTCCTTGATCATATGAAGCCTGTTTTTAATAATTTTGCATGTCCTTTTCTAATACCCCATCATCTTTGTCATTTTTTTAAGTCTGTTTCTATTAGGTTTTTCTTTTGTTTATGGGTAACATTTCCTTCTTATTATTGTTTCTAGTAATTTGTAGTAATTCTGGACATTTGGATCTTACCTTGTTGGATGCCGCATTTTGTCCTATTTTCTTAGAGTATTGAACTTTTTGTGGCAGGCAGTTTGGTTACTCACTGATTAGTTTGATCCAGTAAGACTTGTTTTAGGTTCTTTGGGTGGCTGTAAAGTCATCTTTATTCTGAGCTAATTTCTGGAGTCTCTGTTGAGTACTCATTGTTCCAACAAGTTCCCTCCACTCTGCCTATAAGGAAATGGAACAATTTCCAGCTTGTGGAAATTCTGGGAGTTGTTTTTCTTATAGCTCCTTAATAATTGTTCTTTCCTCAAACGTTGTTCTTAGTCTTATGGGTTTTTTGCTTTACACATGCACAGATTGGTATTTATCCAAAAACTCAAGGGGAGGCTCTAATGCAGATTTTTGGAACATTTTGTTTGCTTATTTCCCTCTGCACATTCTCACCATCTTGGAGTTTCCAAACTTTGATCTCTGTGCCTTCAGTCACTGCGGTGGATGGACTCTCTGAGTTTCTCCTTCCTGTGCTGTGGTGTGGAAAGTGCTCCTAGGCAGCAAAGTCAGCAATGATGGGGCTCATCTCATTTGTTTTCCTTTTCTAAGGGATCACAGTCCTGTGCCAGCTGTTGTATAATTTCTGAAAACATTAGTTGCATATATTTTGTTTTGTTTTCTAGTTGTTTGTGGCAATTTCCATATCAATTAAAATTTCACAGGTGGAATTTTTTTACATATTCATCAAAGATTGTTAATATCAGATTGTGTTTGTTTTATCTAATAAAACCTTTTTCTTTTTGTGTTTATTCTTTCAGTTCCAGGCTATTTATGTAACAGTTATTGGGCCTTTTTTTGTTATTATTTCAAGAATACTTTAAAAATGTGTCTGTATGTGGTTGTATTTTGTCTTTACCTGATATCACATATTTAACCGGTCAGGATTCTATATCGTTCTTACCTTCCTTGGTTATTCTCATATCTTTACTTCACATGGTCACTCACCATCATGCTGGCAGATGAGAACCAGTGCTAGAAACAATCCTAATGCTGTCCCCTGTCATTTAGCATTTGTACTTTTCCAAACTCAAGTGATTTCCCTTATTCTGAATTCTAAGACCTGGTTTGACACAGAAATTGCATATATTACATTTATTCAGTTCTCAGGAAAACTCTTAGGTCTTTAACGGGCAAGCAAGCTGTGACTTAGACTTTGGGAAGAATTCCTGATGTTTCCACTCCTGTGTTGACTCTGTGGGTATCATCAGGTGCATAATGGCTTTAAAGTGGCCCAAGAACTGAGACATGAAATAAGTACATACTACCCTCTAGTACAGACTCTTCCAGAGTTTCAATGTCATAAATTATGTTATTTCCTAAGATTCTTAAGTCTTACAGATCTTGATATGACTCTGTCTGTGGAAGGAGAAATGAACCTAAGCACTTCCTTACCTCTTACATCCTTTCTGTGTTTATATGTAGTGCTTTCTGACTTCACAGTCATGCATAAGACTATGAAGTTTTACTGTTATCAGGTCTGGGTATGAAACTGAAGATACTGTTTTAGTGCTCAAAGTATAGCAGAACTCTTATCTCCCTTCAGGTGGACATAAAGTCTGTGTTAGTAAAACCTAAGATCATGTATAAAAACAATTTGTTATTAGATCTATTAGATCTCTCACTTATTTACTTATTTATTTTTTGGATCTCTCACTTCTAAGGACTAAAAGGGCAGTACTTTTCTGCACTGCCTAACCTATATATTTTATGTTCTTTCCCAGAAAAAAAATTTCTTATGACCTAAAACATTATGTAAACTATGTTAACCTATACAGTGTACAACATGTTGGGATGTAATTTGTGCTCATGGAAATAAATACATCCAGTGTTGCTGAGAAGGTGACATTTTTTCATGTGTTACTCCATTCTATAAATAACCAGAGGAGTTCAATCAGATAAGAGAATTTGGGGCAAGTTTTCTCAACTTACATACAGTTTTGTTATGAATTCTGCTTATTAAAATAAATTTTATTTTAGAATTTAACATACTGTATAAACTTTCCTCTTTAATTTTTTTGAGAGATTTTTATTTATTTATTTGACAGGGAGAGAGAGAGATAGTGAGAGAGGGAATACAAGCAGGGGGAGTGGGAAAGGGAGAAGCAGGCTTCCCACTGAGCGGGGAGCCTGATGTGGGGCTTGATCTCAGGACCCCAGCATCATGACCTGAGCAGAAGGCAGATGCATAACAACTGAAGCACCCCTTCTTTAATTTTTTTTAAAGGCAGTATGAATCCTGCCAAATTTTAAAATGCAGATAATGAAGCTAATGTGACATAGCTTAAAGAGCAAGTAAACTTGATCGGAGCAATTACAAACAGAAACACAGTTAATACTTGTTGAAAAGTCTGCATGGTCATGTAATGTCAGTTATTTAGCAAAATTTCAGCTTATGTTCAGTATTTTGAAGATAAGAATTCTAAGGTGATAGCATTATTTTTCCCTTATGATTTTTGCCTTTTTGGTGCCAAAACATGTAATAATTCTTTTTTTTTTTTTACTTATAATAATTCTTAATCTTCTTATTTGTGTTAGAAGACTAGTCTTTATTTTTTAACAAGTTTAGCATCTGTGAAGGACTATTAGTGTGAAGTCCTTCGGATACCACAGAGAGCAGCAGAATCTTCTGTGCCTCTTCTCATTCTAGCAGTTAGTAATAAAAAGAATGAGGCCTGGTGAAGCATGAATTCATTGAGCAAACATGTTCCGGTATTATTAGCACTCCAGCACTAATGGAAGTAGAATGTTGATAGTCACTATTTTAAGCTTTGTATGCCATACAGTCTCTGTTAGTACTGAATTCTGCTTTTGTAATGCAAAAGCAGCCACAGACAATATGTGAATGAATGAGCATAGCTGTGTTGCAGTGAAACTCTTTGCAAAAACAAATGACTAGCCTGTGGTGGTGGTGGTAGTAGTAGTAGTAGTAGGCTAGTTTGTTGACCAATAGACAGCTGTTCTAGAGATCTGGCAGTCTTTGAGATGAGTAGATTCATGCCTTTATTCACTATATTATTCACTCAACTATTCAACTATTCAAAGGTTTTTCTGAGGACTCATTATGGACTATAGACTGCTGGTTGGTGTGTATCAGGATGCAGAGATTAAAGGTATAGTCTATGACTTTGTAGGGATACAGAGAGATGAATTTGTAATTATAATAGGAGGTGAGGAATTCTTGATGGAGATGTACAGAATGCACAGGAGGAGGGGTACCCAAGTCTGCCCATGCAGGTAGGGGCTCTGGAAAGATTTTCTAAGTGATGTGAGTTGAGTGCAATTTTGAAGGAAAAGAGGAGTTTGCCAGGCTAAGGGGTAAAATTAGTATGTATACCCATTCTAGTTTGGGTGATTCAGATCCCTTATAGGGACCAATTACTCATTAAGGGGCAATATGAGATATCTTGTAGAATGAGGAGTGGCAATGGATAATTAGTTATCTCACATATGCAGAGTTTAAGGTTCCTAGGTGATATTTAGGTCAAAAATTACAAAAGGCATAAATTAGAACTGTGAGGAATCTGAACTAAAGATCAGATCAGTTGGGGATCATTATCTCTAGATATGAGCTGAAGCTATGACAATGGATGAGTAGATTCAGGGAAAAAGAGGGAGAGTAGAATGAAGAAAAGGTCAAGAAGGGACTTTCTATCCACATTTGAAGGGTAACTGAAGAAAGAAACCTACAAGAGACAGAACACTGTGGGGAATGTAGAGGGGGCTCCAGGAAAATGTCGTGGTTGAATCTAAGGAAGGGGGAATTTCCAAAAGACAAAATGGTCAAAACTGTCTCACACAAGAAGGCTAAGTAAAAATGCAAAGAGGCTGCTGGGATTGGAAATTAGGAAGCAGTTGGTGACCTAGTTTTGAATCGCAATTTTAGTAAAATGTGGGGGTGGAAGTCACCTATTCGTAGACTGAGAAGTGAATGAAAATTGAGGAAGTAGAAGCAATAAGGATAAATTCTGCTGTTTCTAAAAATGTGCTGATGGAGAACAGAGCCATGGGTGCTAGCTGGAGGGGGAAGCCAGGGAGGGTTTTGTTTTGTGTTTTAGAGTGTGGCTAAAGAGATTGGAAGTAATTTGAAATGCAAGGGAGTAGCCTACGGAGAGAAATTGGAGACTGGTGGTGATAACAGTTAGAACAGGATCCCCAGAAGGCGGTAAATAGTGAGATCAACATCTCATGCATGTATGGTAAACCTTGGAGGAGAAGTAGGACATCGATTCTTCCAAGACAAAGGAGAGGAGTTGGTGAAGAACAGAGTGGGCAAAGTGTTGATTCCCATGTTAAGAAGCAGAACAGTTTATCGACATCCTGAGTGCCGTTTCACTATTTTTATCACTGTGTTTTGCTTAATTTCATGAGCACTATAACATTTAGCAAGGACGGTTTATATCATATGAGATAATATCCCCACAAGACAAACAAGTGAATTACTGAGATGGTAAAAGAGAATGTGGCCTGAATACAATTCCTTTGGTGTCTTAATGGCACTGGATGATTCTGGGGCTTATCTTGGAGACTGCAGAAGAGCATTTGGTTGAATCATTCGGTTTGTTCTGCTGCTTGTCTTCATATATCTCTCAACATTACCCATTTCTACCTACTATTGAAATGGACACTGACAATGGGTATTTTTTCATTGTGCATTCAGGAAACAAAGCTGTCCTAGCTTTGGCTTACTTTCATTGCAACGGAGCAAGCCTAATAATGCCCTGGAGACATTTATTCAGAATTCAAGTTTCCTTGGCCCAGACCTAGAAAGTCAACTTCAGTGGCTCTGGGTTGGAGCATAACAACAGCTTTTTCTATCTACTTGGACATAACAACTGTTTTTTTGTAACAGTTTTTTCTATTTACTTGGACAAACACTGTTTGTATATTTAATAAACATTTACTGAGTACTTACTGTGTGTCAAGTTGTTTTAGGCACTGAGGATACAACCTTGAACAAGGTAGAAGAGATCTCACAGGCAGTTATGATACAATGTGAATGAATGCTGATGATGGTAGTCTTCGGAGCTCAGAACACGGGAGGGGAATCTAACCCTCAGTAGGTCCAAGAAAGTTGCTCAGATGTAGTAAGGTGTGAAGGGTGAAGGATCTGAGGTGTGGAGTGAGGGATGCTGCAGTAATAGTGGGAGTGGAAGAGAGGATATTCGAAGCTGAGGGAATGGTCCATGTGGAGATGGATGAGACTGGAATGCAGAGCATCAGGAAAAGATAAGAAAAAAGATGTTGCTGCAGACATGACAGGCCATGTTAAAGAATTTGTCTTTTTAAATAATTTTTTTAATTTTTAATTTTTTAAAGGTTTATTTATTTATTTGAGAGAGGGAGAGAGCTTGTGCACACATGAGCAGGGGGAGGGTAGAGAGAGAGGGAGAGAGAGAGAGAATCCTTAAGCAGAACCACCCCCCCTGCCAGCAAGGAGCCTGATGCAGGGCTGGATCACATGACCTGATCATGACCTGGATCATGACCCGAGCTGAAACCAAGAGTCAGATGCTTAACCAACTGAGCCACCCAGGGGCCACTTTTTATTTTATTTTATTTTATTTCTTACTTATTTATTTATTTAGAGGGAGATAGAGGATCTTAAGCAGGCTCCACATTGGGTGTGGAGCCAAACGCAGGGCTTGATCTCACAGCCCTTCACAACCCTGAGATCATGACCTAATCGGAAATCAAGAGTCAGACACTTAGCTAACTAAGCCACCTAGCTGGCCCAAGGAATTTTCTTTTTATACTAAGAGCACGATGGTGCCATAAAGAGCATTAACAAATGCCTTGATATGATCCTGTTTCATTTTTTAAACTATCAGTTAGACTGAGAATGGAGAATGGATTGAGGGACAGGAATGGAGTAGAGCAGGTTGAGAGGGAGTAGAGACACAGACCATTTAAGGAGGCTGTTGCACCAGAAATGGTGCCCCATATCAGGTGGTGGTAGGTGGGGGATGGAGAGAGGTAGATGGGTTTTAGGAGGTGGATTTGACTAACTCACTGACCTGTGAGTGAACTTCTCACCAGAATAGACTGGGAGGGGAAATAATTAAAGAACAAAAAGCAAGGAAGAGCATGCCAGCTCTAGCTCACCTCTACAGGCAAAAAATCCACTACTGATTCTAATGAGACTCAGCTGAGGGTACGACCCTTGTGATTTCCTGATCCATTTATTTGCTTTTTAAAATGATAGTGAAGATGAGGATGCATAATCTGATTTTATTGTTCTCTCTTTGACCTTTGTTGATGTGGAATCTCAAGACATGTGTCTGATTTATCATTTTGTATGAGCTCCTAGCACCAAGCTTGTCTTCCTAGATTTTATATAGTATGGCAAGGGGCTATGTCCTCATCTTATACATTCTTCTCTTCAGTCCAAACTCATATAAAAACATGACTTCAAAGCATAGGTTCTGAAGTTGGAGAGGTATTGAGTGTTATGTTTAGATAGAATCTCAAACTGGAGTGAGAGAAGGAATCATGTAATAAATATTTTCTGGACACACACTGTGTCCTGGTCTTTCTACTTCAGAATGTCTTTTTCTGTTTCTCCTCGTCCCCTTCTCTGGGGCTTTCAATCCTCCAGCTCTGTTGGCCCTCTCAGCTAGATGTTGTTCTTCTGGAACTTCTTGTCATTTTTGTTTTTCCTTGGATGGATCCATGTGCTCTACCTCTTTGGTTTTCTTTTTTTGTTTTGCTGGAATACATCCTCAGTAATATCTTAAGAGAAAGCTGAAGGAAAGCAAACTCGCTGAGTTTTCGCATTTCTGAAACCATCTTTAGTTTGTATTTGCTAGATTAAAGTTTATTTTCTAGGTTGAAAATGATTTTCTTTCAAAATATAATGACTTCCAGTGCTTCTCAAAGGAAACCTAATGCCAGTCTGAGAAATATTCTTTTGTAGGAGGACTGATTTTTTTCTCCTCTCTGGAAACTTTAGCATCTTCTCTTGTCCTTGGTGTTTTAGAAATTTCCACGTGTGCGCTCAAACGTGTGTATGCATGTGTGTGCTCATGTGACCACCAGAGAGGAGGAGGAAGGGAGGGAGACAGAGAGACAGATGGAGAGACTGGGGCAGAGAAAGGGAGGAAAGGAAAGGGGGAGTGATTGATTTGTCCTGCAAAGTACTTAAACTATCCCTTGGAAGACCTGTGTCTCCCTTCAGCTTTGGGCAATCACCTTGTATTGTTGTTGATTCTTATGGCCTTGTTTTCTCTTTCTTCCTGGACTTTCTATTACTTGGTTTGGGGACCTCCTAAAGTGATAACTTGTGTCTGCCTTTCCTTACCTGTTTTCTTTTGCCTCATGCTGTCCTTTTGCATTTTAGACAGCCTTTCTGAATTTCTTTTCTAACCCTGCTATTGAATTGTTTAAATTTCCGAGAACGCTTTCATGATTTCTGATTTCTGCTCTCATAGTATATTGTTCTTTGTTTTATTGTTGTAATATCTTCCCAAATTTCTCTGAGGATACTAATTAGATCTTTCTTAAAAGATAGATTTTGTTGCTTGAATTCTCTCTATTCTTAGAGCCATTTCTTTCTCTTTGTTTTGTTAATTTTTTGTGGTTTGTTTATGCTGGAAGGTTTCCTGAAATTCTTTGTGATCTTTCAGTCTTGTGGAGTTGGATGAACTTGAAGTTCATTTGCTCAAACTCTTTAGAACTGTTTTTCCTCTTCCTCTGGGGCTTGGCAGGGGGTGGGGGGACAGGAGGAGCTTAAGTACCTGGGTCCTGGACACTGCATGCCCCCCTGACGCTGCTCCCTCACTCTCTGTCCAAGGTGTCTCCCCCCTACCCCCCCCCACCC